>JAJJMC010012636.1:756853-820000 GCA_023531435.1 Papaver californicum
TTCGAGAATCGAACCTCTTTATTTACCACTTTCTAAACCACATCAATGTTGGCTCTGCTGTTAGACCAAGCACTATGGTGAGATCTATCGCTTGGCTATAACTTAATTATAGTCAAGCGATATAAAGGCTGAAAAAGTATCGTTATGGGACTTGTCTATGGCTTGGCTTGGTGAGAGTATCCGTCAGCATAGTCCGTCTTAGTCAACCGGATGACTTGACCAGAAGGATACCTGGTATCCGTCTCTAGAGCTTTTCTATACGGAGAAACACCCGACTTTCTCCTCATTCAACACTTTTAAAAAAATTTCTTCCTCATCCCCTCTCTAACCATTTTTAGGTCGATTTGTTGTGTGAAATTTAAAGGGTTTACTCCATACTCATTGGTGATTATATTGCATCTTTTAATTTCGAATTTCATTCACAAAATCATCAAAGGTAAGTTACTCTATCATTAGGGTTGTAAATGCAATTTTTTTTTGACAATCATGAAATTTTTGATGTTTGATTGATTGTTTACATTGTAGACAACTGAATTACAACATTAGAACATATATATAGTATGAAATCCATGATTATTACTTTTTTTTGTAATGTATTGTTGATCAAATGCGTATTTAAAATGAAATTGTTACTATTTTGGTGTTAAATGTTGATTGAGCCCAATTCTAAGTAGGGTATTGAGTAATTGAAATTAAAATTGTTGTTGCAAAGGTACAATATGAGTCTCATGCGTGCCTATAAGAGACAAACATATGGAATTGATTTGGATACTTCAAATGATGAAGATGAAAAAGCCGCAATGTTGTTTCAGCTAATGACATTGGATGTTCGTAGGCGTATTATTCGTCAATCGGTGCCCAAGGAAGTGCACACACTATTACGACTTACCCGAGATCGAGTGTGGTATGATGGGAAAATGATGAATGATTATTTCACTCCTGGAATTGGTTATACTTCAAGAAAATTCAAACAACGTATAGGCATGGATGAAGTATTATTTGAGAAATTATTAGGAAAATTACTTGAAGTGGACAAAGAATGGGATCAACGTCCGGATGTAACTAGTGTAATGGGGCATTCTCCACATATAAAATTAGTATCCATGATGAAAAGTTTGTGTGAAAGTATAGCCGCTGATAGTATCGATGACTACACTCGTATGGGAGCCACAACAACATACTATTATGTAAAGATATTTCGCAATTTAGTATGCCACCATTTTGGACCAAGATACTTGCGCGAACCTACTCCTGAAAATGTGAGGAGGTTGTTAGATGAGAATGTCGAGCGAAGATTTCCTGGAATGCTAGGTAGTATTGATTGTATACAGTGGCCGTGGAAGAATTGCCCGATAGCTTGGTAAGGAACATATCAGGGGTAAAGAGAAGTACAATTTTGTGGTGTTAAAGGAGGTGGCATCATATGATTTATGGTTTTGGTATGCTTTTTTTGGAATGCCTGGGAAAATAATGACTTGAATGTGTTGGCATACTCATCCCTTTTTGATAACATGCTCAAGGGTATAACCCCTCCATGTAATTATGTCATCTACCCAAAATTGACAACTATTGTACAAGCTTACACTCGAACATTAGGTTATCCAGACTTGGTAAGATTTTACAGGTATCAAATGGATAAAAGGAAGGATGTTAAGCGTGCTTTTGGAGTACTAAAAGGGAAATTTAAAATTTTCGGATCGCCCTGTAAGTATTGGAAGGACACTGACTTGAACCTAATAATGAAATGTTGTCTTATTTTGTACAACATGATTATTGAGCATGAACGTCGGGATAGGGAATGGGCTGCAGTTGTTCATGTTCCAATGCCAAAGCCTATTGATAATCGTCTTGTTTTTGTTGCAAGTCATTAAAACCTTCAATTGCACCTACAATTAAGGATTAATCTTGTTGCATATATTAGAAATCGTCCTAGTAGAGGAATAGTAAACCCAGCACAACCAGATAAAGGTTTAAGTTTGGAGGCTCGGATATGGAATATGTGCAAATACCTTCTTCACAAGAAGAGGATGATGATACAGACTCAGTCGAGGAAGAAGAATATCCTGGTCAAACTGAAGAAGGTGTATTTGATTATTATGGTCAAGATCTAAACAATGATGCAGATGGTGGACCTCAATATTATGAATATGTTCCAGAGGGGTATGAGAACGTAGGTGAACTTGTTTATGAAGATGGACGCAGAGGAAGAATACGTCGATTCCGATGAAGATAAAGATTACGAAGACGGCGATTCTGATAGACATGGAGGTGGATATGGAAGTGCGGATTTGAACGAACCTTAAATGAATGATAGTTTCTTTATCCTTTTGCAGTTTTAAGTCTGAATGAATGTTAATTTATGTTTGATTGTGGTTGCTCGAATATTAACGACTCTAGTAGATGGGTCATTGGAACTCAATTTGACTTTACCTTTGAAGTTGGAGCATAAATCATTTACCCTTTCATATTTTTTAGCTTTCATAACATCTTCTAGCAACTGTGCTTCTTCACGACAATTTGGATATTGACATTGCAAATACCTTGAATGACTATTTTGATACTAAGATAACCTTTTTGTGTACACTGAGAATACATTCAGGGGCATTGCATCAGACTATGGTCATCCATGAAACATAATGGACAAAACTTTCTTTCTTTTATACAAATATCTGCTTTCCTTTGCTTTTAGAATATATATTGAAGTGTTGGAGTTGCGAATACTTTGGGTAAGTTGTGTTTAGAATAAATGATAGATAATGGTGGTTTTATAAGAAAAAAATATAATCATTGCAGATACTAAGATATCCGTTGCAGATGGGTTGAAGAAACCGTTGCAGCTAAAGATAAACATTGTAAAACGGTTTAAGAAACCGTTGCAGCTGAAGATAAACGTTGTAAAGCTGAAGATAAACGTTGCAAAACAGTAAAAGAAACCGTTGCAGCTGAATATAAACGTTACAAAGCTGAATATAAACGTTGCAAAATGATTGAAGAAACCGTTGCCTTTTCTCTGTTCTTCACGTCTTCTACAGCAGCAGTAGCACAGAACTTACCTGGAATTATTTTTTTTCTTCTGTTTAGCTTTTTGAGCTTGACCCAACCTTTCTCAATCTTTTCTGGACTTGATATAATCTTTTTCTACACCATAGGAGCAAGGAATCTCTAAGAGAATTCCCCCCTCTTTTTTTTTCCAGCCAAGCTCTCCCCTCCCCCTGTATTCGATCTCTTTGCTTTAAATAGGCTCAGCAAACCCTAAGAAACTTTCCTAAGTCCAATCTTTATCTAAAACCAATTGAAACTCGTGTTAATCCAAAATCAGGGTGAAAAGGTTTCACCGGCAGAAAACGTGTTTGTTCTCCATGTTTCACGGTGTGAGACTTGTTAGTTGACGTGTTTAAGCATGTTTGCATTGTTTCTTCACTTTGAGATATCACAACAACCTTTCAATACCCTAAAAATCGGTCCCAAATTTTATCAGATAACTTTCATGCGAAATAAAATTCTTCCCGCCATTTTATGATTTTGAAGGGGTGCCCTTATCCGATGTGCAAGTGCCTATATCCAACTATCTGGGTGCCTTTATCAATTTTCTGGGGTGCCTTTAACAGTTTTTGAGACGAGTTTTCCACAAAAGTTTATTTCCCAAAAATACCTACAAAGACATAAAAACCCATAATAAGTACAAAATTGAGCACTAGTAATATAGAGAATTGACCACAATTTGGACATAAAAATGTTTCTACCAAATACTCCCAAACTTACTATTTGCTAGTCCTCGAGCAAATCTAATCTAGAAATAAAATAAAAATCATAACTCAATTTCGGAGGAATCGCGACTACATTTAACATATGTAATAAGCCTTTAAACCCCTAGGTGTCCCTAGTGGACGAGTTTTGTCTCGTGAGGGTTTACAAGAGGTATACCTATAAAACTTTTACTCCAAACCTTAGCTACCTATGAACGATTGAGGGTAAACACTAAACAAGCTATTTAGTTGGCATACTAAATTCTTCGGCTATGGGAATCATTACCCTATATGAGTCAAATTGTTGTACACGAGTTTTCACTTAGCGTACTAAAGTTCATACAAGAATTCAAAACCCTACTTAGATAGTTGTACAATGGACCACGATACTGAGAATATATCAAAGTTCAATCACATGAATAGATTTAGAAGATGGATATAAAAGTAATGAATGGTGCACAAGTTGACTAAGGTGAACGGTGTTTTCCATATCTGTCTGAAGGTCAGTACCAGGATGAATCCTAATGGATTGAGATACACTCCCACTGGTCTTACTCCTTATACTAATATCGACTCATCTAGTATATACAAGGGTCCCAACGATCGATTTATTGAAAATAAAATAATTATTTATTATTTTATTAAATGTACTGACGACATGATTGGATCAAATGAATCCAAGAGCATGCTCCTTATCAGCATCTAACATGATAGTTTTCATAGATCCTGCGTTCCACTCTTGCTTAGGCGATGGAGACAGGGAGAACACACACATATTGCTATCAAAGTGTCAATACTCGATTTTTTTTTGAATCATAGTCTAAATAATCTCAAACACTCTACTTCATCCTGGCGGCGATAACAATTCGATATTGGTGCCCCACCAAATCACTTAGAGAAACAAAAAAGTTATAAAAATAAAAACAGAAGGTGATATGGTAGAGATAGACTCCGAGATATGGTGACGACTATCATGTTATTTCTAACACCTGAACTAGGAACCCTTTTATGAATAGAACATTTAACTGGGCACACCAATCCTTATAGAAAAAGATCTAAGTTTCCATCTACCTAGAATGTTTAGTGTCATCCTGAACTGTTCACAAGTTTATAGACTTTGGAGTTTCACATTTCACTAAAAGTTTCTCCCTTACCCCCAAACTTAAATCTAACATTGTCCTCAATGTTCTAAAGATGAATGATTAAAAGCACGAACAATGAGAAACTGTTACCAATCGAAGGAAAGGAGTTAAGAAAAGATATTACCCTGTTGCATGAGCATGGGTTACCTCCCAATAAGTGCTAAGTATAAAGTCTTCATCCATACTAAGAAAGGACTAGTCACCTCACAAAATCATATAACAATATCCGGAACAACTGTGGGTCATCTGAATCAAATAGTGCTATCACAAATAAAAGGAAACTGTAACATGCTAAAAAAATGAAAAAACCGAGCACACCCTTATCTAGTTTTTTGCTTAAGACAACTACTTCTAGTTGTTGTTCAGGTTCAGGATCTATAAAAGGGTCTAGATAAAATATTTTCATGGGCTGGATTTCCTCATAGGTAGGATCAAAAGAATCAGGTTGTGGAGTTTGGAAAAACTCAACTAATAAATTTGAAGCACATAATAACCTGAATAATTGTGGATCCTCAAAGTCAATCAGCTTTGACTCACACAGTTGACTAAAATGAAGGTGGTAGTCATTCTTAAGAAAATATGTCAATTCTAATTTCCTAAACTAATTAGGCTTAGTTTCAAAACTTAATAACTGACACATTTGAAATTCATACGTTTCCCATAATTGGAAGAAAATTTTTGGTAGGAAAACAAAGTCAATCTTGGTATTATTTCCTAGGTAAACCACATCGACCATAGGATGGGTTTCTAACAACTGAACTTCTTTCTAGAATCAAAAGACTCAAGAAATATAGTTTGAAGATGCTCTTGTAAAATGATAGAGGTGCATATGTCAAGTCCCAAGTTAGGAACTTTAAGTAGGGATACTTGACAATCACAAGAATCACCGGTATCCCAAAACTTATGGTGGACATTACTTTCAGATGGACTAAAAACTATTGGTTGGATTTTAGGGTCCTTAAGGTCAGAACTACAATCAGCTTCCTCTATAGAATGAAATAAGGAAGACTTATAAACTGGTAGATGTTCAAACTTAGCTTTCCATATATTATAAGTGTCCATCAAAAGTGCAGAATCTAAAAAAGTATTCACCTCATAAATAACACTATCATCGTCAACATCAAACCCAAATGGGCTATGCATTTCTCTAATGAATCTTCTAACAAAGTGTTTGACAAATATTTCTGAACTGAAGTACTAGTTATGTTCACTTCTTCTAAATCATAGATCTCACAAGAAGGTTATCTACTCATACTAAATAGATTCAGTCCAATAGTCATGTTACCAAAAGAAAAATTAATTATTCCATTTCCATAATTGATGACGAAATTATATGTATCTAAAAGGGACGACCTAAGATCACTGGTATTTGAGCCTCTGGGACCTGAAAATGGTTGGGTGTCTAGGACAACAAATCCACTGGGGAAACTATTCTATCAACTTGAATCAAATCATCCTTTATCACATTAAAATTTTCTATGAGTCTATCATCTTCGTCAGAGACTATTGTCTTCGAATCATTAGACTATAAATCACTAGTCTCAGGACAAACCCGTTCCTCTAAACCATTATCGGCTTCAAAACAAGAAAATTCTACATCGTCTAAAACAGTGGTATCTCTAGTCAAATCCTCTTCGTTTTGAATAAGTGAATAATCATTAAAATTATTTGGATTTGAACCAGAAATAATACTATCATCATGAAACACAATTGGAGTGACAATTTCCTGATCATTCTACCTATATATTTCAAGTTCTTCACCAATACTATCCTCATCATCATAAGAATATGAAGATGTTTGAACCTCGTCTAAATAAGTAGTGTTACCAATTTTATCCTTGTCCTCTTGACTAGGTGAATAATTATCAAGGGTAGCACTATATTGGAAATTAAGATCATTTTGAGCAATATTATTCTTTGCAAGACTTTCATTCACACAAAATATGAACCTATTTGTATTCTTAGACAACTCCTTGAGGGAATCCTCTAGAAAAACAAATGGATCATAAGGAGTAATAGATCGCAACTTCTCGTGTGATTCTTCTAGAGAAAGAGTTGGACTACTATTTGTTCCTATAACACTTAATTCAGACCTATGTGTCATCTCAGATAACTTCTTGAGTGATTCTTCTAGAGGCATAATAGGTTCATGATGAGTACTAGATCGCAACTCCTTCAATGATTCTTCTAGAGGCATAATAGGTTCATTATAAGGACTAGATCGTACATGCTTTAGAGCATCCCTCCAAGACAAAGAACTCGAATTTTGCTCATTTTCATGTTCATATGACGGGTGTGTATATGAATAGTAATTGGGATCACCCTGCTATGAGCAATAATTTCCAAAAGGTTGGTGGTGGTCTCGACTACTATCCATACCATGTTGATAGTACAAATAATTTATATTTTGAAATTCAGTCGGATATTCATTGTATTGGTCCTCATAATACCAGTTCGACACTTTCTGACAAAAACTTCCTAATATATTTACAAAAAATCTAAGAAAATAAATCCTAACAGGAAGGGAGTTCTAACCAACAAGGCCGACTCAACCAAATCAAACCTACTGAATCTAGAAAACAAAAAGCATGATGGCTCCACTTAGATTGTTTCTAGACCAACTTCTATTCTTCCAAAAGGCAACTAGTTACAGTTTTAGCAAATCTCTTAGAACGATCCAAATTAGATTAAGTCGAATAGAAACAATATAAGCTCTAAGGAGCTTTGATAACCCTTCCTCTTTGGAAACGTTTCCTTGGGTTATAAGGCGGCTCGAATCTACTTAAAATAATCTTCCTCAACTTTGAGTTAGGCTAACAAAGTAACCAATACATTCCTTTTGAATGACTTTACAATAAGCTCGTTACCCTATCAGTCTCTTTCTAGTCAAATTTTAAGGCTTAGGTTCGCGTTTGATAACGTGTTCCTAAAGTGGGCAAGAAGAAAACGGTGATGAAATCCGAGTCCTTATTCTTGTATGGCCAGTTCTTGCCCTTTACTAAAAAAGTAAATCCGTATTCAGGTCCTCAACATATATGCATTACAAAGGCGTCCTGAAAACCCATTGACCGGGGATTCGTGGGTGGTTAGAGTCTTACCTCCCGTTCCAAACGGGCGATGAAAGTCCAAAGAAAAAGATCCAAAAATAAAATAAATTTTTTTTGGGACTTTTGGAGTTTATTTTTATTATTTCAGTGTACGAACCCGAGGGGCAGAGACAATATCGTAATTGTCGTCCTTCACTGTGCAGTTTATATTTAATTATCCTTCCGTAGGGTTTAAAAATAATAAAGTCCAAAAGTCCCAAAAAATAAACTCCAAAGTCCAAAGAAAAAGATCCAAAAATAAAATAAAAATTATAAAAATAATAAAAGATTTCCTAATACAATTTTCTAAAAACAAAAATAAATAAAACCCTAAAAATTAACTAAAAAAAATTCTTGTCTTCTTTTTCCTTTTTTTTTCGATTTATCTTTGACTCCAAGTCTTTAATCAATCAATATAATCTTTGACTCCGATTTCTTTTTGATCCAAACCTGTAATACAAAGAAAAATACCCAACAACGTAAAATAAAAAAAAATAAAAATAAAAATAAAAATATAATTAAACTAACTAACCTAAAAAAAAACTAAAAACAAATCTAAAAATAAGTCCCCGGCATCGGTACCAAGAACTTGATCATTTTGGAAAAGTGGTAAAAATAGTTCGTTTGCCGAGACTTGTGAAGATTCGTTTTAGACCTAATTTTGATTTAAACTAGAAAATAAGTAAAAGATTTTAACAATATTGGGAAGAACTGGAACTCGGGATTCCACCAAAATCACTTCTGATTGGTTTCTACAATGATTCTTTAACAATTATAGCTCTTTTATTGACTCTATTTCTTTGCCAAAAGTAGATGTATAAAAAATTAACTGTAAATCACAAGCATGGCGAATCAAAAGCTCTGAAGTACCAGCATACACCACCAAACAAACTAATTAAGAAAAATCATAAATCAATCTAAAAGTCATTAAGAATCAAAAATAGTTACCATTCATTCATGAAATATGACTTCCTCCATTTTCCCAGTGGTTGGGTTTAGCTCCTCATGATGTACACACTCACAAAAGATAGAAACATGACTCAAAAGTGTGTAAAAAGAAGAAAAAATAATAACACAGATAGTTCGCAACGGTGTAATTCTCATTGTTACAGAAGAAAAGTTTTTTCAGCTGAAGATAAATGTTACAGATACTAAGATATCTGTTGCAGATGGGTTGAAGAAATTGTTGCAGATGAAGATAAACGTTGCAAAGCTGAAGATAAATGTTGCAAAACAGTTAAAGAAACCGTTGCAGCTGAAGATAAACGTTGCAAAGCTGAATATTAACATTGAAAAACAGTTGAAGAAACTGTTGCCTTTTCTCTGTTCTTCACGTCTTCTACAACAACATCAACACATAACTTTCCTGGAATGATTTTTCTTCTTCTGTTTAGCATCCTGAGCTTGAACCAACCTCTCTCAATCTTTTCTGGACTTGATACAACCTTTTTCTACACCACAGGAGCAAGGAATCTCCAAGATAATTCCTTCCTCTCTTTTTTTCCGGCCTAGCTCTCCCATCCCCCTGTATTCGATCTCTTTACTTTAAATAGACTCAGCAAACCCTAAGAAACTTTCCTAAGTCGATCAGGACTCAAATCTCTATCCAAAACCAATTGAAACTCGTGTTAATCCAAAATCAGGGTGAAAAAGTTTCACCGGCAGAAAACGTGTTTGTTCTTCATGTTTCACGGCGTGAGACTTGTTAGTTGACGTGTTTAAGCTTGTTTACATTATTTCTTAACTTTGAGATATCACAACAACCTTTCAATCCCCTAAAACTCGGTCCCAAATTTTATCAGATAACTCTCATACTAAAGAAAATTATTCACGTCATTTTATGATTTTGAACCAAAAAAGGGGGTGCCCTTATCCGATGTGCAGGTGTTTATATCTAACTCACTGGGTGCCTTTAACACTTTTGAGCCTATTTTTCCATAAAAGTTATTTCCCAAAAATACCTACAAAGACATAAAACTCCATAATAAGTACAAAAGCAAGCACTAATAATATAGAGAATTGAACACAATTTAGACACAAAAATGTGTCTATCAATATATTCGTTGGATATAAGGTTCAAAAAACATACCCGTTAGGCGTTATGTGACTGTTTGATGTAAGGTTTAAAAAATAGAGCCGTTGGCCTTTTATGCATATAAATAGGATAACCCTTTCTCCATCAAACACTACTTCATTCAAATAAATCCTTCTTTATCATTTACTACTTCTTTCAAAGTCAAATTCTTTTGCAATGACAAGTCTATCATCTACCAATTCAACTGAAGATATACTTAGAAGATGCAAATGAACTACTCCATCATCATCATTAACTACCAAGTCAATTAGGGCTATGGAAGAAGAGATATGCAAAAGAAGAAAACCAATGACTTCCATGGAAAAAGAGGAACTCAAGAAACGTGGTTTTGACCAATTCCACCAAAGGGAAAGGTTAAAGTCGGTTGTGGATGAGACGGAATAGGTTAGGAATTATTACACCGTCATGGATTTTCCAAAAGAAGATCGGGATGAGCGTGTATTTTGGCTACAAGTAACATGCCCTTACGTTCCCAAGCCTGACGCGAAGTGGAAGGGTCCACACTTTGATTATAGGGACGACTATGTTGCTGATGGGCTCTTTCATGTTAACAAGTTGTGCATCAAGTACAACGAGTTTCTCGATAGACACTGAGGTGACAGGTTTGCGGCACATAATGCATATACCAAATGGAAAGGAGAGCTGTTTATACATTTCGAAGTTGTAATTATAATAAATCTCGTACTGGAAAATAAAGGAAGAATAATCTCTTTGTAAGGGATTGGTACTATGTTATCCAGGTCTAGATATTAATGAAAAAAGGTCTTAGAGACGTTATAATTTTAATTTTTAATTAACAAAGATTGTTTTAAATTACTGATCATTTTTGGCATAAATATTCGTTGATGTTAATTCGAAAAATAAAGTCGTTGGTTAAAGTTTTAATATGAAAAATTTAATTATTCTAAATTTAAAGTTTTCATTAATTTAAACAACAACTACATCGGAAGTTCATTAAGATTAACAATAACACTATTAATTCAAAAGTAAACTGGGAATTTAAATAACAAAACTGGAAATTAAATTACTAAATTAAATTACTTCTTTAAGGGAAAACATTTAGAGTTGGATCACTTCATCATCCTCCGAATCATCGACGACGATTATATTCAACTTCTTCAAAATATCACTTTGTTTCCTTTGATAATATTTTCTCTCCGTTGGGGCTAAATTTGTAAGATCCACACCATAATTGCATTATGTTGTTCCTCTTGTGATTGAGACGGCATTTGTTAGTTACCAGTCCTAATTTCAAAGAACTTGGCTTGCATCTGTGTTTTTTTTTTCTTCATTCCTTAAATGTGATTGTTTAAAATACTCGAGTACTTCTGCCTCTTTTTGATCGATAATCGGTTCATCCATCTCTCTTGAAGTATCACCTTTTTCTACCCTGCAAATACCCTGCTCGCGGTCCTTCTTCAGTCTTGCTTCTTTTTTAGTTTTTTTTGGTACCTATGGGCCTCGCCAGGTGGTTGTATTGCCAACGAATCTCCCCATTAGGTAGTACTTCCGTTCTATTTTTTGCTGCTATAAAGTATGAATGTTTTTTTAAAAAATATTGTTATGCTCGAAAATGGGTTGATAATCATACCCATGAAGATTATCTTTCATTATCTCATAACTAGCATCATACTTGAATGGTTTCCCTGTTTGGGTTTGAAATTGCTCCCGACCAGCTCGAGTCTGAAACATTGGAGTTAAAACAATCAGATAATTACTAAATATCACCTATTAATCGAAATAACTTGATTCAATTATACAACTTACCAAATCTTCGTGTGAAACACCGCTTTCTTTTTGCCGATATAAAACGTTAAGAATCGACATGAATTCTTTGACTCTTTTTTGATTGCTTTCATCTTAGTTTTTAAGGATATTGGGTCCCTATTATTATCATCTCCATTAAGATTTACAAAGACTTCGTGAATTCGTTCCCAAAATATAGTCATTGCTTGCTGAGAACCAATGATTTCATCACAGCTCGCAGAAATATAAGCATTTGTAAGATCCATATTTTCTTGTTGAACAAAGTTCTTATTAACCATATTGAACTAAATTAAGAGAAGAGATTTTGAGTTGTATAAAAAACTTTAAGAAAATTCCAAGTGATTGAGATAAAATGATAAATAGAGGGGATTTGAATAGAAAATCAAGTTAAAAGAAATTGATTTGATGTGATTTGAGAAGAGAAAGATGTTGCTATTTATAGAGAAAATTTCTCAAAAACTTTAAAAATATCCGTTGGGATCCGAGGGTGGAGAACATAGAATGTTAATGGTAATGGATGGCGAAGATCGGGTGTGAGGGAATATGCCAAAAGCTTAAGTTACGAATGCGAAGCACACCATTCTTTAGAAATGATCCTAATTCCAAATGGAGTGAATAGGGAAGGAGGGTCTCTGAACATTTGACGCATATACGACCCACCATCGATTCCTAATAGAGATTTCCACAAAATATCTCCTAAATCAGTTAGGTCCCCTTATCAGTAAGTTCACATGGCATATAACACCACTCCCATCCCTTAATTAAACAAATTAAAGATAATATTACGCGGCAAAATTTCAGAACTCACGCCAGTGTTTTCCTCTTTAATACACAACTCGTGCCATTTATACCCCTTAGAGAAATTCAGAGAAACCGAAGGAAAAAAGTCAATAGAACCTCAGAAACCTTAGATTTCTAAATCTTGTTCAGATTCCGTTCGACAGTTTCAACCTGTCTCTGTTATTTTCTGGAATGCACTTTTTTTCTTTCTCTCAAACTTGTACTATATTTCCATGTCTCATTTTCTTTAGAAAGCTTACATAGGGACTTCCCATGTGATAGAGGGGCTTCCCATGGATTCAGGGTGTCCAAATAATTTCTTAAGGGGTATCCTATGGACTATGATAAATGTCCATATTACCCTTCCATCTATGAAAAAGTCTAATTTTCCCTTCAATCTATTAAAACCTAAACAAAACAAAATCTTACAATTTTTATTTCAATTCAAAACCTTTTCCTCTCCCTCCATATCTCCTCCTTCTCCATTTCAACCGAATTTCTCCAACCACAAAAAATGGTGTATATAAGGTATTTGATAGACACATTTTTATGTCTAAATTACACTCGATTATCTATTCTGATAGTGTTCGTTTTTGTACTTATTATGGTTTTTTATGTCTTTGTAGGTATTTTCGAGAAATAAATATTTTTTGGAAAAATCGGCTCAAAAAGTTGTTAAAGGCACCCAGCAAAGTGATTAAGGCACCCACAATTTGGATTGGGGGCACCTCCCTTTAAATTTAAAATTCCGAAAATGGCTGGAAGAGGAAAGCTACGTGAAGAAAGTTTGTTGTGTATTTGGCAACCGAGATTTTTGGGATAAAAACGTGTTCCTCCTATCCCAAAATGATTAAACACCCAAAGAAGATCAAACACGTCAAGTCTGAGTGATTCATGTCGGGAAAAATGATGGAAAATCCTAGTTACGGTCGGAAAAGGAAAAACACGTTGTTCATGATTAAACACGTAATCAGAAGTGGATTTGGATAGGTTTTTGGAGTCCTAATCGGTTTAGAAAGCTTATTAGGGTTTACTTACCCTATAAATATGAAGAGAATCAAAGAAAACAGGGGGGAGAGCCACCTTAAAAAAAACAGGAAGAGAAGAAAAGAATTCTGCTGTTTCCGAAGAAGAAGAACAGCTGAAGAACACAGCACCAGCGAACTGTCGTTATTCTGTCGCTGTTTCAGTCGTTGCTTCAGCTGCTTCAACAGTTGTTTTTCCGCTACACAAGTGATCCGTCCTTTTTTCATGTTACCTTGTTCTTCTCCTTAACACTTTGAAACCTTCATTGTAACGCTTATAAGCGTCTCATAACGTCTGTGTTACTTCTTTTTAACCATTGTAAGCACTTTTTGAGCAATGAAACTATATTTTGAGTGTGTTTCCAATACAATGAGCTAATCACCATCACTGGGGTGACGGAGGAAGCCTTTCTTCCAATAATTAAGTGGTATGTCTATTTTATCTATATTTTCTTTACAACTTTTATTATTAATTGCTTGATTAAAATTGAAAAAATGGTTTTTCTTAAATAGTTGTGTTCTCTTTTGAAGAGTCATGCTGGGTTGACTGCTTTTGATGTCTCATGCTTAGGATTTACAATTATTCTTTTAAAAACCTATTTTTGGCATATTTAGATTAAATTGAGCATAGAATTGTTAGGCATATCACAGAAGTATTGGTGAATGGTGGAATCTTAAACCCTAGTTTTCTTCCATCTATTTTTAAAATCAAATCTATTTAATCTTATTTATTTTTAGTAATTAAAAAATTAGGTCTAGAAATTAAATCTCCACAAGTCCGAGAATCATACCCTTTTACCACTATATTAAAATCACATCAATTTTTGGCGCCGCTGCCAGGGACTTGTTTTTAGGTTTAGAGTTTTAGATTTATTTTTAGGTTTTTATTTTTATTTTTTTTACTTTGTTCTATTTTACGTTTCTTTTGGTATTTCTCTTTTTGCTACATGTTGGATTTTGGATCGAAAAGAAAGTGAGTCAAAGACTTGGAATTAAAGCTAAACACTTGGAATTAAAAGTTAAAGCTTAAAGAAAGAAAAAAAAGACGAAGGTTTACTTAATTAGATTTTATTTTATTTTATATTTTATTTGTTTTTTAGAAAAGTGTATTAGGATTTTTATTATTTCTGTAATTTTTCTTTTATTTTTTTGGACATTTTTTTTTGGACATTTTTTTTGGGACTTTGGACACTTTATTTATTTTTAAACCCTACGGAAAGGTATTATTTGAATACAAACTGCTACAGGGAAGGACGACAATTACGATAGCCCCTCGGGTTCGCACACTGACACAGGAGTCGGTAGCCCGAGTCGACTACAAACGAATCATCCCCCGTCTGGTACGGAAGGTAAGACTCGATCAACCCACGAATCCCCTGCAAGTGGGTTTACTGTATTCCTTCGTATGCATATATGTTGAGGAATTGAAAACGGACTTACTTTTCTAGTAAAGGGCAAGAACTGACCATACAAGATAAGGACTCTGATTTCATCACCGTTTCCTTCTCGCCCGCTGTAGGAACACGTTACCAAACGCGAACGTAAAACCTTAAAATTTTGACTAGAAAGAGACCGATAGGGTAACGAGCTTATAGGAAACTCGTTCAAAAGGACTGTATTGGTTACTTTGTTAGCCGAACTTGAAGTTCAAGAAGATTATTTTAAGTTGATTAGAGCCGCCTTGTAACCCAGGGAAAAGTGCCAAAGAGACAGGGTTATCAAAGCTCCTTAGAGCTTATCTTGTTTTTCTTCGACTTAATCTAATTCGGATCGTTCTAAGAGGTTTGTTAAAATTGTAACTAGTTTCCTTTTGAAAGAATAGAAGCTGGTCTAGAAACAATCTAAGTGGAGCCATCATGCTTTTTGTTTGCTAGATTCAATATGTTTGATTTGGTTCAGTCGGCCTTGTTTGTGGATGTTTAGAAACCCCTTCATGTCGGCATTTATTTTCTTAGATTTTTTTAATTAGGAATTTTTATTTTTTAGAAAATGTCGAACAAGTATTATGAGGACCAATACAATGAATATCCGACTGAATTTCAAAATAGACATTATCCATACTATCAACATTGTGCGGATAGTAATCGGGATCACCACCAATATTTTGGAGGCTATTACTCATACCAAGGTGATCCCAATTACTATTCGTACATATACCCGTCTTATGAACATGAAAGTGGGCAAAATTCTAGTTCTTTGTCTTTGAGGGATGCCCTAAAACAAATGCAATCTAGTACTCCCCATGATGATTTTAGTTCGTTATCTTGGAGGGATGCCCTAACGCAGATGGAATCTAGTACTCCCCATGAACTTAGTATGCCTCTAGAAGAATCACATGAGCAGTTGCAAACCAATACCCCTTATGATCCATTTGATTTTCTAAAAGAATCCCTCAGGGAGTTGACTGAGAGTACAAAAAGGTTTGGATTAAGTGTGAATGAAATGTCTGCAAATAATAATATTGCTCAAAATGATCTTAATTGCCAATATAGTGCTACCCTTGATAATTATTCACCTAGTCATGAGGACGATGATAGAATTGTTAACATTACTTATTTAGACGAGGTTCAAACATCTTCATGTTTTTATGATGATGAGGATAATATTGGTGAAGAACTTGAAATATGCAAACATAGTGATCAGGAAATTGTCACTCCAATTGTGGTTCATGATGATAGTGTTATGTTATGTTCAAATCCAAATAATTTTAATGTAGCGGACAACAGTGGGGCTCGAAAATTGATGATCATTCACCTATTCAAAAGGAAGAGGATTTGACCAGAGATACCACTGTTTTAGACGATGTAGAACTCTCTTGTTTTGAAACCGATAATGGTTTAGAGGAACGGGTTTATCCTGAGAATAATGTTTTGGAGTCGAACGATTTAGAAACAATAGTTGTAGATAACCAAGATAGACCCGTAGAGATTTTAATATTTAGTGAGGATGCACCACTTGATTATAACTTAGAAAAAGCAATTGACAACTTTCGAGAATCTGATAATCTAGAAATTAAGGAAATTATGACTAGTCTATCTAGAGACACCCAAAATTCTAAGTTTGGGGGTGATTATCATTCTCCCTTTGCTTTACCTTTGACTCTTTTAGAAGTCCCTCACTTGGGACTTGATGTTTGTGCCTCTACCATATTAAGAGATTATCTTCAAGAACTGTTTCCTGAACCTAATCATGTCCATAAAGAAGTTCAGTTGTTAGAAACCCATCCTCTGGTCGATGTGGTTTACCTAGGCGATATTACCCATATTGACTTTGTTTTCCCACCAAAATATTTTCTTCCATATGTGGGAACGTTAGAATTTCAAATTTATTAAGTTTTAAGACTAAACCTAATTACTTTAGGGAATCGACACATTTGCTTAAGAATGACCACCTTCATAGTAGTCAACTGTGTGGGTCAAATCTGATTGACTTTGAGGATCCACAATTATTCAGGTTATTATTATGTGCTTCTAAGTTCTTAGTTGAGTTTGTCCAGACTTTACAACCTGATCCTGTTGATCATGCCTATGAGGAAAGCCAACCCATGAATTTTTTTTATCTAGACCCTTTAATAGACCCTGAACCTGAACCACAACTAGAAGTAGTTGTCTTAAACAGAAAACTAGATAAGGGTGTGCTCGGTTTGTTCATTTTATTGGCATGTTGTAGGTTTCTATTTGTGATAGCATTATTTGATTCAGATGACCCACAGTTGTTCCGACTATTGCTATATGATTTCATGAGGTGACTAATTCTTCCTTAGTCTGGCTGAAGACTTTAAACTTAGCACTTTTTGGGAGGTAACCCATGCTCATGAAACACGGTAATATCTTTCCTTAACTCATTTTCGTGAAGTGGTAACAGTTTCTCCTTGTTCATATTTTTAATCATTCATCTTTAGAAACATTGAGGACACTGTTTGATTTAAGTTTTGGGGTAAGGGAGAAACTTTTTTGTTAAATAATAAAGCTCTAGAGTTTATAAGCTTGTGAATACTTCAGGGTGACACTAACCATTCTAGGTAGATAGAAACTTAGCTCTTTTTCTATAAGAATTGGTGTGCCCATTTAAATGGTCTATTCATAAAAGGACAGAGTTCAGGTTTTAGAAATAACATGGTAGTTATCACCACATCTCGTAGTCTATCTCGACCATATCACTTTCTGTTTTTATTTTTCAATTTTATGTTTCTCTAAGTGATTTGGTGGGGCCCAGTATCAAATTGTTATCGCCGCTAGGATGAAATAGAGTGTTTGAGATCAAACCCGATTCTTGCTTTATTCGGAAAAAAAAAGAGAGAAAAAACAATATTGACACTTTGATAGCAATATGTGTGTGTTCTCCATGTCTATGTCGCCTAAGCAAGCGTGGAACGCAGGATCCATGAGAACTATCACGTAAGATGCTGATAAGAATCATGCGCTTGGATTCAATTTGATCCAATCATGTTGTTAATATATTTATCGTTTTATAAATCGATCGCTGGGACCCTTGTATAAACCAGTTGAGTCGATATTAATATTAGGTTTAAGACCATGTATCTCAAACCATTAGGATTCATCCTGGCACTGACCTTCAGATAGATATGGGAAACACAGTTCACCTTAGTCAACACGTGCAACCTTTACATTTTCCATGTCCATCTTCTAAATCTTTTCATGTGATTGAAATTTGATAGATTCTGAGTCTTGCGGTTGAACGATAGTGTTCGTTTTTGTACTTATTATGGTTTTTTATGTCTTTGTAGGTATTTTCGAGAAATAAATATTTTTGGAAAAATCGGCTCAAAAAGTTGTTAAAGGCACCCAGCAAAGTGATTAAGGCACCCAAAATTTGGATTGAGGGCACCTCCCTTTGAATTTGAAATTCCGAAAATGGCGGGAAGAGGAAAGCTACGTGAAGAAAGTTTGCTGTGTAGTTGGCAACCGAGATTTTTGGGATAAAAACGTGTTCCTCCTATCCCAAAATGATTAAACACCCAAAAGAAGATCAAACACGTCAAGTCTGAGTGATTCATGCCGGGAAAAATGGTGGAAAATCCTAGTTACGGATGGAAAAGGAAAAACACTCTGTTCATGATTAAACACGTAATCAGAAGTGGATTTGGATAGGTTTTTGGAGTCCTAATCGTTTTAGAAAGCTTATTAGGGTTTACTTACCCTATAAATATGAAGAGAATCGAAGAAAACAGGGGGGAGAGCCACCGTAAAAAAAAAAACAGGAAGAGAAGAAAAGAATTCTGCTGCTGCCGAAGAAGAAAAACAGCTGAAGAACAAACAGCACCAGCGAACTGTCGTTATTCTGTCGATGTTTCAGTCGCTGCTTCAGCTGCTTCACAAGTTGTTCTTCCGCTACACACGTGATCCGTCTTTCTTTCCTGTTACCTTGTTCTTCTCCTTAACACTCTGAAACCTTCATTGTAATGCTTATAAGCGTCTCATAATATCTGTGTTACTTCTTTTTAACCATTGTAAGCACTTTTTGAGCAATGAAACTATATTTTGAGTGTGTTTCCAATACAATGAGCTAATCACCATCACTGGGTGACGGAGGAAGGCTTTCTTCCAATAATTAAGTTGTATGTCTATTTTATCTATATTTTCTTTACAATTCTTTTATTATTAATTGCTTGATTAAAATTGAAAAAATGGTTTTTCTTATATAGTTGTGTTCTCTTTTGATGAGTCATGCTGGGTTGACTGCTTTTGATGTCTGATGCTTGGGATTTACAATTATTCTTTTAAAAACCTATTTTTGGCATATTTAGATTAAATTGAGAATATAATTGTTAGGCATATCACAGAAGTATTGGTGAATGGTGGAATCTTAAACCCTAGTTTTCTTCCATCTATTTTTAAAATCAAATCTGTTTAATCTTACTTATTTTTAGTAATTAAAAAATTAGGTCTAGAAATTAAATCTTCACAAGTACGAGAATCAAACTCTTTTACCACTATATTAAAATCACATCAATTTTTGGCGCCGCTGCCGGGGACTTGTTTTTAGGTTTAGAGTTTTAGATTTATTTTTAGGTTTTTATTTTTATTTTTTTTTACTTTGTTTTATTTTACGTTTCTTTTGGTATTTCTCTTTTTGCTACAGGTTGGTTTTTATTTTCATTGTCATTCTCAATCTTCACTTTCCAACTCTTTCTCTCATGTCCCTTTCAAGAACTAAATATGGTATACACTACTGATGAAGATGTTGCAATTGTTAGAGCGTGGGTTACGCTGACCAAGCACGTCTACGATAGGGCGTACATTACCCAAAGTAACGAACCCGTTGATGAAGAAGCCATCCTGGATCAGACATCCGATTCTTGGTGGAAGCGTTTGTTTAAGATTTTTGTGGGATTAAACGAAAATCACAATCGTAGGACGTTCAGAGGCATTATGAGATGGTTTGAGGAGTTGTTTCAACGATTGGAAGCCTTGAAACAAGAAATGAAATCTCTAAAGGAAACTCATCCCACCATTGGCGGTGTGACAAGAGTAAGTATGTCAATCAATAAGTCCTTCATCAAAATAGTTTTCAAATATACAAACTTACCATTGATTTTTTTTTCTTTAGTGGGTCATGGATCTCGACAGATATGAAACTAACCATGGCAAAAAGTTTACGCATGAGGATTGCTATCGTATTTTGGAAGAAAGTAGCTATCATGATTTCATCCTATATACTTAAGTGTTTAAGTGTAATCATCTAATGATCTATTGTATTTCATTTCCTTTAGTTCTTCCTTTAATGTAAAAAATAAGGTCTTTGCCTACTCTTCTATTTCATTAGTGTATGCCTTTAATTTAATCATAATTCTCAGAGTTGTAAAAAACAATACCCCAGGTTCATTTACGGTTGGGACGCAAGTCCAAACCCAACCGTAGACCAGCCAGAATCTTAAAGAAGGACAATTTTACGGTTGGGTTTTTGAATCAAAACCCAACCGTAAATATTCCTGGATCCTTATAAAAAGTATTCTATTGTTTGCGTTTTTTTGGGTTTTTGTTTGTTTGAATGACACTATTTACTTTAAATCTAGTAATATTGAATGAATAAGTTTAAGAATTCGATTTTTAAACCCCAATTTGGAGTGAAAGGAAATACAAAAAATAAGGGTCCAGGAATATTTACGGTTGGATTTTGATTCAAAAACCCAACCGTAAAAGTGTAGGGAAAAAATGACAGGTTTACGGTTAGGTCTGAAGGACCGTACCCAACCGTAATACTGTCATTTTTTTTCCTACAGTTGTACGGTTGGGTTTTTGAGTCCCAACCCAACTGTAAACCTGTGTTTTGATTTTTTGTTTCATTTTTGTAGCCCTTTTTGGGTTGAGAGAAAATTTACGGTTGGGTTTTTGAGTCCCAACCCAACCGTAAACCCTGAACAATTTTCGTAGCCCTTTTAGAAAGTATAACTTTACAGTTAGGTTATGAGCATGGACCCAACCGTAGGGGAAATTACGGTTGGTTTGTGCCTTCGAACCTAACCGTAAAAATAAAACAAAACATACATAATTAACTATGGTTGGTATCAAAAGTCGAACCCAACCGTAACTAGTGCAATAAATACCCATGCACATAATGAGTTACGGTTGGGTCAGTGCTAAACACCCAACCGTAAAACTATTACGATTGGGTTTTCCGCCATGAAAAGTACGGTTACGGTTAGGTCCGAGAAGAAAACCTAACTGTAATCCACCGTAATCACAAAAAGTATCATACTTTTTTACGTGATTTCATCAAATTTGAGCCATAAAAGACCAAGAGTTTAAGTTAGAGGTATACCTGACTACTCTCGGCAATTGAATCTTCACTTTGACGGCTAGTTTCTCCATTTGGTTGAGATTCACCATCACAACTTTGATTTAAAACATCTCTACCATCCAAATAATCATACATAGTTGGGTCTCCATCAATGGGTATGTAAAATTTGGTTTCTTTATCATGCAAGGATTGACCCACCACAAATTTGTCATTAGAATCACTCATTTTGGTTGAGTAAATCAAAATCTAGGGCTTTTCAAAAAACTACTAAAAGATCTCTTTTCTTTCTTCTACTTTTCTTCCCACCAAACCTAAAACAAATAAAAATCTGATTTATGCATTAAAACAAAATGTAGGATAAAGGAGATGAAGATGATCATTTACGGTTGGGTTCGACTAACATACCAACCGTAAATTTGTTTTCACTAAAACTAAAATTGCTAATTACGGTTGGGTTTGATTGTCAAATCCCAACCGTAAATTATCCTAGATAGAAACACTTTTTTTGAAGATTAGTTACGCTTGGGACCTATACTAAAACCCAATCGTAAAACTGTTATGATTGATTGTTCCATGAATATACGGTTACGGTTAGATCAGGATGAACACCTAACAGTAATTGTTAGTTACGGTTGGGTATGATGCTGAAAACCCAACAGTAAAACTGTTACGATTTGATTTTCCGCCATGAAATTACGGTTAAGGTTTGGTTAAGTGCATAATTTATACATTTTAAGTATCATTTCCTTATACTTATTTGATAGATTTTGTGTGAATTACCGTGTGTTAGTATTACTTTTCTAGTGTATGTGTTTTATTAGGTTACATCACTGAAACAAGTGAAATTGAGCTTTACAAGAGAAGAATTGCAAAAGACCCAGTGGAGCTCAGTTCCAGGAATTCTACCCTCCATCTTGTATAGAACTGGATTACGAATCCAACGGCGAAAGAACAAGGTCATTCTGACTTCGTATGAGAAAGTTATGAGCGAAACGAATACTAAGGGCAAAAAGGTCATTTCAAGAGAGACTGCTATTGACAACCTGGCATACGATAAGGGCTGCCAAGATTCAAATAATGTTAATGGCACCAGCCATTCTACTCAGGGCTGCCAAGATTCAAATGTGTTCAAGGCACCACAAGACCTACTCGGGGCTATCCCCTTCTTCTTCATAATACATTCTGAAAACAGAGAATGCTGCCATTAATGAAGGTGAATCTCGGGTTGGAGTTTTGTGCATTCTTGAGAGCGGAGAAGAACCTGAAAAGGATCGAGATTAATAGAGAAGGTGACTGGCAGTGAGACAGTGGTGATAGACAAGAAAAATGATTAATGGCGAAAAGCGAGCTGTGATCAATCGTGATTGAATGATTAGATGGTGGCTGTGGATCTTGGGTTTTCGTGATGATAAAGCTATCGAGTATGAATATGTGATGCTTAGGAGAACTTGAAGAAACTAGTGGTGGTGACTGAGTTCAAGAGGGAGATAGAGCTCGATACTCGAGGTGATGAAGATGATTCGGTGATCAAGAATTGAGGGGACTGTCTAGTTCGAGATGAGGAGCTGATGCTCGTGAACTGTGTTCAGAGTCCTGTGATGATGATAAGTTAGACATGACATTGCTCAAGTGATGGTTCAATGGGTTAGCAGTGAACTTGAAGAGAGTTCAGTGAGATGGTGTGGTTTCTACTCAAGTTAATGGCTGCGGTAGGAGAGGACTGTAACGAGTATATGTGGCTGGCTGTTGATAAACTTGATATTGTTTGAAGTTTGTCATTGATATTGAAAGACTTGAGATGAAACGACAGAATGAGTTAACAATAGTCTTTGTTGGTGGTGATACATGTTGGTTGTTGATCGTTGATTGAGGTGAAGTGATGGTTCTATGTGGCAAGACAAAACTTGAGTGACAATCCAGGTAGGGTTGAGAATGGTATGAGCTGATTGTTTCGGTGATTGATTCTAGGAGTGGTCGCCGCTGGAGGTGTGTATCAATGGTTGGTAGTAAATTGAATAATCGACGGAGGAGCTTGAGTCCAAGTTTTAGAAGCTGGGTTGAAGAAGGAAACCTTAACCGTGTTATACACGGTAAGTATAGTTGGTCGGTGAGACTTCTCTAGAGTTTCACACGGAAAAGGAACTGCTTGTTGGCTATATATAGCCTTGTGCAGCTGAAGAGAAAGGATACACTGGGAAAGAGAGAAAAATACCTACACAGAGATACATTCCCGGAGCCAGACATACCTTGACGCATACCTACACAGAGAAACCTTCCCAGCCACGGAAACGGACAGTAAAAAGAGCCAGAGACACTTTTGGGAGGCAGAGAACTTCACGTACAGTCGATATCTTCGACGATTATCGCTTAGTTTGTGTTATTTTCTTAATTAATTTGTATGGCTTTTGAGAAAGTCATGTTGGGCTAATTCCCTTGTTAGGGCGAAAGGATGAACTTATAGAGATGGTTTTATTTGTGTTTCAAAACTAGGGTTTACAACTGTATGAACTAAATATCAATATTTTGTCTCTCTCTCAACGTTTTACCTTCTCGATGATTTTTCATGTTCTAGTCCATTGTTTGGTTAGTAGAAGGACTCGTTGAAACCTCGTATGAAATCATTTTAATGAATAATCTTTGACTCTTTATGCCACGTATACTTAGTACTTTCGAAATTCTATCTTAGGTTGAGAACAAACAATTCTTTTTGAAATCGAGACCCTGTGTGACGAACGCAATTAAACCCTAATCTACAATGGATTCAAGGAACCTTAACGTTTTTCCTATTACTGTTTTCAAACTTATTTAAATAATCTTAATTCATTAGTTAATTTAATTCTTTATAAAAAAAACCTAAAAAAATATTTTAATCCAAACTCCTCGTGGGAACGAACCGTATTTGCTCTTGTCTACATCTTTCGACACTGTGCGCTTGCGATAAAACAAAGTCGGTTTTCCGACACATCAAGTTTTTGGCGCCGCTGCCGGGGAGTTGTTTTTCGATTAGATTTATTTTATTTATTTTGTTGTTCAATTTTACGCTCTTGGTATTTATTTACTGCTGTAGGTTTTGGGAACGGAAACGAAAAGAAATTGAGCCAAAGATTTTGGTGATTAAAAGACTTGGAGTAAAGTTAAAGCTGAACGAACGTAGAAGAAGACAAATAATTAATTTTTGTTTTTTAGGATTTTTATTAGTTAATTTAATTTAGAAAAACTGTATTAGGAAATATTTAATTATTTTTGTAATTTTTTTTTTATTTTTGGACATTACGGACATTATTATTTTTAAACCCCACAGAAGGGTAGTATTAAATATAAACTGCACAGGAAAGGACGAAAATTACGATATTGTCTCGGCCCCTTGGGTTCGTACACTGACACAGGAGTCAGTGGCCTGAGCCGACTTCAACGGTTCATCCCCCGTCTTTTAGGGGAGGTAAGATTCGATCAACCCATGTATTCCTTCGTGTGCATATATGCTGAGGACCTGAATACAGATTTACTTTTCTAGTAAAGGGCAATAACTGGCCATATAAGATAAGGACTCGGATTTCATCACCGTTTCCTTCTTTCCCGCCTTAGGAACACGTTACCAAACGCGAACCTAAACCTTAAGATTTTGACTAGAACGAGACCGGTAGGGTAACGAGCTTAAAGGAAACTCGTTCAAAAGGACTGTATTAGTTACTTTTTTAGCCCAACTCGAAGTTCAGGAAGATTATTTTAAGTTGAATTAGAGCTTCCTTGTAACCCAGGGAAAAGTTGCCAAAGAGACAGGGTTATCAAAGCTCTTTAGAGTTTATCCTGTTTCTCTTCGACTTAATCTAATTCGGATTGTTCTAAAAGGTTTGCTAAAACTGTAACTAGTTGCCTTTCGAAAGAATAAAAGCTGGTCTAGAAACAATCTAAGTGGAGCCATCAAGTTTTTGGTTGAGTCTGCCTTGCTTGTGATTGTTTAAAAATTTCATTCCAATTAGGATTTATTTTTATTTTTTTAGTATATGCCCAACACACATGTAAGTTGGGATAGAGATCAGGATAATCGTCTCGTTAGAAATAATTCATTATTCATGGATATAACTGATAATGAGGGTGTAGACCCTCCAGTTAAAACTTTGAGAGACTACATGTACCCAACTAGAGTCTCTCAACCGTCATGCATTGTCTTGCCTACCACAAAATCCCACTATGAAATTAAGACTAATACCATCCAGGCTTTGCCAAACTTCTATGGCAGAGAAAATGAACACTCTTACTCCCACATTAAAGAACTTGAGGAACTGTGTGGTACTTTGAAGATTAAAGACTTGACCGATGAATATTTGAAATTGAGATTGTTTCCCTTCTCTTTAAAAGATAAGGCGAAATCGTGGTTTGATGCCTTACCATCTTCTTCCATCCATACTTGGGATGCGATGACTAAGTTATTTGTGCATAAATTTTTTCCTAGGCATAGAATCACAGCCTTACGTCAAAGTCTTAATAGTTTCTCGCAGCAAAATGGAGAATCTCTCCAGGATTATTTAGGAAGGTTCCATGAACTTCTGATGCAATGTCCACACCATGGATTAAATACCTTGAAACTCACTATGATTCTCTACGAAGGGTTAGATCACAAAACAATGACCATGGTAGAATCACTATGTGGTGGTAATTTCGCTGATAAAACCCCTGATGAGGGTTATAATTTTTGCATGAGGTGTCTGATAAAACCCAGGATTGGGGAGATAAGGAACCCATAAGGTCAATGGCTAGTAGAAAGGGGGTGCATAGAGTTGATATCGAATTCGACTCTGACGCTAAAATAGCTTCTTTGACAAGAAGACTTGAATCATTAGAACATAGTACTAAATCTAGACCTTTTATTGAGTCTGTAGACCAAATCACTCATGACGATGGTGGAGAACAAGTCCATGCTCTCTACCAAGACAATCTTCGTAGATTTGACCCGCATTCCAATACGTACAACCCAAGGTGGGAAAGACACCCTAACTTTTCCTGGTCTAGAGGTCAGTATGAAGGTCAGCCTAGTAATACTAGTGGTTATACGCAGAAATCATCCGATCCTACTGATTCTTCTAACCAAAGAGTACCTAGTATAAAACAAAGTCTTCAGATGTTTGTGCAGGCCACCCAAAAATGACTAGACAGTATAGAAAGGAACAATGCGAGGTCCATAGGAACCTTAGAAGGACAAATAGGTCAGCTTTCTAGCCAAATAAGAGACAAGGGACAGTTCCCAAGTCAAACACAACCTAACCCAAAGGGGTCTAATGAGGTAAGCACACGTGGTGCTAACCCCTCAGATCATGTCCAGTCCGTCACTACCTTGAGAAGCGGCCGGGTCATCGATAACCATGACAGTAATCCTAAGGAGAAAGAGACATATAGGAACCCACCTACTATTACACAAGAAATACCTTTAACATAAAAAGAAACCAATGAAACTGAGAGAGGTGAATCTGAACACACTTATGTTCCTCGCGCTCCATTCCCCCAAAGGTTAGTATCCCAGAAGAAAGGAACCATACCTAATGATATCTTAGAAGTGTTCAAACAAGTTAAAATCAATATTCCCCTTTTAGATGCCATTAAGCAGATTCATATGTATGCTAAGTTCTTAAAATATATGTGCACTGTGAAACGAAAATTAAATGTCCATAAGAGAGCTTTTCTTGCTGAACAAGTGAGCTCTATCATTACTTAGAAAACACCACCCAAATACAAAAACCCTGGTTGTCCTACTATTGCTTTCACTATAGGACAACACAAGATTGAACATGTGTTGTTAGATTTCAGGGCCAGTGTGAATCTCTTGCCATATTCTGTGTATGAGAAATTAGGACTTGGTGACTTGAAACCCACTAGTGTGACACTCCAGTTGGTTGATAGGTCCATTAAAATTCCTAAAGGAGTAGTAGAAGATGTTCTTGTACATGTTGATAGTTTTGTATATTCTATGGATTTCGTAATTCTTGATACCCAACCTGTGACAGGCCCTAGTGGTCACATTCCTATCATTTTAGGACGATCGTTCTTAGTAACTTCTAACGCAATCATAAATTGTAGGAATGGTATTATGGAACTTACTTTTGGTAGTTGGAAGATGGAAGTGAATGTTTTTCATGTCGGACGTTCTCCTCCTGATCTTGACAACCATGAAACTGTGTGCGTAATTGATGAAATAGTCCATGAAACTTACTTGCAGAACCATATAGATGATACATTAGAGGCTTGTTTAGCGCACTTTGGGCATGATTTTGATGATGAGAGTGTTTTTTTGAAGTCAACGCTTGTTAGACTCCACACCATTGTTAGACACTAATAAATGGAAGCCTGAAATTGAACCTCTAGTCCTACCCGAATCTCGACTCATTTCATCTGTCGAGAAAGCTCCGACCTTGACCCTTAAACCATTGCCAGACACTAATATGTTTACTTAGGCCCTGTAGACACTTTACCTGTTATAATTGCTTCTAATCTTACATTAGAACAGGAAAGCAGATTGGTAGATGTCCTTAGAAAATATAAGGAGGCTATAGGTTGGTCAATTGCAGATTTGAAAGGAATTAGTCCTAGTGATTGCATGCACCATATTTACTTGGAGGAAAATACTAAAACGTCTAGGGAAATGCAAGGTAGATTGAATCCTAACATGAAAGAGGTTGTGAGAGAGGAAGTTCTGAAACTCCTAGATGTGGGTATCATATACCCGATATCTGATAGTACTTGGGTCAGCCCCGTTCAAGTTGTACCCAAGAAATCAGGAATCATAGTAGTTAAGAATAAAAGTAACGAATTGGTTCCTACCCGACAGACCACCGGGTGGCGAGTATGTATTGACTATAGGAAGTTGAACAAGGTCACGGGGAAAGATCATTTTCCTCTTCTATTCATTGACCAGATGCTAGAGAGGTTAGTTGGACATAGGTATTATTGTTTCTTAGACGGTTATTCCGGTTATAACCAAATCCTTATTGCCCCTGAAGACCAAGAGAAAACCAAGTCTACTTGTCCTTTTGGTACATTTGCATATAGACGCATGCCTTTCGAGTTGTGTAATGCACCCGCTACTTTTCAGCGTTGTATGTTGATCATATTTTCAGACATGGTAGAGAGGTTTATTGAAGTTTTTATGGATGATTTTTCTGTTCTCGGGTCATCGTTCGATGAATGTCTCCATCATCTCACTCTTGTCTTAGTGAGATGCAAGGAGAAGAATCTAGTATTGAATATGGAGAAATGTAACTTTATGGTTCATTCAGGAATTGTTCTAGGTCATATTGTTTCTTCTAAGGGAATAGAAGTACACAAAGCTAAAATTGATTTGATTTCTTAGTTGAAATTCCCAAGTACGGTTACGGAAGTTAGATCATTCTTAGGTCATGCAGGTTTTTATCGTCGTTTTATTAAGGATTTCAGTAAGATCTCACGCCCTTTATGCAACCTTCTAGGTAAGGACGTTACTTTTGTCTTTGATGAAACTTGTATTGCAGCTTTTGAGAAGCTGAAATTACTTTTAACTTCTGCCCCTATTATACAACCGCCTGATTGGAGTCTTCCATTTGAGATTATGTGTGACGCCTCTAATTATGCAGTTGGGGTTGTTTTAGGACAACGCAAGAATAAAGCACAACATGTCATCTACTATGCTAGTAAGACCTTGAATGATGCACAATTGAATTACTCAACAACTGAGAAAGAACTTTTATCGATTGTGTTTGCCGTAGACAAATTTAGACCTTATCTTTTAGGGTCTAAGATTATTATTTTCTCTGATCATGCTGCCTTGAAATACCTTCTAACTAATAAGGATACTAAACCTAGGTTGATTAGATGGATATTGTTGCTACAGGAATTTGACTTAGAAATTCGGGACATGAAGGGTTCTGAGAATGTAGTGGCAGATCACCTTTCTAGGATCATTTTAGAGTCTTCTGATGATATCGTCCCTATGCATGAAACGTACCCTGATGAACAATTGTTTGCTATTTCTCACTTGCCTTGGTATGCGTATATTGTTAATTATCTTGCTATTGGTCGAATACCTGAAGATTGGTCGAAACAAGATATAACTAAATTTTTAGCTGAGGTTAAGCATTTCTTTTGGGATGATCCATATTTATTTAAGTATTGTCCTGACCAGATTATACGTAGATGTGTGCCTAATGATGAAGTTAGGAGTTTTGTCACTTTTTGTCATTCTTAGGCTTGTGGTGGCCATTTTAGTGCTAAGAAAACTGCTGCAAATTTTTTGCAATGTGGATTCTATTGGCCAACCTTGTTTTATGATTCTCATGAGTTTTACAAGAGTTGTGATAGGTGTCAAGTTAGGTAAGATTACTAGGCGAAATATGATGTCGTTAAGCTCCATATTGAGTTGAGATATTTGATGTATAGGGGATAGACTTCATGGGACCTTTTCCCATTTCGAATGGTAATGTCTACATCTTATTAGCGGTTGATTATGTGTCTAAACGGGTAGAAGCCATACCTACCAAGACGAACAATCGCCATGTTGTGATCAAGTTCGTTAGAGAATACATATTTTCTCGATTTGGTACCCCTAGAGCCATTATTAGTGATGGAGGATCACTTTTTTTTTTGTAATAGATCTTTTAAGACACTTTTGAATAAGTACTCCATTACACATAAAGTTTCTACACCATATCATATCCAGACTTGTGGTCAAGTCGAAGTCTCTAACCAACAAATTAAGCAGATATTAGAGAAAATAATTAATCATAATCATAAAGATTGGTTTACACGGTTATTGGATGCACTTTGAGCACATCAGACTACTTATAAGACACCCATTGGGATGTCTCCCTTTAGACTTGTCTATGGAAAAGCCTGTCATTTACCTGTTGAGTTAGAACACAAAGCCTACTGGGCAATTAAGACCTTTAATGTTGATTTGTCTACAGCTGCGAATCACCGTAGACTTCAACTCAGTGAGTTAGAAGAAATTAGGAATGATGCATATGAAAATGCAAAGCTTTACAAAGAGAAAACTAAAGCATTTCATGATAAATCGATTAGTCGAAAGTCGTTTGAACCTGGACATAAAGTTCTCTTGTATAATTCTAGGTTGCATTTATTTCCTGGTAAGTTAAGATCTTGTTGGACAGAACCGTATTATGTCAAAGAATTTTTCCCTCATGGGGCTGTCGAACTTGAGAATAGAGAATCTGGTAATGTTTTCAAAGTAAATGGACAAAGAGTGAAACCATATTTAGAGCTTAAGAACACCGAGGTGGAAACTGTCCTCCTCGAAGACCCGGTCTATCAAGACTAATAATGTTTGGGATCATGTTTAGTGTATATTAGTAGGATTTTCTTTTTTGTTTCTTTTTAGCAAGGAATCAAGTATCAATTGCTTCATGGGAGTCAACCCATCAGATGTGTCCCCTTCACCTTATTTTTTAGTTTTTGATTGCTTGTTTTATGTCATTTTAGGATTTCCCATCTTGATTTTACATTGGATTAGTTAGTTTACATTGAGGACAATGTAAAGTTTAAGTGTGGGGGAGTTTAAGCATATAAAATTCTTAAGTATTCACTTTTTAGGTAGAATTTTTTTAACTTTTTCAAATTATTTGCATGAAAACCTCCAACTTTTAGATATTTTAGAGTCACTTAGTATACTTCTAGCTACGTTTACATACGGAGTTCTAACCGAAACAACTGAACTTAGAACTATTAGAGAACTATATTCAGAGTGCTTAGTTATTGAGAGGCTAGAGCTGACAAAAATGGACTTGAACTTCCGGTAGAGAATACAGTATTAGAAGAGTTGATCATTCAATACCCATGAGTGAGGCACCAAACCTTTAATTGTCCGTTTATAGTGTTTCATCTGCGTAAATTCCGGGTAGAATGATGAGCTACCTAACCTCGCACCAATTTCAGCACTACTTTTTGATCTCTTGAGTGTTATTTCTATCAATCATGAGGGTGCCATCAGAATTGCTAACTCTATCTTGTAGTCTTGTTTGCAGTTGGCACCATTCTCTCGATAACAACAAGTCCATAGAAACATATTATCAACAAACAGAACATCAAAAATTTGAAGGAAAGCTGGAAACAGTCAAGGTTTAAAAGCAACCGTTTAAGAAAGAGCAAATTTCATATTCAAGTAAAGCAACAATACAATTAACATGTTGAAGACTTATGTACAAAAGCGAAAGAAAATCAAAAGATGTGAGTTAGTGAAGTTCATAATCAAGTGGTAAAGTTTTTATCCCACGGTCGTAGTAATTTCATTATTTTTTTTTCTGTTTACATTGTTTTGTCAAAAAAAAAAAAAAAAAAAAAAACGATTATCATTGCTTTAGTGTGGATTTTCTTTTTAATTCATTCAATAACGTCGTGAGAATAAGAAATCTATAGAGAAGTTTCTAATAACACGAAATTGAGGAAATGAGTTACAAATTGTCAAGGTTCTACGAAGTTCAAGAGTTCATCATCTACAGTTGAAGACCGAAGACGTTTCTATTGGATGCTGTAAGAGTGGTGATGATTGTCGATCGGATGAGAAGGTAAGTAAGCATTCCCATCCTTGCACAGTGGTTGATTTCCTTTATTAGAGGTCACTAGAAAAATAAAAAGGGGTTCTTTTTTGTCCCACTTTCTATGGAATAACATCTTCATATGATTCAAAAGGTTACCTTTCCTTCCTACCATTCAACGTGTGTAGGATTTCCATCTTCATTCCTGCCTGCACACATGTGTGAACCATAAAGTGCGTCTTTTGAGTGTCAAATTCATAAAACCCTACTGGTGAGGCAGATATTCGGTCACTCTCGAACCTAGATCCTTTTACATGGTGGTTTTCTCCTAACTCAAGAGTTAAGCATGAGAATAATGTTCTTTATACTTCTAACTTCTTATTGTTAGTGTGCAGAAACTTTGTGTCTTCGTAGCTCTTTGGATGCAGGTGCTTTGGAATACTTAGAAGTTGGAGTAGCTTTTGTGGGTAAATCTCTTGTAAACCCTCACGAGACTATAACTCGTCCACTAGGGATACCTAGGGGTTTAAAGGCTTGTTACACATGCTAAGTGTAACAGTTTCCTCAACGAAAGGGAGTTGTATTTTAGATTAGTTTAGATTTATAGTTTGCTCGAGGAATAGCAAAAGGCAAGTGTGGGGGAGTTTGATAAGTGCATAATTTATACATTTTAAATATCATTTCCTTATACTTATTTGCTAGATTTTGTGTGAATTACCGTGTGTTAGTATTACTTTTCTAGTTTATGTGTTTTATTAGGTTACATCACTGAAACAAGTGAAATTGAGATTTACAAGAGAAGAATTGCCAAAGACCCAGTGGAGCTCAGTTCCAGGATTTCTATCCTCCATCTTGTATGGAACTGGATTACGAATCCAACGGCGAAAGAACAAGGTCATTCTGACTTCGTATGAGAAAGTTATGAGCGAAACGAATACTAAGGGAAAAAATGTCATTTCAAGAGAGACTGCTATTGACAACCTGGCATACGATAAGGGCTGCCAAGATCCAAATAATGTTAATGGCACCAGCCATTCTACTCAGGGCTGCCAAGATTCAAATGTGTTCAAGGCACCAACAGACCTACTCGGGGCTATCCCTTTCTTCTTCATAATACATTATGAAAACAGAGAATGCTGCCATTAATGAAGGTGGATCTCGGGTTGGAGTTTTGTGCATTCTTGAGAGCGGAGAAGAACCTGAAAAGGATCGAGATTAATAGAGAAGGTGACTAGCAGTGAGACATTATTGATAGACAAGAAAAATGATTAACGGCGAAAAGAACTCGAGCTGTGATCAATCGTCATTGAATGATTATATGGTGGCTGTGGCTCTTTGGTTTTCGTGATGATAAAGCTACGAGTATAAATATGTGATGCTTAGGAGAAGTTGAAGAAACTAGTGGTGGTGACTAAGTTCAAGAGGGAGATAGAGCTCGATACTCGAGGTGATGAAGATGATTCGGTGATCAAGAATTGAGGGGACTGTCTAGTTCGAGATGAGGAGTTGATGCTCGCGAACTGTGTTCACAGTCCTGTGATGATGTTGAGTTAGACATGACACTGCTCAAGTGATGGTTCAATGGGTTAGCAGTAAACTTGAAGAGAGTTCAGTGAGATGGTGTGGTTTCTACTCAAGTTAATGGCTGCGGTAGTAGAGGACTGTACCGAGTATATGTGGCTGGCTGTTGATAAACTTGATATTGTTTGAAGTTTGTCATTGATATTGAAATACTTGAGATGAAACGACAGAATGGATTAACAATAGTCTTTGTTGGTGGTGATACATGTTGGTTGTTGATCGTTGATTGAGGTGAAGTGATGGTTCTATGTGGCAAGACAAAACTTGAGTGACAATCCAGGTAGGGTTGAGAATGGTATGAGCTGATTGTTTCGGTGATTGAATCTAGGAGTGGTCGTCGCTGGAGGTGTGTATCAATGGTTGGCAGTAAATGGAATAATCGACGGAGGAGCTTGAGTCCAAGTTTAGAAGCTGGGTTGAAGAAGGAAAGCTTAACCGTGTTATACACGGTAAGTATAGTTGGTCGGTGAGACTTCTCTAGAGTTTTACACGGAAAAAGAACTGCTTGTTGGCTATATATAGCCTTGTGCAGCTGAAGAGAAAGGATACACTGGGACAGAGAGAAGAATACCTACAGAGAGATACACTCCCGGATCCAGATATATCTTGACGCATACCTACACAGAGAGACCTTCCCAGCCACGGAAACTGACAGTAAAAAGAGCCAGAGACACTTTTGGGAGGCAGAGAACTTCACGTACAGTCGATATCTTTGACGATTATCGGTTAGTTTGTGCTATTTTCTTAATTAATTTGTATGGCTTTTGAGAAAGCCATTGTTGGGATAATTCCCTTGTTAGAGCGAAAGGATGAACTTGTAGAGATGGTTTTATTTGTGTTTCAAAACTAGGGTTTACAACTGTATGAACTAAATATTAATATTTTGTCTCTCTCTCAACGTTTTACCTTCTCGATGATTTTTCATGTTCTATGCCATGTATAGTCCATTGTTTGGTTAGCAGAAGGACTCGTTGAAACCTCGTATGAAATCGTTTTAAAGAATAATCTTTGACTCTTTATGCCACGTATACTTAGTACTTTCGAAATTCTATCTTAGGTTGAGAACAAACAATTCTTTTTGAAATCGAGACCCTGTGTGACGAACACAATTAAACCCTAATCTACAACGGATTCCCGGAACCTTAACGTTTTCCTATTACTGTTTTCAAACTTATTTAAATAATCTTAATTCATTAATTAATTTAATTCTTTATAAAAAAACCTAAAAAAATATTTTAATCCGAACTCCTTGTGGGAACGAACCGTATTTTCTCTTGTCTACATCTTTCGACACTGTGCGCTTGCGGTAAAACAAAGTCGGTTTTCCGACGCATCAATTGTTGGGGTTATGCCCTAAAACAATATATTTGACATCATAGTTTAAATTAAATTTAGTAATTTACATTAAAAATGTTTCGCGAGATATGGTCGAATATATTAGTTGTAATTTATATAGTGGGAGATATAATATATTTATGATATTTTGGTTCTTAATTTATGTGAATTATGTTCACTGGTTAAATTATAACTTGCTATGATAATTACATATGTATTATGATAAATCTCAATCATAGCAGTGGAGTCTTCTAAATCTAGCATATTAATGTAATATGATTATATCGAACCGGCCGGTTATTTCTATTCATTATTTATCAGTTAGTTAATAGATCTAAGCTACTACTTTACTTAAGTTCTCAATCCTGAGAATATGTATATACCCTATATGTATTTCCGATTATTTTGTCTTATTAAGCAGTGAGGTCATTTAGATCCAATATCTGGGTAAGATGGATCGCTGTGAGTGTACAATAAGAATATACATATTCAATAATGTATACGGCATCGAGTGGGTATTTCCTTGGATTATTGTGCGAGAATTATTATTCTAGACTGGTCAATGGTCTTTTAAATTGTTTAAGTGATTATTAAAATAATAATACGAAAATCACAAAATAATCGACTAGGACTAAAATATAAATTATGTATAGGAGATGACACGTAATTGTTACGTGCCTATGAGATTTTATAAATACTGGTATTAGCGGATGGACTTACTGTAAGAAAATAGAGGAATAGTTTTACTTTTATTAAAACAAATAATTTTAAAGTGTTTGTCCATTACAAGTCTTTGGTGGAATGACTTGTAGTTCTTTAATTGTATTTGATATCGTGTGATATCGTGTGAGACACGTAGAATTCTATAGGTTAAAAAAAGCTAAATATGTTTATAACCGAAAAAACCTAATTATATTTGGAAAAAGTATTTGAAAACAAACGTGATAGCTCTTAATATGAAAATTATATAAAAAGAACAAACTATAAAAGCTCTTAATATGAAAATTATATAAAAAGAACAAACTATAAAAGCTAGACACACCGAAAACTAAGAAAAACTAAGCCTTCTTGTTCTCCCGTCCCTGTACAATTAAGTTCTTTGTGAGTCAAAGAAAACCTTCCGAAAATCGATGATATTTTCTTTTGTTCGTAATAAAGTGAGCTTGTCTGTTTCATAACAAGTAAAAGGTCAACTTTTCTAGTTCGGTCAACAAAAGCTACAATAGCTTTGTTGGTTCTATTTGATACTTTTGTTTTGGTTTCAAAGCTACAATAAAGTTTATTCATAAGCTACGAAAATCTCTTCTTCCTAATCTAGCAACAGAATTCTTTTGGATAAGAATCTACAAAAGCTTTTGATTTTTCCAAGTAATCAAATCTAGTTAGTGGCTAGCATCTTTAGTCTAAAGCATCAAAAAAAGGGTCTGTTCAAACAGTATACATGAGCTTCTTCTCGGAATCAACTGTTGGTGTCAGTGCTGTTCAAAAATAATTTGCACCAGTTCATGAAGGGTACAAGAAGGAAATAGTTGTACAAAGGGAATTTATTGCTATTTGGATTAAGCGAAGAAGGTACACAAATCCTCTAAACTCCCTATTGATATTATTAACATCTAGTAATTGAAAATTGGGTTTTAATAGAAAATTTTTAAAACTTCAAATTCCGCTGCGTTTTATATGGATTCCAAAAGGTGTGAGTTGAATTGAGTTTGAAATTGGGTATTTATAAGAGTTCCAGCCAGGACTGTTGAATGAACTCAGCTATACGACTTAGTCTTTGTCGCTGGCGATACCAAGTCTCGGACGTTCGACCAAGACTTTAACGTGTTGTGCATCTGCTCAAATCAGAGTGTTTCAGAGTTCAATTTGATCATTTGCTAGGTGTATAGTGGATGCTTTTCGCCAAATTTAGTGTTTCGAGAGGTGCATAGGACCTCGCCTGAAGTAGGCTTCTGCCGTTGATAGCATAAGATCAAGCACTATGTTGATGTGGTTTTTAGGATTTACAGACCATTTTCCCTGGTTTTCATCACTATTCCTCAAACCCTAAAAATTGTTGTTTCTCTCATTTTTGGTTGAGTATTTCAAGTTTCTGTCGGTCGAATAACATTAGACATCATAAGTCGAATTCCAACTGATTCGGTTCTTGATTTCAAATTAGTTTGCACAAATTGAAGGAATCTTTTTCGTCATTCATCATTCTCCAAGATGCACTTACATCAACATCTTAATCATCCTAATTCTGATTCTGGTAAGTTGGGTTTTATTGCTAGAAGTAAGATTGGGAATAATGATGAATAATTTCACTGTTTTGAATATAATGAGAACGATGAGTCAACAACACCAATTAGAAGGATTCATTTAGCCTCTCCGTTTAATAATGATAACATTCTTGGGTTGTGTAATGGGCTGGTATGTCTTTCTCAAAACGAATATTATGCAGTACCAAGTGATTTGCGTTATTGTATTTGTAACCCCATCACCAATGAATATGTTTTGCTTCCTCAAATTGAGACATTGTTTTGAGATTAATTGGTGTGTTTTTTGGGCCAGAGCATTTGGTTACGATTTCTTCAACAAACGAGTACAAAGTTATAGGAATAATGTTCAGCACTAATATACACTCTAGGGAGTGGCACTGGATGGAGAAGGGTTGGGAACTTCAATTCGGGATCCGTCAAAGATTTGGCGCATAAAGGTTTATTTACCAATGGAGCTCTCTATTGGCTGGACCGTGAATTACAAAGAATTGTTACATTTGATGTGGCTGAGGAAAAGTTCTGTAAACATCTTTCACCACCTCCTTTGCCACCAGAAAGTGATTGGTATAAGAATAGATTCAATAGAAAATAGGGGTTTCGAATGGGTTTTTGTTTTTTGCTATTGCACTAGTTGTAGAAGGAGTCCGATGTTACGAAGTATGGCTATTTAAAGAGAAGATTGATGATCATGACATGAAAGAGCAAAGGGAGGAACATCAATCAATGGTTTGGAGTAAAGTGTTTAGGATTTACGGAAGTGAACTATTTGTTATTACGAATACTGGGAATGCTTTAACTAACACTAATAATTATCTCAACATTTACGACACCAATGCTTCAACCTCGAAAAGACTTGTGGAATTTCAGGTTTGTATTCGTGAAGTATTCCCTCACAAGAACACCTCGGTTCTGTTGAAAGAATTAGGGGAATATTCAAAGACGATACGAAGATACTGGAGTCAGTTGAAATTGAGGAGACACAGAGCAATGATCATCCTTTCAACCAGCTGTAAGAGGATGAGATTCTGGAACCTGGATACCTGCTTATAAACTGATCAGGTAATCTTGGTTGAGTTCATTTTGAAATTAGATAGAAATGTAACATTTATGTGAACCTAAATACTAGTGAGTGCTATGTGTAGACTACTGTATTCTGTCTTTATATCATCGATTTAACTTTATGGTGGTGTTTTTACTTTCTTATTTTAGGTTAAGCTAAATTGCTTTGTGAACTGTGCATATTGTTTGTGACTTGATCGATAGTAACTGCACTAAAGTTTACAAGAACAATAGAGTCAACTAGGCAGAGTTCTCTTTAATAAGTGGAGTGCTTGCAGATTACTACCAGGATTTAGAACAATGATTTTGTTTGCAGGCTATTTTGAAAGTTACATTACACACTTACTTCCACAGTTGTATGAATTTTCCAATTGCTTAACTTCGAATCAGTTAGATCCCAAGTTGAATCATCAGCCAGTACCACTTTGTTGCATGTGCTATTTCTTCCAAAATTACTAGCTTAGTTGATCTTATCTAGCAAATTAGCATATACATGGAGGAAAATGGTACATGTGGCATATGAAAATATCTATTGTCATATATCGGTTTGTCTGGTTTGAATTTTAAAACTGCACATGATTTTATTTCGCGTTAACTTATGTCTGGTTAAATTTTTGGCAGGGTTTTAAACCCCTTCGATACAAACACTTATGCAAGTGTGGGGCATGTGAGGATATGCTTTACCATCCCCCTGTGGTCTATTAGCATCTTCCTGATTGCAAAACTACTGTCTTCAACATATGAAGGCTGTGGATAAACTTACTTTCAGCTTTCATGTTGAAAATAAGTTTCAATATGTTATTCGAATTTTGCAGTATATGTTGAACCATCTGGTAAGAACTTGGACACCAAACTGAACCTAATTAAGGAAAATCTTGGACAGGCAGGCGCTTAGCATACACATGAAGACAGCTTGAATAGGTTTGGATTTGCTTGGCCAGTCATTTTATGAGGTCCCTGTTTTCTATTATGACAGTCAACTTAGAATAACTGGTCTTGCTGGTACTCAAACTGAGTATTAGAATATTGCTTTCTATGTACACTAGTAGCGGAACATTTCGTGAACCATTATTGATGCCTCGTTGCTTATCCCTTGAAACCATGTCATTTTCTCTATCGTCAACAGCGAGAGAGATCCCAGCGAAAATCCTGAGCTCAGTGTTGTCAACTATTTTCCTGCGTAAGGAATTAAAAAGGTGGGACCAAAATTCAACCGCGCAGAGTGTTTTTAAACTTCTGCCAATATGAGATGGTTATTGATGACATTTTTTGGGCTAACCCGTTTAGCGCATTGTAGTTGATGTGGGAGGAGGTGGTTGGCTCTCACCGTTCACCAGGATTTTGCCCTATAGATGAGTTCATTTCTTATGGTCATAGCTGTTTATGAATTGTCTTATGTATGTTTTAGTCATTTTACTTGTTTAATTGATACCCTACTTAGCATTGTGTCCACATTTGCAGCTCAGGGATGTGTTGGCCAGGGGACTGAGCCATCTTTATAAAACCTGCTAAAGCCTAAATGTTGGTGTTGTGATGCTGTTACTTAGAGACAAACTCTCCAGTACTGGCCATTGCCCGCTGGGATCTGAACTTGCAAATTTATGTTTTAACCTTATGGATACGATCTTATAGTCTGACTACTAGTTACCCAAGCTTGGCCAAAATCTCCTTACACTATCATCACTTATTAATTAATGAGCTTATTAGAATGCAGTTGTATCTGCATACACTTTGGAGTAAATGATATATGGTTGTTTCTGTTGAACCCAAATTACACCATAAGACCAAGGTAGTTAATCTCGGCCAAATCCGCCGAGATTTTTACAAGTTTATCATTCTCAAGAGCTATCCCAAGACGAGTTATCAAATCTCACCGAGACAAAATTTCTTTTTAAGAAAATCCATCGTCTTGGCCGAATCAAGCCGATATTCCAAATCCTAGTTACCACATCAAAGATACTCTGATGATTTTCAATTGGGATTGTTGTATTATATGCTCACAAACATAATGTGTAAATGTTGGGTATTCTGTCCACCTCAAGTAGTAGCCAATCTACCAAAAGTTCAGTGCAGAAGTCAATCTCAGAAATACATTAAAAGTTATTTTTTATTTTCTGTTTAGATGTTACTTTGAAATTATGTCGCTAAATTAATTTTTAGCTTTTCGACTTTTAGAAGTCGAAATGCAACTCCTTCCAAACACCAGGACTAGCCAATAAACCCCACAAAATCCAACCAAATATATGCACGTGTTAAGTGTTAGTTGAAGTCTTTCAACAGTCTAATCTCACGACCATTTTAGGTTCTCAATCCCCACTCCCCCATTACTCCCACTCCCACTCCCACTCCCACTCCCACTCCCATCTCAATTCTCGGATTAGTCGATAAAACCGTTGGCAGTTTTTTCTCTATCTTTCCAAACTCCTCTCCAGAGTCCAGAGATTCATACCACCCAGCACTTCCATTCTTGCAGGTACTATCTCTCACTAACCTCTTCCAACGTGCTTAATCTTTGTTTTGCTCTTTTTTTTATGATTGAAATCAAAGAAACACAACTTATAAAATCATGGCTTTTTGAGTATCTCATGTTTTCTCAATGTATTGTAAGATTAGCTCAATTTGTTGTTTGATTGTCAACAATGTGTAGTATAATACTGTTTACATTAAGTACTTACTCTTTGTGTTGTAACGAGAGATCAAACGAGAACAATAATAGAGATTGAGACACAGAGATTTACGTGGTTCACTAACTGTTATGCTAGCTACATCCACAGCAGAGAAAACAGAGTTTTATTATAGAGCAGAAATACAGAATTACACACAACGTGTATATATATAATAGGGCAAAGAAATAAACCCTAATTCGACTAAATAACGGAAAAACAAGCCCAGTGATAATACATTACGTATACCGTTGAGTTCCGGCCAACGACTGATTCAAGGCATATCAACAAATCTCCACCTTGACTTGAATCCTCTCAACAACAGAAACAGATGCACCATGACAGTGCCAGAACCTTTCTCTGCCTCAGATGCCCCTAGACAAGGGCTCAGACTACTGACTTGTGATATTGAGCAAGTCCAAGCAATGTTGGAACTTGCTCTCAGGAACTGGCTTGGTGAACATGTCAGCAGGGTTATCAGCTGTCCCTACCTTCTTCACTTCAATTCTCTTCTCATTTCTCAGAAAGTGATACCTGACATCAATGTGCTTCGTCTTCTCATGATGGACTTGATCCTTGGTTAAGCATATTGCACTCAAGCTGTCACAATACACTATAGCTTGATCCTGATGTAGGCCTAGATCATTAACCAGCCCCTTTAACCAAATTCCCTCCTTCTGCCTCTGTAGTAGACAAAGTAACTGTAGGTTGTAGAGTTGCCTTCCAGCTTATAACAGAACCTCCAAGAGTGAACACATAACCATTCATAGATATCCTACTGTCCACATCTCCAGCATAATCAGAATCTGAGAAACCAGCCACTAAACATCAGGTATCGTTCCCATAACAGAGACCGACATCTGAAGTACCTCTAAGACACCTGAAAATCCTCTTAACAGCTTGCCAATGTTCCTTCCCAGGCTGAACCATAAACCGACTGACCACACTAACAACAAATGCTAAGTCTGGTCGAGTGCAGACCATAGCATACATCAGACTTCCAACTGCGCTAGCATATGGAACTCGAGATATGTACTCTTTCTCCTCATAAGTATGAACCGTGTACATTCCCAACTTGTTGTTAGATGCCATTGGAGTATCTATAGGCTTGGCTGAAGACATTCCAAACCTGCTCAAAATATTCTTGATGTACCCTTCCTATGATAGAAAAAACTTTCTCTTCTTCCTATCCCTACAGATTTCTACTCCCAGAATTTTTCGAGAAGCACCCAGATCTTTCATCTCAAACTCCGCACTGAGAGACCCCTTCAGCTTCTGAATATCTGACTTATTCTGAGCAGTAATCAGCATATCATAAACATACAAAACTAGATAAATGCGTGAACCATTCTGCAAATCATTGTAGTACACACAACAATCATACGGACTCCTGTGATAGCCAAGATGCACCATATAACTATCAAATCGCTTATACCACTTCCTGGGGGACTGTTTTAGCCCATATAAGGACTTCTTTAACTTGCAGACGTAATTCTCTTTACCTGGAACTTGGAATCCATCTGGCTGGCTCATGTATATTTCTTCTTCCAACTCTCCATGCAAGAAAGCTGTCTTCACATCTAGTTGCTCAAGTTCCAGATCCTGATGTGCAACTATGGCTAGTAGCACTCTGATGGAAGTGTGCCTGACCACTGGTGAGAAAATCTTGTTGTAGTCCACTCCCTCTCTCTAATTAAAACCTCTTGCAACCACTCGTGCTTTATACTTGACACCCCTCTGCAGCTGACATTCCTTCCTTCCTTCTGAAAACCCACTTGCAAGTAATTACCTTTCTATCAGCAGGCAGTTTTACAAGCTCCCAAGTCCCATTTTTGATGAGGGACTCCATTTCTTCTACCATTGCGGCAAGCCACTGTGCTGACTCGTTTTCAGATACTGCAGCCTTGTAGGTGGACGACTCGTGATCCTCCACCTCCTCGGCCACCTGCAATGCATAACCCACAAAATCGTCAAACTTGTACCTCGCTGGAGGTTTTATTCCAACCCTTCTAGGTCGGTCTGTAGCAATGCTCCGATGTTCAACTTCCTCTGGTGGTGCATTCTCAGACTCATCTGCATCTTGCTCTTCGGTAACTGATGGTGGTAGTTGGTCGTCAACCAACTTAGGTGCCTGATTCTCCTCTGGACTGAATTGTACCTCCACCTCCTCAACAACAACCTCATTTGCTGGTGCATCAATGATCTTCTCTCTGGATTTCAGCATAGAATTTGCATCAAAGACTACACTTCTGCTCAGTATAATCTTACTGTCAGACCAGATCCTGTACCCTTTCACACCTGCACCATAGCCCATGAAAACTCTCTTCTTAGCTCTTGGCTCCAACTTACCTTCATCTCCATGATAATAAGCAGTGCAGCCAAATACCCTCAGTTTTGCGTAATCAGCAGCTTTTCCAGTCCACACCTCATAAGGTGTTTTGCAGTCAATGCCTGTGTGTGGGCTCCGATTGATGAGATAACAAGTTGTTGAAACCGCTTCTGCCCAGAACCGTCTAGCAAGACCTGCATTCGAAAGCATACACCTTGCCTTCGCTAAAAGCGTCTGATTCATTCTTTCTGCTACACCATTCTGCTGTGGTGTAGCCCTGACTGTGCGATGGCGAGCAATACCCTGATCTTTGCAGAAATCACCAAACTCAGATGAACAGAATTCTATACCATTATCTGTTCGCAACCTCTTGACCTTCTTCCCAACCTGATTTTCTAACAGTGTCTTCCACTCCTTGAACTTACTGAACGCCTCACTTTTATGTTTCATCATGAATATCCAAGTCATCCTGGAATAATCATCAATGATAGACAGAAAATACTTGTGACCTCCCAGAGACTCAACACGAGAGGGACCCCAGCAATCTGAATGGATATAGTCCAGCGTGCCTTTGGTCCGATGAACTGCCTTAGGAAACTTGCTGCGCTGTAGCTTCCCAAACACACAATGCTCACAGAAACCAAGGCTCTTGGTCTTATGACCCCCGAGAAGATCTTCCTTTGAGAGAATTTACATTCCCCGTTCGGTCATATGAGCAAGCCTCATATGCCATAGTCTGGTCAGATCAGATCCCTGAATTTCAGCTGAAGCAACAACTGCAGAACCTGTGACTGTTGAACCCTGTAATACATACAAAGTTCCATGCTTGATAACTTTCAGAATCACATCAGAACCTTTGCAAACATGCAAACCTCCACCTTCACCTTTGAAACTGAAACCCTTGCTGTCTAGCAGACTCAAGGATATCAGATTCTTTGTCAAGAGTGACACATGCCTGACTTCCTTCAATGTGCAGAGCCTCCCATCATGTTTCCTAAACCTGATTGAGCCGATTCCAACCACCTTGCAGACAGACCCGTTTGCCATAGAGACACTGCCCCCATCTGCACGGCTGTACGTAGTAAATAACTCTCTTTTGGGACATATATGGTAGGACGACCCAGAGTCAAGGAACCACACATCAAACTGATGTGTGTAATCATCTGTTAGCAGAACAAAATCTCCCTCTGAAGTGTTTCCACATTGAGCTACTGCTGCAGATCCAGAGTTATGTTCTTGTTGCTTCTTCTTCTTAGGACATTCCTTCTTCCAATGACCTTTCTCCTTACAGTAGGCACAGACGTCTTTAGGTAATTTATAGCCGAAATTTTTCTTGCCCTTCTTACCTTCCTTGCTTCCTTTTGCCATCAACCCGGAAGCCTGATTTTCTGTACCTATTCCAGCAGCCTTATGCCGCATCTCCCTGATATGAAGAGACGACCTAACCTCTTCCAGCGTTACAGTCTCTTTTCCGACAATATAAGACTCTCTAAAATTCTCATACGACGGAGGCAGAGACACCAGCAACATTAAGGCAGCATCCTCATCTTTCACCACTTCATCAATATTACGCAATTCAAGCAGAATAGTATTAACTTGATCTAGGTGATCTCTAAGAGGCGTACCTTCAGACATGCGCAGACTGAAAAGACGTTGCTTCAGCATCAACTTGTTGGTCAGCGATTTCGTCACGTAGAGACTTTCCAACTTTAACCAAAAAGCGACGACCTTTTCCTGATCTGCGACTTCAGTGATTACGTCGTCCGCGAGACACATCATAATCGTTGAGTGAGCCTTCTCCTCCATAGTCGCATACTCAACGGTGGATGTATCTGCGCCCTTCTTATCCGAAGCTAACGGCAACCAAAGACCTTGTTGCTTCAACAAAGCCCGCATCTTGATTTGCCACAGACTGAAACTATTTCTCCCGGTAAACCTGTCGATCTACATCATGGATCCGGACATCGTTAAATCGAACCTCGCTCTGATACCAATTTGTTGTAACGAGAGATCGAACGAGAACAATAATAGAGATCGAGACACAGAGATTTATGTGGTTCACTAACTGTTATGCTAGCTACATCCACAGCAGAGAAAACAGAGTTTTATTATAGAGCAGAAATACAGAATTACACACAACGTGTATATATATAATAGGGCAAAGAAATAAACCCTAATTCGACTAAATAACGGAAAAACAAGCCCAGTGATAATACATTACGTATACCGTTGAGTTCCGGCCAACGACTGATTCAAGGCATATCAACAAATCTCCACCTTGACTTGAATCCTCTCAGCAACAGAAACAGATGCACCTCGGACTCCCCGTAGAGTTCCGGCCAACATCTGATTCAAGGCATATCAACACTTTGATATTTTGAATGCTTAACATAGTGATATTTTGTTTGGTATTTTCATGATTTAGATGTGTGTGAACAACTAACTGAAATGGCTAAAATTTTTCTTACATATTAGTTTTGAATGTGTACTAATATGGGATGAAGTTTGTACTAGTGTTCTCTGATTCCTAATTTTTATTTTGCTAATAATTTTGTTTTTCTGCAGAGGGATGGTGAACATACCAAAAGATATTCTATTAGACATCCTTGTTCGGCTTCCAATCAAGTCGGTTTCGCAATTCAGGTGCGTAGACAAAGCGTGGAGTAAGTTATTGGGAAGTCCTAAGTTTCTTAAAATGCATGATCAACGTGCTATGGAAATGAATGTCAATTATGGTCTCATGCTTCATAATCACAATGATGTTTATTCTTTTAGTTACGATCCATCTTCGTCTACATGTAAGGGCATTAACCATGTGACACGCCCAGTTAGATCTTACCAGGATGGAATTGAGTTTTTTGGATGTTGTAATAATGGTTTGGTTCTGTTAAGGCATGTTAGTAAGTATTACTCGCATGTTCTTATCCTTTGGAATCCAACTACTAACGAGTGTAAGAAAGTACCCTTTCCAACATTTCATGAGACGGAACAATGCTTGGACTATGTAGAGTATGGAATTGGTTATAGTTCACGGAGGAAAGATTTTAGAGTGGTAGCTATTGGGAATTTTGAAGGTAGTTTTGAGGTTATGGTGTATTCATTAAAGAAGAATAAATGGAAAGCAGATGAGGAACTCCATCTTGATAATCTTGATCATCGGAAAATACCTGATATGGCTCGGATGCCTGTTAACAGAGCTCTTCATTGGATAGCAGATATAGAATCTATGACTTTACCATCTGAAGACCCAGAAGTTATTCTTTGTTTTGATATCGAAAATGAGCAGTTTAACCATCTCCCACTTCCTGACCTGTTCGATGAAAATTCTGAAACAAGTTTGTATGTTTTAGGAGGATCTCTTTGCTTGCTTGGGTTTGATCCTGAGGTTGGTGCTGCTGTGTGGGAGTTGAAGCAAGATGGAGCTGAAAAAAAATGGACCAAGCTATTCACCATCGACCTGCAAAAAATATTTGGTGGGTTGGTTGAGAATTTGATGCCGTTGCAGTCTTTGAAAGATGGAAATATTATGTTAGGATTAGACATGGATTCTGGTTTTCATATTGTTTCGTACGACCTAAAACACGATACAACTAGAATTCTTAATGTCCAAGCATTTCAAAAGGCTGGCTCTTTTCATACTTCTGTTTTTGGGGAAAGCCAAGTTTCAGTCAATACTGGAACTTATCTAAAGTATACTTGGCAAACTCAGATAAAGAAGATGACAACAGTGACGCGACGACGACTCTGATGATGACCACTATGGCTTCAGTGACTCTGCTGATGGCGACGATGACGATAGTGCTGGTGATAGTGAAGAAGAAGGTCTCTAACAGAATAAGAAGATAAGCAAAAAAATGTGAGTTTATGTATGCACTTATTTTGTTGTGGTGTATTTGGTACTGTCCTAGTGAACATAGTCAGTGGATGATTATCAAACTATCTACTGAACTGGAGTGTTCTTCCAGTTAGAATATGTTAGTTGGTGCTTTTTCCTTAATACTTAGTTACGTGTGTTAGATATGGTTAGAATGTGAACATTGTGACGATTATGGTATGTTCTTTCTGTAAGCATCATTTAAACTCTTGTCAACTATGTGCATGAATATCATTGCTAGAAGTAGTTTTTCATGCTCAGTTAAGTAATCTTTGTATCGCTTTAGAGCAGTACAAAGTTCATCTCTTCTGGGATTCTCGTGTATGGGTGTGAAGCTGAAGAATTCTGTTTCTTTTTTTTACTATGATGCATGACATTTTAGGAATATGATAAACATGTTGCTTATTGAAGTATTGCAAATAGATGTTGTTTTATCTGGCAAAGTGGCTATGGTTGGTATTGTCGTGAATGTATGTTCAGGTGCACCTATTCCACAGCTATATCGCTGTTGAAATTGTTGTCCTCAGGACTCTTTTTTTCTGAATTTTGTTCCTGCTCTCTTAAGACACCATATCAATTTTCTGTGTTAGTTGAATGGTAACATGCTTAGTAAGAGTATTAGCAGCCATATGTCCAACCTTTTTACAAACTTACAAGCTGTTATTAAGAAACTAGAGAGAAGCAAAACACAGTCTCGAATCTACAGCCGGCTGAATGGTCATTCACAGATTACAAAGGTTTTAAGTTATCAGACACAAGAAGAACCTTTTTAGATTGAGGTGCTTGCACCAGTCGATAGCTGAAAGGGCTAAAGACTCGGTTTACGTTACTGAGGAGGCTCTCGACATGTCAGGCAGCTTGTTCTGTAGAAATTTTCTGAAGCTGCCATAAGAAACTGCTCTACAACCTGCAGTTCTGGAAATATTAGGCAAAAAGGCACCCACAAAGACTTATGTAGCAGTCGAGATACTTAAGAAACTCAACCATTTAAGGTCTGGTGAGTTGCTCGAGAGGTGTGGATAGAACTAATCATCAGATTGATTTGGTTAATGAAATATATAGGGTAGTGAACATTGGTTTCATGTTGTGCCTATCCTTAAAGTTGGGAAATGCTTGGTGCTTTAAATTATTGGCTCTATATTGAATCATTGTTACAGCAGATTAGCCTTCGTTCTGAAACTTTTATACTCAAATGTGTATGTGAACAATGGATGTCAGTTTCTTATATAAGATTATAATAACGTGGTTTACCTTTATTTGTTGCACGGTGGATCTCAACATGTCAATGGTTACTACAGTTGTGTAAAATCCAATAACCTATATCACACCGTTCATTCTCAAGTAAGAGATAAATAATAAAAACTAAAAACTAAAAACATAATAATAGCTATCATACAAAAGATATACGCGGTTCAGTATAATTACCTATGTCCACGGGGAAAAGATTGATATTATTCCAAAGAGATCCGACTTACAAAAGGGGCAAACCTAATCTCCTTTTATACACTCTCAATTACTCTCTCAAATTTAATACTACTTTTTCTCTAAATAACCTAACGTAATTTCTCTCTTGGCAGAGCTTAGTATTTATAGGAAAAAGGTATTGTACAACCAAACTTCAGTGTTGGACGCTTGTATCTGAGTTGCGGTAGTTTGCTCGGGAGTATGGCCCGAATCTCTTGATGTCATGCCCCGAGTCTTCTCTGGTTCTCTCGATGTGCTGATCTTCGTCTTAACTTGCTCTAGATACGATCTGAGGTGATAGTGGCTTCTTGTTCTTCATAGTCACGAACAGAAGAGTGTACGTCGATTCTTGTCAAGTGCATTAAATGCTTCTGATCACACCACGCGCGCTCTGTAAGCTCATTTAGTGCTCTGTCTTCTCTTTTACTTTCCACGCGTCCTTACTTCTGTTTGGTGTGGTAGATATCTCGTTTACCGCATAAGACCAAGAAGTCTTCTGCAGTGCTTCGCCCTCATCTTAGTATTGTAATCCCCTAACTTAAGATGTTTACAAGTGTCTTCATATATTTCTCCACTACATTTTGCCTCTTTCTTTCCATCGGGACCGAGGGTACGATGGGAAAAAACCTTTAATCTTTTCTTTAACCGCTTCCACATCCCTTGGTAACCGCCACGTATTCCTCTTTCTCTCCTCTTTTCACCTTTTACCTTCGAGCTTCGGTTCCTTTTTCCCTCTACCTCTTTCCTTTAAATTAGATTCCCTCATTTATTTCTTCTTCGACATTCTCTATAACTTCAACTTCTCCTCTTCTCCGTCATTAAAGCTCTCCTGACATTCTTTCCTGACTTTTTTCCTTCATTATTTGCTAGATCACCACCGTTATCGTTGAAGGGGCAGCTGAAGTTCAAATGTTATATAGGCAACTGCACGTTTATTCGGGGTTGCCCATATTCAAATATTACTAACAACTCTAGCGTATTGGCTTGGGGCCACCTTCTTCTTCATTAAAAATTCGAACAGAAAAGAAATAGGCCGAGTTCTTCTCCGATTGTTATGTTGCGACTGATATTAGGAATTGGTCAGTTTAAGGGTTTTCTCGTGGTGTTTAAACACAGATAGACTCAAGTAGAGAATGGAGACAGGGTTTGGACCGATAAATGAAGAAGAACAATTTATTGTTGTGATCGAACATGATGATCATGGTGACTGTTAATGGTTGATATCGATTTTGAAGGGTGAAGCGAGTGGATAGAGCTTTTAGAATACTTGGGGGATGGTTAGAATTGGTTGATAGAGCTCGAAATAATGGAGGAACTCAAAACAGTGATCTCATTGCTTGAATCATGGCAGACGTGAAGGTGAAGTTAAAAATGGAGCTCGAGTAGTAGTTGTGAATGGTGGAATTTGAATGTGATGGTGTTGTTACTCGAGTTGGAAGTCTTTGGGCAGTGATGGTTTGATCGTGGTATTTAGTGGTTGGAGTAGATGGTGATTATTGATAACTCTAGATGGTCTACCTGATGGTGGCTGTTGTTGCTCGTGAACATGATGATGATGGATTCAAATCAGTGATGATGGAAAAGGCTATAGCTGAGCTCGAAGAGGATCAGTTGAAACCGAGTTTATGATGGAGTGGGATAGTCTCTCATGCTCGAGATAGTGAATACAAGTTAATGGCTCGAGTTAGGTGAAGGTGCAGTCGGGCAAGGTTCGCGTTGAGATAAAACAGGGAAGAGTGGAGTTTGATTGAAATACAGAAACATTGTTTTACACGGAGAAGGATTAGGTAATCTAGCTGAAGCGTGTTGAAGGTGGTTGAATGCGTGTTTATTACGGAAATATAGTTGGTCGGTGCCTATCGAGTTTCCTAAATCAGTTAAAACTCTTGAGAAGAGCGGTGCCTAGACTTCTATAAATAAGGTCGTGAACTACCTTGGGAGATATACCTTGACAGACAGAGAAGACCCGGACACAGACAGAGGCAGAATACCTTCACGGGAGGACGCGTGATTTTCAGTTGGTCGGTTAGTTTGTGTTTTATTTTTCTTAATTAATTTTTATGGCTTTTGAGAAAGCCATGTTAGGCTAGTTCTCTTGTTAGGGCGAAAGGATGAACTTGTAGAGATGGTTTTCTTTGTGTCTCAAAACTAGGGTTTTCAACTATATAAATTTAATATCATTATTTTGTCTCTCTTTCAATGTTTTACTTTCTCGATGATTTTTCATGTTCTATGCCATGTATAGTTCATTGTTTGATAATTAGAAGAACTCGTTGAAACCTTGTATGAAATCGTTTTTATGAATACTCTTTGACTCTTTATGCCTCGTATACTTAGTACTTTGAAATTCTACCTTAGGTTGAGAACAAATAATTCTTTCTAAAAATTCTTTCTTCGATTCTTAAACGAAAAATCCTCCTTGTATTAGTAGCTAGATTTTCTATTTTACATGAGTAAAATCGAGACCCTTTGTGACAAACGCAATTAAACCCTAATCTACAACGGATTCCCGGAACCTTAACGTTTTCCTCTTACTGTTTTCAAACTTTACTAAATAGTTTTAATTCACTCGTTAATTTAATTCTTTATAAATAAAACCTAAAATAATATTTTAATATACACTCCTCGTGGGAACGAACCGTATTTGCTCTTGTCTACATCTTTCGACATTGTGTGCTTGCGGTAAAACAAAGTCGGTTTTCCGACGCATCAAGTTTTTGGCGCCGCTGTCGGGGAGTTGTTTTTCGATTAGATTTTTTTTTAGGTTAGAGTTTATTTTTAGATTTTTATTATTTTGTTCGATTTTGCGTTTTTTTGGTATTTATCTTCTGCTGCAGGTTTTGGGAACGGAAACGAAAAGAAATTGAGCCAAAACTTTTGGTGATTAAAAGACTTGGAGTAAAGTTAAGACTGAAAGAACGGAGAAGAAGACAGATAGTTAATTTTTACTTTTTAGGATTTTTATTAGTTAATTTAATTTAGAAAAACTGTATTAGGAAATCTTTAATTATTTTTGTAATTTTCTTTTATTTTTGGACACTTCGGGACATTACGGAAAATATTATTTTATTTTTAAACCCTACGAAAGGGTAGTATTAATATAAACTGCACAGGGAAGGACGACAATTACGATATTGTCTCAGCCCCTTGGGTTCGTACACTGACACAGGAGTCAGTGGCCCGAGTCGACTTCAAGGTTCGTCGACCGTCTGGTACGGGAGGTAAAACTCTATCACTCCACGAATCCCCTGCAAGTGGGTTTACTGTATTCCTTCGTATGCATATATGTTGAGGAACTGAATACGGATTTATTTTCTAGTAAAGGGAAAGAACTGGCCATACAAGATAAGGACTCGGATTTCATCACCGTCTCCTTCTTGCCCGTTTTAGGAACACGCTACCAAACGCGAACCGAAGCCTTAAAATTTGACTAGAACGAGACCGATAGGGTAACTAGCTTATTGGAAAGTCATTCAAAAGGACTGTATTGGTTACTTTGTTAGCCGAACTCGAAGTTCAGAAAGATTATTTTAAGTGGATTAGAGCCACCTTGTAACCCAAGGAAACGTTGCCAAAGAGACAGGGTTATCAAAGCTCCTTAGAGATTATCCTGTTTCTGTTCTACTTAATCTAATTCGGATCGTTGTTAGAGGTTTACTAGAACTGTCACTAGTTTTCTTTTGAAAGAATAAAATTTGGTCTAGAAACAATCTAAGTGGAACCATCATGCTTTTTTTTTTGCTAGATTCACTAGGTTTGATTTGGTTGAGTCAGCCTTGCTTGTGATTGCTTAAGAATTCCCTTCTAATTAGGATTTATTTTGATTATGACTTATTTTATTTTTCTTTTTTTAGTATATGCCCGATATACCGGTAGGTTGGGATAGAGATCGGGATAATTTTCTGGTTAGAAGTAATCCATTATTCATGGCTAGAACCGATGATGAGGGTGTAGACCCTCCAGTTAAAAGTTTGAGAGACTACATGTACCCAACTAGAGTCTCTCAACCGTCATTCATTGTTTTGCCTACCACTAAAGCCCACTTTGAAATTAAGACTAATACCATCCAGGCTCTGCCAAACTTCTATGGCAGAGAAAGTGAAAACCCTTACTACCGCATTAGAGACTTTGAGGAACTATGTGGTACTGTAAAGATTAAAGACTTGACCGATGAATATTTGAAATTGAGATAGTTTCCCTTCTCTTTAAAAGATAAGGCGAAATCGTGGTTTGATGCCTTACCATCTTCTTCCATCCAAACTTGGAATGCGATGACTAAGTTATTTTTGCATAAATATTTTCCTAGGTATAGAACCACAGCCTTACGTCAAAGTCTTAATAGTTTCTCGCAGCAAGATGGGGAATCTCTCCATGATTATTTAGAAAGGTTCCATGAACTTCTGCTGCAATGTCCACACCATGGATTTGATACCTTGAGACTCACTATAATTCTCTATGAAGGATTAGATCACAAAACAATGACTATGGTAGAATCACTATGTGGTGGTAATTTTGCTGATAAAACTGTTGAGGAGGGTTATAAGTTTTTGCATGATGTGTCTGATAAAACCCAAGAGTGGGATGCTAAGGAACCCATAAGGTCAATTGCTAGTAGAAAGAGGGCGCATAGAGTTGATATCCAATTCGACTCTGACGCTAAAATAGCTTCTTTGACAAGAAGACTTGAATCATTGACCCTTATTCCGATATGTACAACCCATGGTGGGAAAGACACCCTAACTTTTCCTGGTCTAGAGGTCAGTATGAAGGTCAACCTAGTAATACTAGTGGTTATACGCAGAAATCATCTGGTCCTACTGATTCTTCTAACCAGAGAGTACCTAGTATGGAAGAAAGTCTTCAGATGTTTATGCAGGCCACCCAAAAACGACTAGACAATATAGAAAGAAACAATGCAAGGTCCATAGCAACCTTAGAAGGACAAATAGGTCAGCTTGCTAACCAAATAAGTGAGAGAGACAAGGGACAGTTCCCAAGTCAAAGACAGCCTAACCCAAAGGGGTCTTATGAGGTAAGGCTCACCTGGTGCTAGTCCCTCAGATCATGTACAGGCCGTCACTACCTTGAGAAGCGGCCGGGTCATCGATAACCATGTTAGTGATCCTAAGGAGAAAGAGAAAGATAGGAACCTACCCACTATTACGCAGGAAACACCTTTAACACAAAAAGAAACCAATAAAACTGAAAAAGGTGAATCTGAAAACACTTATGTTCCTCGTGTTCCATTCCCCCAAAGGTTAGTATCCCATAAGAAAGGAACCAACCCCAATGACATCTTAGAAGTGTTCAAACAAGTTAAAATCAATATTCCCCTCTTAGATGCAGATTTCTATGTATGCTAAGTTCTTAAACGATATGTCCACGGTAAAACGAAAATTAAATGTTCATAAAGGAGCTTTTCTTGTTGAACAAGTGAGCTCTATCATTACTCAGAAAACACCACCCAAATACAAAGACCCTGGTTGTCCTACTATTGCTTGCACTATAGGAGAGCACAATATTGAACATGCTTTGTTAGATTTAGGGGCCAGTGTGAATCTCTTGCCATATTTTGTCTATGAGCAATTAGGACTTGGTTACTTGAAACCCAATAGTGTTACACTCCAATTGGCTGATAGGTCCATTAAAATTCCTAGAGGAGTGGTAGAAGATGTTCTTGTACAGGTTGATAGTTTTGTTTATCCTGTGGACTTCGTAATTCTTGATACCCAACCTGTGACAAACCCTAGTGGTCATATTCCTATTATTTTAGGACGACCGTTCTTAGCAACTTCTAATGCAATCATAAATTTTAGGAATGATATTATGGAACTTACTTTTGGTAGTTAGAAAACCATGAAATTGTTTGCATAATTGATGAAATAGTCCATGTTACTTATTTGCAGAACCATATAGATGATCCATTATAGAAATGCCTACCCCATTTTAGATTTGATATGGACAATGATAGTGTTATTAATGAGGTGAAAAATTTGTTAGATTATGCACCACCTGATCATCATTTAGAAGAAGCAATTGACTATTTTCAAGAATCTGACGATCTAGAAATTAGGAAAATTGTGACTAGTCTATCTAGAGATACCCAAAATTCTAAGTTTGGGGGTGATTATCATTCTCATGTGCCTTACCTTTTACTCTTAGAAAGGTCCCTAACTTGGGACTTGACATATGCACCTCTACTATTTTTCAAGATCATCTTTTAACTATACTTCCTGAACCTAATGTCCAGAAAGAAGTTCAGTTGTTAGAAACCCATCCTCTGGTCGATGAGGTTTACCTAGGCGATAATACCAAGATTGACTTTTTTTTTCCACCAAAATATTTTCTTCCATATGTGGGAACATATGAATTTCAAATGTGTAAGCTATTAAGTTTTGAGACTAAGCCTGATTACATTAGGAGAGTAGAATCGACAAATTTGATTAAGAATGACTATTTTCATAGTAATCAACTGTGTGAGTCGAATCAGATTGAATTTGAGGATCCATAATTATTCAGGTTATTATTATGTGCTTCTAAGTTCTTAGTTGAGTTTCTCCAGACTCTACAACCTGACCCTGTTGATCTTACCTATGAGGAAATCCATCACACGAAAATATTTTATCTAGACCCTTTTATAGAGCCTGAACCTGAACCACAGCTAGAAGTAGTTGTCTTAAACAGAAAACTAGATAAGGGTGTGCTCGGTTTGTTCTTCTTGGCCTGTTGCAGTTTTCTTTTACTGGTGATAGCACTTTTTGATCTAGATAACCCACAGTTGTTCCGGCTATTGATATATGATACTATGAGGGAAACAAGTATCATTTGCTTCATGGGAGTCAACCCATCATATTTTTTTCCTTCACCTTATCTTTTTAGTTTTTGATTGCTTGTTTTATGTCATTTTAGGATTTCCCATCTTGATTTTACATTGGATGAGTTAGTTTACATTGAGGACAATGTAAAGTTTAAGTGTAGGGGAGTTAAGCATATAGAATTCTTAAGTATTCACTTTTTAGGCAGAAAATTTTCAAATTATTTGCATGAAAACCTCCAACTTTTAGATATTTTAGAGTCACTTATTACTTCTAGCTACGTTTACATACGGAGTTCTAACCGAAACAACTGAACTTAGAAGTATTAGAGAACTATATTCAGAGTGCTTAGTTGTTGAGAGGCTAGAGCTGACAAAAATGGACTTAAACTGCCGATAGAGAATACAGTATTAGAAGAGTTGATCATTCAATACCCATGAGTGAGGCACCAAACCTTCAATTGTCCGTTTAGAGTGTTTCATATGCGCAAATTCCGGGTAGAATGATGAGCTACCTAACCTCGCACCAATTTCAGCACTACTTTTTGATCTCTCGATTACTATTTCTATCAATCATGAGGGTGTCATCAGAATTGCTAACTTTATCTTGTAGTCTTGTTTGCAGTTGGCACCATTCTCTCGACAACAACAGGTCCATAGAAACATATCATCATTAACAAGCGCATGATTACAAATTTTAAGAAAGTTGAAGATGTTTCAGGTTTATAAGCAACACTACAAGGAGCAAAATTCTATATCTTCGTTGAAAAGTAAGTACAAAAGCGGAAAAATCAAAAGAATTGGATTTTTGTGAAGTTTATGATACCAAGGCAATACATGTTGTGAAGAATCAAGTGGTAAAGTCTTTATCTCACGGTCGTAGTAATTTCATCATTTTATTTTTCAGTTTATATTGTGAAGTAAAAAAAAACAAAAAAAAAACGATTATCATTAATTTAGTGTAGATTTTCTTTTGTTTTCATTCAATAAGGTTGTGGGGAATAACAAATCTATAGAGAAGTTTAACAACAAGAAATTGAGGAAATGAGTTAAAAATTGTCAAGGTTCTACGAAGTTCAAGAGTTCATCATCTATAGTTGAAAACCGAAGAAGTTTCTATTGGATGCTGTGAGGGTGGTGCTGATTGCCGATCGGATGAGAAGGTAAGTAAGCATTCCCATCCTCGCATAGTGGTTGATTTCCTTTAATAGAGGTCACTAGAAAAATAAAAAGGGGTTCTTTTTCGTCCCACTTCCTATGGGATAACATCTTCATATGATTCGGAAGGTTACCGTTCCTTCCTACCATTCAACGTATGTAGGATTTCTATCTTCATTACTGCCTGCATATATGTAAGAACCATAAAGTGCGTCTTTTGAGTGTCAAATTCATAAAATCCTATTGGTGAGGCAGAAATATTCGGTCACTCTTGAACCTAGATCCTTTTACATGGTGGTTTTCTCCTAACTCAAGAGTTAAGCATGAGAATAATGTTCTTTATACTTCTAACTTCTTATTGTTAGTGTGCAGAAACTTTATGTCTTCGTAGCTCTTTGGATGCAGGTGCTTTGGAATACTTGAAAGTTGGAGTAGGTTTTGTGGGTAAATCTCTTGTAAACCCTCACGAGACAAAAATCGTCCACTAGGGACACCTAGGGGTTTAAAGGCTTGTTACATATGCTAAGTGTAACCGTTTCCTCAACGAAAGGGAGTTGTATTTTAGATTAGTTTAGATTTGTAGTTTGCTCGAGGAATAGCAAAAGGCGGCTTGGTTTTCCGACGCATCAACGCCCCAAGGTATACTGCCAGACCTTCTGGATAATTATAAAGATTGCACTCCCTCCTCGGGTGCTTTATCTGGGTTGTCTTTCGGGACGGCTCGCCATATTCCACCTCTCAACAAGGCTGAGAAGTTGTTGCTCGATGAGGACCCCGAGATGGGTCAGACAACCAATAGGCATATGAAACGTACCAACGATCACATCTGGGATAGGACCCCACTGGTTATTCGTAGGAATCTGCTTTTTGGAATCCGTTCTCCTACTGCAAGCTTTGCTGATCATGCATCCTACGCACCATGGGTGGTGAATACAGAAAAGGTATGCCTTTGATGTCTACTCTTTTTTTTGTTATTTAGTTTCCACTTGTTGATTCTTCTTGATTATTTTATAGTCTTGTAAGTCGAGACGGAAGAGGAGTGGAGGTGATCGAGGCGGGGATGAAGATGTTAAGGTAAAAAATACCATTTTTTATCCTTTTAATTACATGTACTTTTCCCCTATTTGGTCCCTTAACAGAATCTGACCCGCATCTTCTTTATTTTATAGAGGGTGAGGTCCGTTGTGGTTGAGGAAAATGAAGATGATGAGCCTGAAGGTGGTCTTATTCCGAGGATTTTTAGAGGTGCCGGAGGTAATGGAAGTCAAGTTGTTGTTGGTAGTGGTGATGGTCAAGTTACTGGTGGTGATCAAGTCTTCAACGTTTCTCTTCTTGGAAACACCACCACCGGAACCAATGTTGGCGGAGATGGTGCAGTTACAATTGTTGATGGTGATAAAGGAAAATATATTGTTATGCCTGGTGATGGTGAGGATGTTGATGGCGGAGATATTGGTGAGAGAATGGAGAATCTAGAGGGTGTTGGTTCCGGCACTAACTTTGTGAAAGAGGTTGTATTTCAACCTACCACGTTACCCCCAAATTCACTGCTAAATAGTGGCATCCCGGGCTCTAGTGAATCTCTGCCTGAGCCGGTCGAGTCTCTGAAGCTCAACATTGAAATAGTGTTGCCCGAAGGGGAGGATTATGACTTTTTAGTTGAAGATATCAATGAGGATGGGGAAGAAGGGAATGAAGAAAATAGAGTTGTTGCTACCACTGTGAACCTTCCCACCCTTGAGGGGGGGGGGGGGGGGGGGGGGGGGGGGGAGCGTGAGCTCAGACTTGGAGGAGCCTTTGGTGAATTCATTGGTCTTTGGGCCTACTGGATCATCTATATTATCCATTTCTGGAGTTGCTTGCAATTCGGTTGGGGTTCTGACTTCTTCATCATTCGGGTCTCTCTCCAGAGCCGGCATGCTCTTTGTTGTCCCAGCTCTCCCTGCACATGTGATTTCTTTGTTGCTTATGCTGGTAAGTTGTGTGACTTTCCCTTCTTTGTTAGCTTTGTGTTTTGTATATTTATTTGTTATATTTACTCTACTTGTTATTGTAGACTCAAAACGTTCAACTTTGGAGTCAAGTTGCATAAGAAAACACGTGCAACAAGAACCAATTGCTGGAGGCTGAAGTTCGTAATTTGCAGGGGCAGATTGTCGAGCATCAAGGTAATTTCTCCTCTAAACTTTCTTCTGGTTGCCTTAGCAATATTGTATCTTTTAGAATCCTGACTCATGACTATCACTGCTAGACACCATCGAACGTATTCAACTTAATGCCAGAGGTGAGTACATCAGACTCATAGGGGAAATCAAAGTCTTGAAAAGTAGAGTCCTCGATTTAAGCTAGCAGGTTAGCAATAAAAATGATAAAATAAATAGGCAAGAATCTGATCTTGAACTGATTCGTGAGTCATCTCGTAATCAACTTCTGACAATTAACCAACTCGGGGACAAATGCACTAATCTTGAGGACTTGAATCGTTATCTCTATGCTGATCGGGAGACCCTAATCCGATGGAAGGAGATGCCGAAATTGTTCTGAAAGAGAATAAGTTAGCTGCTACTTATGCTGAGACAAGTAATCAATTATACTCGGTTCGGGCATAATGCGATAGTATCCATAGCAATTTGGGTGTCTTTGAGAATCATATGAAGACATGTCAAGCCGCTAAAAAAGATGATTTGGCCTTGAAATACAACGAGCTTGATATAACTGTTATTGAATCATAGAAAACCCTTAAGCTTACCCTTCATATTTTAGAAGGTATTTTTAATTCTCAAGTGCACAGTTATATCTCTTGCCTTATTTTCTGAAGCTACTCTTGCTTTTTGCGATTTCAGCATCTCAAGCGAAAGTGGAGATTCTGAAGAGGGAGGTGGAGTCCTTGAAGGAGTCCGAGAAGAAGCTCAAGCGTTATGATGCATCTCTGGGTGCTGATGTGGCGAATCTGAAGGAGCTGCTTTCTCGGGTCGGTACGAAAAAAGATCAGGCTCTGGCTGATGCAAAGAGAGACTTTGAAGCGCAAGTTGCTGATCTGGTGCAGGAGAAGGTGCAAACCACCTTAAAAGACCTGAGAACCAAGGCCCAGGCCAAACGCGTTGCTCTGCTTCCAAGCCTCTTTCCTCTTGATGTTGATCTATTGGTGCTGGGTTTTTTTTTTTGATTTCTTATGGATAATTCCTTTTACCGGGTGATGTGTCACCTTGAATATTTGTTATTTTGAGGTGTTGCATCACTAGGATGACCTCGCTGGCTGAGCTTTTCTTAATATACTTTCATTTTTCTTCTTTGATTGTTTAATCTCATCTTGGCTTAGTTGTTATTGTTACTTCTTTGTTATGCGTTCCCCATGTCCATCATGATTCTGTCAAATTCATGCTATTATTTAGTTACTCCAAATATTCGATATCCATAACAGGGAAGATCATCGGGCCCAATGCCATGTTGATAGGTGCATAAATCATACATTATAAGTAGTTTTTCCTGACCCTTATTTGCTATATTTGAGTGAATTACTATGTTTTATCATTACTTTCGAAGTTTAGTTGTCTTTTCAGGTTACAGTTCAGAAACCTGCAGAATGGAGCTGTATGAGAAGAATTACCGAGGAGCCAGTAAAACTCTGATTAATTCAGGCCTTACACCCTCCACAGTGTAGGAAATTGAATTACGAAGCCAACGGCGAAAGAACGAGGTCATTCTGATCTCGTATGAGGAAGTTATGGGCAAAGCCACATGGTGGCAAACTAGCTTGTGCTGCTAGCGCCCAGGCGCTAAGTCGGCTGAACCGTAGGTGCTAAGGTGCTAAGTGGTTAGTTGGAGGTGCTAGAGTGGCTTGATGGAGTAGTATCTAGCTTGGGGAAGTCATATGGGATTAGGAAATAATTTGGAGTTGCTATATCTTGTTGGGATGGAATAAGGAAACTTAGCAAATTTCCTAATTCCACTAGGATTGTGAAAGTGGCTAACTCAAGTTCTATAAAAGGAACTCAGGCCTTTCTCGTGGAAAGCTTTTTGGAGAGGTAGCTATAGCACATATTGGAGGTCCAAGGGATATTTGGGGGTCAGGTTTACTATACAAGGCAGGACACAAGTCTACTCACGGAAGGAAAGCTAAAAACGCAAGGATTCTCGGCTGGGCTGGACTTAGCATTTTCTCGGCTGGAATTTCTCTCACGTATAAGAGGGAGAAGTTGGCTGGAAATAGAGGGGAATCTTATTCACGTTATCATACAGGAGATTAGGTTGGAGGAGAAGAAAAGAGGCGCAAGAACACATCAAAGGAAAAGGGGACAACGCAACTTGAAGGCTGGCCACTTTTTCATACAGGCGATTCTGCAAAAACAATTCTTCGCTATCTTTCCGGGTTGGATTGTATTTTTTTTATTGATTTTCATGGGTTTTGAGAAACCCATGATGAGCTAAACCCTCTATATTGGTTAGGGATGTAATCTGAAGTTGGAAAACATGTTTATCAATTGAATGGCGCATGCTCACATGTTCATGTTGTTTTTAATATCGTTCATGTTCTACTGATTATAATGCCATGTATGATTGATTGTTTGATTGTTTGAGTCGCGAATTGAATAAGCATGCATTGATATCTACAACTAAATTAGAGTTTTCGATCCGGAATTGTCGAAGGACTCTGGTTACAAGTAGTATAGCATATTGTTAACGATACTTAAAATTGCCATGCAAGTATGTGTAGAAGCTTGACCTAGGTTGAATCCGAGTTGCACTTTGCGCTGGTTACTTAGAATAACCTCAACTCACAAAGACCATTGTTTTCATTGGGTTGAACTTGTGTGGTGCATTACACCAAGTTATCCGGTGTTAAGGATTCAGAGAGTGGCACGATACCCTCTCTGATGATATTAGGAGTTTTGCCGGAGTAGACCTGCGATAGGATGCTTTAGGGTTATTGGTGTTACTAATGCATGAATGTTGAGTATGTTTTGATTGATAACATGTTGGAAAACTGAAGATGAATTCTCTAACCAATACTTCTCTCTCTGATATTCGTTTTTATTAATCTGCTTTAGTTTGTTTTAGTATAATTTAGTTAAAATCACAACAAAAACCCCCCCTGTTTACTTGCGTAATTGAAAGTAATTAACAATCACTAGCCTCTCTGTGGAACGAACTTTTTCTTATTTGCTATACTTTAATCTATTTTGGAAGAGTAAGAACTCGATTATTTTGGTTGATTATGACACGACCACATGTCCCGATTCAGATATCTCGTCATCAGTAATCCCTAGTGATGGGATATGTTAAGTCCACTAACTATCTTAGCCTAGGGTCGAGATTACATTGGGACTTACCCATTTCCCAATTCGAATAATTTTTTGTTACTTGGAGGGATCCTTTTCTCTTTCGATTGACCACCTAGAATAATCTTATGGGACCACCTGTGTTAGTCTCTGGGTGACTCCTTTGATTCTGGACCCGTAGTCCAGAACCCTCAGGTAACCTCGGGGGAGAATCGTGTCTTGCCACGAGTGCAAATGACCCATTTAGTATCATAAGGTTACCATAATTAGTCTCTGGGTAACCCCTTCGTCTCTGGATCTACCAGAGTCCTCGGATCACCTCAGGGGAGAATCGTGTCTTGTCCCGAGTGCGAATGACCCATTGTGTATCATATTTTACCTCTTAAGGATAGTATTGCTTTAGATGCTTTATGTTCCATGGGTGTTCCATCTCTTTTCCATCGAGCTTGAGTAGCTTGTAAGCGCTTTCTCCCATATTGGATAATATTGTGTATGGACCTCCCCATCTGGGCGCTAGTTTCCCTCTTTCTTTCTCTCTTTCGTATTCAGGGATCTCTCTAAGTACTAGTTGTCCTGGATGAAATTCTCTGGGATGGACCTTCTTTTTATACTCTCTTTGTAGCCTTCTTTGGTAATTCTCCATCTTATGGAGTACAATTTCTCGGGCCTCCTCCAGGTTGTCGAGTTTGGCGAGTATCAAATCTATCGTGAGATTCTTCATCCATGCTTCTGATTTAGTGGTAGGGATCATTATCTCAGTGGGAAGGATTGTTTCAGTTCCATATGTGAACATGAAAGGTGATAACCCCGTAGTTTCTTTCTTTGTGGTTCGATATTACCATAAAACGTTATGCAACTGTTCGCACCAGTTCCCACAGTGACCATCCAATTTCTTCTTCATATGATCAACTATGGTTTTGTTAGTGATTTCTGCCTTGCCATTGTTCTGAGGGTATATAGGTGTATATTTTCTCTCCCTGATTTGGTAAGTGTTGAACAGTAGGTCTATGTTTGTTCCTTGTAGTTGCTTCTCATTATCTGATACCATTGCGGCGGGTTTCCCGAATCGACAAATGATATTTTCGAACATGAATTTAAAGATATCCTTATCCCGAATATGCTTTAAGGCAGCTGCTTCCACCCACTTGGTGAAGTATTCAGTGGCCAAAATGAGATATTTTCTTTGGAGAGTTCCTTCATGAAGTTGTCCCACGATGTTTTCTCCCTATTTTGCAAACGGCCATGGGCTTAACACCGAGTTTAAGGATGTGGATAGTGCATGAATCTTCTTTACAAATCTTTGACACTCCTTACAAACTTTCGCCATATGCTTTGCATCTTCGTGCATGTAGGGCCAAAAGTACCCCATAGTTTTTGCTCACTGGGCTAGGTTCCTTCCTGAATTATGATTGCG
>JAJJMC010012636.1:836998-881021 GCA_023531435.1 Papaver californicum
TTCTATTTTAGGGCGGCCGACCTAAAATGATGAGGTGGGGCGTTACAGGCTTAGTCTTATCATCCTCCAAGATTTAATTTTCACAATAAAGACCGTGATTAAAGAGTCTGATTTCAGATTGTATTCAAGGGTTTGTTTGCATGCAATATAGAATTAACTCTATCGCACCAAATGATTTAGTGTTGTAAATTTTATTTTTTGTATCAAAATATTTAGCGCTTTTAATCTCAGTCATCATATTTTATGTTAGAAATTAAAATCTAACGGTTATGTCTTTTGTCAAACCATTTGCCGTTTTATATCTCAGCTATCAGATCTTCTTTAAACTTTAAAATCTAACGTTTATAATATTCTAACACCAAATCATATGGCATTAAATTGATACCATCTTAAATCATGATAACACTGGAATGTTATTTTAATCTAACGTGTCCAACTATAAAAATTAAATCTTGGACGATGATAAGACTAAACTTTATAATAATAAAATACCGAATCCAATAGCCGACTTCTTTGCCCCATCAGATTGATGTCAATTATGCTGCTAAAATTTTGTTCATATATTACAGTCTACAGAGATTGTAGTGTCAAATATTTATCATTACAAAGTTTATCTGTTTTACTGAACAGTAGCGCATTCCTTATTCCTTCCAATGGTCAAGATATCCAAGTGGAGATGCAAACGGTCAAAAGAGTCCAGCTCACACCTTATTTCCAATGTAATCCGATTCCTCATTGGCCAATCTATATTAAAGTCTTCGTTTTTCTTGATTTTTTTAGATAAACTATTTAATGGAAGGCAGGACATAAAAAACAAACAACATTGCATGACAAAATGTAATAAATTCCGACGACAAAGACCAAAAAAAGAAAAAAGTGGAAGCAAAATATGAGATTCCAGGGCCACAAACACTTTCAAAACTATATTCCCCTCCTAACGAAAGGTTTTTATGCAGATTAAAAAAAAATTATTAAATTTTTTTAAAAATATCCTTAGTTATATTTTTAATTACTTCTATTTTTAATATAGTCTTTAATGTAAAGAATTTTTTTTCTAAAAATATATTCTCTCTGATTCTGGAAAAATGATAGTAACTCTGATAGTATAATGGAGTATATATTTAGAGTCTTCTTGTATATACCCCTAAAAATATTATCAGTACCCTTTAATCACTGAACCCCCTATAATTATCTTCATACCTCATCAAAACTACACACTTTACATACCCCTTCTGTATATTTCAGCGAGAGATAAGGAGAGCGAAGAAAAAACTCACCATTGATCTTGAAGTTTTATTTGACAACAAGAAGCAAATCATAATCAAGAAAAAAAAGGGGGCTTATCTCTCATGTTTAGATTTCTTCAATACATTGATTTGATTAATCGAAACAAATTTAATTTTACTAAGAAAACATTGATCCCCTGATATGGCATATGATTTCTGTTATCGTATTATTTGATTTGTGTTTGTTCATTGATATATGCGTGAGGTTTTGATATGAAATAATGGTTTTGTTTTTCTTCAATTGCATCCCAATTCCCAACTCATCTTTCGCAAGTGTTATGACTTCCATAATGGATCTCCGAAAGCCTTTTTTTGTTGAAGCATCTTGCAAAGTAGCATCTCGTAAAGCTTACTTGATACTTAATCAAGATACTGGCAACGAAATAGTTTATTAGACGTAACGTGATGATGTTTAAGCATATTTTAAAGTTCTTGTTATAATCAAATTCCCGAATCTAATACCAGTGGTATATGGAACATAAGAAAATCAATCATTCCACACTTATATTTTTTTTTGTTAATATATTTGGTTTAATTTGATTAATCCAATTATTAGTAAGAAAACATGATTAATCTAATTAAATGTGACTTGGTTTTTTTGCGTTCATCGGTAGATTTGAAAAACAACTACCATGATCTCATATATCTAGGTAAAGATTACAAAAATTCAATGCTGATTTTAATAATGGTTATAAGCATGCTTTCACTCTTTCAGTTTTCAAAGTGAAGGATTACATATATAAATTATTTCAAATTATTTTACGATATCTAGAATAACTGAATTAAAATTGATTTACTAGTTTAAAGGGTACCAATAATATTTCCAGGGATATATACAAGAACAACCTATGTTTATACCATTTAGTAATTTAAATCTACACGGTTTTTGATATTAGTACTTGATACTGAAGTAGGGATAAATTAAAAATTAAAAATATTTAGGGAAAAAATATAAAAACCATCCGCGGAGGGAATACCTTTTTCTGTGATAGTTTTTCTTTTGTCTGCGGAGGGATAAATAAAGTAGAAAAGAAGATGGTGAACATTATGAGAAGATTCTACTGGGGAACGAAAGGCAACAAACTTAAAATGTGTTGGGTCTCATGGGAAAAGATGTGCAGTTCCAAGAGAAATGGAGGTCTTGGCCTAAAGAACCTAAGGAATACCAACAAAACTCTTCTATCAAAATGGATATGGAGATATTCTAAAGAGAAAAATCATCTTTGGAGAAGAATAGTACAGCAGAGAACCAGTATCAAGGAAGATGATTCAATTCCTGTTGATATGAAGATTTCCCAAGGAAAGGGACTTTGGAAAGGAATTCTCAGCTCTAAGCATTGGCTAAAGGAGAATATGTGTACTTCAATTGGGGATGGTAAAAGTTTGTATTTTTGGCATGACAATTGGAAAGGTGAAGGGATCTTAAAAGAACTATTTCCCACCATTTACAGAAAAGCAGGAACAAAGTGGAATAGCATTGTGGAGTGTGTGGATGGGCAAGGCAACTGGGAACTTAAGATTGGTGCGTTAGCCTCAACAAGTGTAAGAGACGAATACTTCGAGCTAATGAGGAAGATCGGGTCACCTCCTACTTTCACTGAGGAGGGAGACACAGTCAAGTTCTTTGATGATGCATCTGGCAAATTCCCCAACAAGAAATGTTATGAAATTCTTAATGCTCAATTCGAAACGCAAGTAGCTTCATTCTCTAAATTTCTATGGCATAAATAAATTCCGCCGAAAGTATCTACATTACTTTGGTCTGCCTTTCATAATTCATTACCCATATTATCCAACTTACAACATAGAGGTATAATTGTTTCGGACTTAACATGTAAACTCTGCGATAAAGAAGTGGAAGATGGCAACCACATCATGTGTCACTGCGAGGATACTAGGAATGTGTGGTACTATTTCATTAAGGCTTTCAAGATATCTTGGTGTATGAATGACAATCTGCAACAGAATTTTGAAGCTTGGAGCCACAATGTACTGTCAGAAAGAAATAAAAAACTATGGGAGTGGCTTCCATACGCAGTGATATGGAATATTTGGAAAGAAAGAAATTCTAGAACTTTTGAAGGAAAAAACAAGACAGCGGAAGACATAATCCTGGAGGTGAAAGCTACTCTGATTTTATGGGCTTCAGAATTAGACTTTTTTAACAGGACCCCGATAACCAACATCCAGTTCAATTGGAATGTTGTGGTCTTTTAATTTGTTTAAATTTTCGCTTTGTAAGTGACGGTTTATACCCTTTTTATTTTTTTATGATTTTTCATCAAAAAAAAAATCCCTTTATTTAAAGGCAACTCATTTCTAATGCTTAGATCTATAATTTTTTTCAAACATTTGTAATGTAAATCTACTGTCTGTCTATACGTCATATTTGTAATTCCAACAATAATCATTTTCAAATTTCAAATAAAGAAGATTAGAGAAAGAAACGTATGTGTAGTTATGAATAAAGTAGCACTGTTGGCACATGGTTCCAACCTTAGCTCCTCCCGTAATAAAGGTTTCTTGGGCTTCACCGACACCGATTCTTACATAACGTAAGAAAAATAAAGACATGATTTAATCCCCTTTAATTCTATCTATGTAATTTTGAAAATGACGCTGCCATTCCCATTCCTGCCTGGTTTGTCCACCCTGCCTGGTGTTACAATGGTTCATTTCAAAGCATAATTTTGGTAGACAAAATCTTCTTTTTTTCCATCTGTTTCTTACTTTGCTTTATACCTTTTCACGTATCCCAAAGATGTAGCAATCCATGGTTCCATCCTGTATGGAAGAAAGCGTGGGAATTCGACTTCCAAGGATACTATCTGCTGTTAATCCCTTAAAAGTTAAAACTGGAATTCAGCATTTACGTATTAAACAAAAAAAATTAGGGTTCCAACTCCCAAACTTTGGGGTGTCTGTGTTTTTATCTGACTTTGCCTAGGCATAGTGTAGGAGGTATGACAGCATTCCTTTTCGCAGTCTATAACGTTTTAACTACCTTCCTTCATGTCACAAGTAAGATACATGCTTCAAAAAAAAAAAGTAAGATACGATATTATATAATCGAGTGAAATAATAATTTCTATTATTATTAATTTACATATTAATACATAATTCAACAATTAATTTTGATATTAATTATTTCTTGAAAATTTTAGTTCAATATTTTTGAACTGCATTCTAGGAAAATATGATTTCGGATTTATTAAAAAAGGCAAAAATAATTGAAAATGTGATGCAAAATAAGGAAACTGATGATGTAGATACTTAAAGATGAAAGTATAATTATAGAGCTACCTTCACACAAAAAAGCTATCAACACTATGGAGATATTGAATAGTTTTTATTGCAACATGTAACAACAACACTAAAAACTCTTCTAATGTTAAAAAAACTCTAAAAAAATAAATCAATATAGCATCAATTTCAAGAAAAACCCCGTCACAATTAAATCATTCTACCAAAATAACTTAAATGTAGAACTAATGACTTTATTATATAAGTTAGAAAGTTATTATTGGAAAAAATTATCTCTAGCCCAAATTTTTTTTTTTTGTTTATCATAATCTCATCAATAAGATTTTAGGAACCCAAAATTAATTATCATAAGAGTTAAATTACATAAACAACATTTTATCTAAATCAAGTAACTATTATGTGGTTTAATTATGAATTAATGTGATAAAAATTGATCCCTAAAAAATCTCCACTTATTTTATCTCTTCTATCTCCCTCTTTGTATCCCGCAATTCATTTTTGTTAATTTTTTTTTTAAAAATCTCTCTCTTCCTTTCTTATTGTTGGTTTGGTAAAAAGTGAAAACACAATTTTTCACTCTCCCATTGGTTAAAAAAAGAACTTATCACTCAAAACAATTTTTGAATTTTTTTTTTATCACTTAGGTGAAAAAATGGATTATCACTCAAAACACTAGTGAAAAAAAAAATTATCACTCGGAACACGAATGAAAAAAGATTTATCATAGAAATATGTCTGTTGCAGAAAGTTCAAAATAAAAGACGCAAAAGAAAAATCAATTGTAAAGAAAGTATGCGCATGAAAACACACAAGAACAATTTTTTTATTAGTGGGAATTGAACCCATATCTACACGACTTAAAACTATGTGCCTGTTAGACACACTGTCTATGGGTCTTAGCCACGATACATAATACAAGTTTTAGTCTAAGCCGCCTGTTACTTATTACAGCTATAACCTCATTTTTGTATATTCCGTTTCTGTTAATTAACTGTCTGACTCTGTTATACTTAATATAATTATATTCTGTAATGAGTTAAGCTTCTCTATACAAAAGCTGGTATCTGTACTCTTTCTTCTTTAATGAAAACCTCATTCAGTTTCTAAATCTTACGGTGCTATCATTTGAGGTAAGAAAACAATAAGAACCTACCTATTTGAGCCAAGATAACACTAAAAACATAAGTCTGAAGCAAAGATAATTAATCACATCAAAAATTGAAAGAAATAAAAAGCCACGGTTTGCTTCAGAAGAAATGCCGTTGGAGAAAGTGTTTTTTTTGTGCAAAACAATCAAAGACAATCCATATAGTCCATATTCATTAACCCACCACTATTTTCGATCAAGACAAGAACAAAGTTCAACAAGGATTGAAGTACGTACACATAACCCATTCACCTAAAAATGCCTCAAATGTAACATAAAGGAAGTTTTTGAATAACCAGTATTACTTCTTGTAAGAAAACTTTCTCGCATTTTGAGGCCCTAAATATATAGTCAATCCAAAATTGATGGAATAAGTAGTCTAATGGGTCTTATGGTTACCATCGATGGGTCAACAGTTCCCAGACTCAAATTGCATTCAAAGTGAGCATTTGAGATGAACAAATTTGTGTTAGAAAAGATAATTAATCACAACAATAATCGAAATAAATAAATAGAAGAGGTAATTCATATGCACCCCATTCTTTGCATTCTTTAATAATGATGGCACATAGGTTGTTTACTATCGAGAATGCATAAGATCTTTGTTTTACAAGGCGGTTAAATCGTTGAGCCAAGACAACACCGTACCGTTCTTAATCCCCCTTTCAAATAATTACCCTTAATAGTGAAAACCTTGTCACCGTTGTTGTTCATAAAGTGATTTTTTGTGATTGATTCCATAAAAACTGGCAAAACAACATCACACTCATAAATTTAGATACATTTTCATTTTCTTGTTTGTGAGAGTGATTAACTAAATTTGAAAGTTGATTGATTAAGCTTGATCAAGGAGAAGCTCAAGAAAAATTTGAGCAATAACTTCATTCTTCAACAGATTTAAACATCAAATCATAAAAAACAGATGGCCAAAGCAAAAAACAAAAAGAAAATATAAAATTGATGAGTATCGGATTATTAGACTAACCTGCAAGCAGTGGATCAATGTTTGATTTTTAATGGAATCAAAAATCTTCATCACTTCGACGACCCTAAAAGAAAAATCTTCGGGCCGAAGAAGAGAAGTGAAAAGTCATTTTTTCTTTTCCCTCAGATCCAACTTCGGCGACCCTAGAAGAAAAATCTCGGGGCTGAAGAAGAGATGTGAAAAGCCATATTTTCCCCTCATATCCAAAATGAGACTTTTACCTAAAAAGAGAGAAAAATAGAAACTGATTCTAATGCGAAAAATAATTTTTCCAGTTAAATAATAAAAAAATAATATTGGAAAAAATGTTTTTTATTATTATCTTGTTATTAAATTAAAAAAAGAATAAATAATATTTTATATCTTGGGGCTGAAGAAGAGAAGTGAAAAGTCATTTTTTCTTTTCCCTCGGTTCCAAATAAGACTTTTACCTAAAGAAAGAGAAAAATAAAAACTGATTCAACGAAAAATAATTTTTCCAGTTAAATTGTAAAAAGATAAAATTGGAAACAAAAATTATTATTATCTCATTATTAAAAAATAAAATAAAAGATATTTTAGTCATGTTAAACATATGATAATACAAAATCAAAGCAAGATTTATTATTTTATACTAGTAATCTTATATTTTGGGTTTTAGATAAACATCATTTTAGTGATGGGTTTTCTGAAGATAAGGCTATCAACGGACCTTATCGAAACGGAAACTGGCTTAGCCGGTTTCGTTATGATAACTGTTATCGGATATCGGATGTTCGATAACTTCCGACGGAATATCAAAAATCTTATCAGATTCCATTTTATTAAGGATATCGGATATCAGATATTTTTTCGATTTTTTTCGTTATCTGACAGAAAATCAAATTTCAGTCTTCATTTCCAGCTTTCATTTCAAATTTCTAATAACATAACTATTTAGATGATTACAAATATTCCAAATTGTAGGTTACATGTTCTTCCAAAAGAAAATACAAAGAAATGTAAAAATATTAGGATCCTTGGACTGAAATGTGTGTATTATAACTTGTAAGCAGCCTGCATCCAAACTTCAAAGTATATCCGTGTTTCAAAAAAACTAAAATGTGTTATATTGTTAGTTTGCAGTGCAAAAAATATGAAAGGGAAAGAAAAGGAAACGAAAGTTACTAACCAGTACAAGCATTGTCATTGAGATCTGGCAACCAATCACTTAAGCAAAGAAATGCTTGAACAACTTCGGGAGCTAATGAACTTTTGTGTATTGTAAGAACCTTTCTACCAGCACTGAACATGGATTCTGATGATACACTACCAACACATCTCTTGTAATCTTTGCAAGAGTTGGGTACTTAGGAGCATGATTCTTCTACCAACTCAATATATCAAACATAAATTCCTCTTTGGGTGTGCCTTTAGTAAGCAGTGGTTCTTCTAAGTATTTCTCCAACTCTGACTTCTGAACCTCAATCTCATTGTTTTCAATTATAAACTCATCATACTCATGGTAACTTCTAGTTGTTCTAGAATTCTCAATCCAAATGAACCTATTCCACTAGTTTAATTCCCAAAATAATTTGGAGTTGTAGAGTTACTTTCACATTTATGAACAGAAAATTGCATTCAATGCTATTTGAAATTTGTTGTAATGAGTTATATAGCTATGCATAGCATATAATTTCTTATAAACAAACTCTACCCATCTAGCCTTATACCTAGGATCTAAAATCACTCCAATGCTCATCAACAAGTTAGATTTTTTTCCAATAATTATCAAACTTTTTCCTCATCTTCAATCCCATTTCTCTGATATACATATGAGGACTAGATTCACATTGCCTAATGATCTTATTAATCTCATAGAACCTATTGTAATACATATTTGATGTTGGATATTTAATCCCTGCAAATTAACTTGAAATAACATCAAACACTAACAAATAAGTATTCCTTGTTGCCGCTCCTCTGAACTTGGTAGTATTGTGGAATCAGAATCCAAATCAGATAACCTGACAAATTCTTGTCTCAAATCAATTGCATCCTTAAGAATCTTAAAGTCCATCTAATGTTTCCACATCTAAACTTACATATCTTGCAGGAAGCTTAAGTTGTGCCAAAGCATTTGCAAACCTCTCTTTTCTAGCCTGCGAAGACTTGACGTATTTCATACACTCTATAATACTTTCTATAAATCTAGTTGCTACTTTCATCCCACATAATACAACTAAATGCAATATCTGCTTGATGCACCTCATTTGAAACAAATCCCCTTCAAGAACTAGATAATCCTTGCTACCAAGCCAAGTCTTCAGATTTCTCATCATAACATCATTTGCTCTAGCATTGTCAGCAACTAAAGCAAAAAACTTACTATCTATATTCCAATCTAGAGCTACTGCTTTCACAAAATCTGCAAGAACTTCTCCAGTATGTGGTGATGGTACTAAAATGTATACGAGTGCTTTCTGAATCATTTTCCATTCATCATGTATGTAATGATATGTTATACAACAATAACCATTTTGTATATGTTTACAAGTCCACATATCAGTTGTTAAACTACATTTAGATGTCATCGAATCAATTTTTTTTGTAATTGACCTTTAAACTCAACAAACAGTTTCGTAATGTCATCCCTAGTTGTATTCCTACTGTAACACTTGGCATAAGGGTTCAGAGACTTGAAACACTCTCTAAAATATACATGCTCAACCATATTTATTGGATAATCATGCTTAGCAATCATCTTAGCAGCAAGTAATCTAGTGGCATCAGGATCATATTTCCAATTAGCTAACTTAATTTGTGTGTTACCTGTTTTGATAGTAGTTATCTTTCTTTGTCCAAGATGATTTTTCGGCTTCTTTTTGTAGGTATTTAGATGGGATCGCAAGCGAATGGTTCCTTGTACACTTGATTCTTCAATTCTCTTGCTACAATATTTGCATTTACCAATAATTTCAACCACCTTCTTCCCATATGCTCCAATCTTTGTAGTAACAATTCTTTCAAATTCATTTTATACAACTGATATTGTTGTACATAGTTTCTTATTTGCTTCAGCTACAAGCGGATCTTTCTCTTCTCATCCTTCTTCTCTGGGACGACTCACATGTGTTGAGTTAATTTCTGAACCTTGAACACTTGATTATTGTTCTTGTAAGTGTGAGGCCACTGAACTTGATGGTTTGAGGTACCAACATGAGTGGCGTTCTTTGACTTTGTGACATGATTGGCCTAATTTGAACAATTGAACAGAAACCCTAAATTGCACAATTGAATAAAAACCATGATTTGAACAATTGTACAGAAACCCTAGTTTTCTAATAATTGATTCATCGATTCACTACTAGTAGAGAGAAGACTAGAGAAGAGATTATGGTGGTAACTGGGAGTATGAGACGAATTAATGGGAAGAAGAAGATATGATTGGAGACTGGAGAGCAGGAGAAGTAAGTTTTTTTCTTAGATTGTGTCGATGTGAATGAATAAATGAATGGGCTAAAGGTATAACGAAACACTGGGCTTATATGTTATCGGTATCAGAACTTATTATAACGGAAATTGGCTCAGCCAGTTCCGTTACAATAACATAATAATTTCCTATAACTTTCCGTTTCCGACATCCGATAAACGTTATGTTGGATAATTTCCTATAGAATTCCGGATTATCGAAAACGGCTATTGGATTTCAAAGTCAGATTGACAGCCCTATGTGAAGATATAACAAAACTCTTACTTGGGTTCTACAGAAATTTTCACGTTATTAATTCATATATCAAATTCAGACCTATTGATAGTTTCAAATTTTTATTGATTTAAAAATTTAACGAATTATTAATTTAATATGTTGTCCCTCGGTTATGGAATGACAATTATTTTTTTATTTTAGAACGATTATTAATTTATCTTAGATTATTTTATAGAGGTTCTATTATATTACCCTTGAATAAAACATGGACGATAAAACTCATAAATTTTTTTCTTTTTTTTTTGATAAACTGCCTAGCAGAAAAACGCTATGGCTTAACTATTTTGGGGTAAGTCTTCTCTTCCTTGTATTATCATCACCAAAACTCTAACATATAATTTGAGGTGGATTTGATACCCCTTACAGACTCTTACAAAAAACACCTTTAGCTAAGATGTCAGCTGCATTGCTATACTTTTTATACTTATAAATGAAAATAACACTCTCAGATAACCAAAATTTTCAGATACTAAGGAGGACTAGCTAATTACTTGCAAATTTGAGTTGCATAACTAGAATAACTTTCGACTTCAAGCTTTGCCACCTTCAATTCTTTTGCCAGAAACATCCCTTTTATGATGCCACAAACGATCTGCCATATTACTTCAAAAATTTAAAGTGTACTTTGCATACATACCCTGAATTTTCCATCTTTTTCGTAGAGAACACCTTATATTCTTGCATTCATAGCATCATCATAAGCTCCATCAGAGCTAAGCTTAATATATCCATTCTAGGGGTTCTCCCAACTGACATGGATAGTTATATATTTTTTTTCCTAAAATATACTTTTGTTAGAAAAAAAAAAGTTGAAACAAGATAATATCCTTAACAGTTATGCTTATAATGTACCTGTAATTTACAAGCTTATTCTCGAAATAAAACTCATTTCTAACAAGCTACATATTCCACAGAAGATAAAGGAACAAAATTTTCCAATGAATATCTTCATAATTACTTTTGATGAGATAATATTTTTTAAATATGTAGTACTAAAAGACCGAAAGTCAAACTTAATACCCCATTTGTCCATAATAAACTTCCATATATGCTTAAATTTCTCAAATTTAAAAAAATAAATAGAGAATGACAATTGTATTCAACACTATGGTTGCGTAAGTAGCAAAAAGGGATCGGTCACCAGACCTTTCCTATATAACTTATTTTTAACCTGGTAATCATAGGCACTTTTGACAGTAACCTCTCCATAGCTAGTAAGGGGCTAGATTTTTTTGTATGGATAAAAAATAGAATTAGAAGTAATAATAATATCATGCAAAACATTATTTTAAATTTTTTTGATGGGTAAAAAATATGGTGCAGACGAGTTTCAAACTCAGGTTACTGGTATCATCACCCAATGATTTTACCATTGTACTACAGTGATTTCGGCCATGCAAAACATCATTACATTCTTAAGATCTTTAACATTCCACTCTCTCCTTCTATTGTCAATAATATCTTTTATCAACAAGTCAGGATTCACAACATTATTTAGTCCACCTAAAGCATCCAAGGAAAAAATTAATCCACTTGTATTTCCAGAAGCTTCTAATATCCCTATTACCTAAACATCATCTTAAACTTTCTCTAATAAGGTTCATTCCTTGAATAACACTTCTCTAGATCAAAGAACATTTACCCTTAGTCTCATAATTTTAAAGGTTTAAGTTCCTAAAGTAATTTGCTATAAAACCTTAAAAACCAAATATTCAGGCCTCTAAGAAACACTCCAAGATTTTTCCATAGTGGATCCAAGTTATTCTCAGATAAATATTTTACTCTCAGCCACCACAACTCAAAGGGATACAAACTTTCCTTTAACTGGTAGTGTGAAGTTTATTTTTACCCTTTGTAGATGGTAAACTTTTGACAAGGGATAGAATTATAAAATTGCCCTCTGCCAAGCAGTAGGAATAAAAAAAAGGATATGTGCATATTTATGCGCATATGCTTAACTCTATAACAAAATATAGAATACTGTAGCTCTACTTATATTCCGCAGGCGAATTTAGAGTCCATATTCTCTTTAAACACTCTAAACTGGCCTTGCAACCTCCTCAATACTCATAATACTCATTCCATATCGAGCTGGTCTCAAGTCACATAAATTCCACGGCTGAATTCTTTGAACTTGTCTCAAATGCGCATCAATGTTCCAGCAACATCTATCAAATTCGGGAATAGCTAATGCCTAATCCCCAAATACATTCTAGATTAACGCTTCATTCGCAACGAATGCTTCTCAAATTGCTTTTCTGAGCTCAAATATGTTACTTTAGCACTTTGCTTAAATATAAGCCACAAATTATGCGCCACTCCTTTCGGACGCGCCACAATCAAGAAGCAATGCCTCAAAAGGCGCATTGAGCCTCTAAGCTAGGCTAACCATAGATTTCTTCCTATCAGCGCCATGTTAGCACTAGATATTTGGCTTAGCACCACATTGGCACTATTTAGCCACCATAGCACTAAAAGCGCTAACCCTAGCAATAGAAGTGTTAACTTTTCTAGCGCCAACCCTAGCGCTTGAGAAGTGTCAACTAACCTAACATGGTCTTAGCTAGCACATCCTAGCCTAATGGGGCCTTAGCTAGCGTGTTGCCACCTTAGAACCTTAACTTTGGGCACTAAGGTGCTAACCCTAACCCTACTGCCAAAGGCGTAAACTTCCTTGGACGATGGATGGCTAGCAGCGCCATAGCTAACACGTCTCCAGCACGTCCCATGATGCGCCACAAACTCTAGCGCGCCTTTAGCCACAAGCTTGATGTGTCCCAGCATCCTAGCATGTCCCTAGTAGCCTAGCACGTCCTTAGCTATGCCCAACGAGTCACAAGGTTGATGCGTTCCTAGTGGTTGATGCGTCCCTGCCATGCCTAGCCAGCACGTCCCACTCTCCAGCGCCCTTGGCTCTCCAACACGTCTCTTGGCCACATCGCCCTAGCTGATGCGCCCTCGGCCATAACACCTCTAGCTAGCGCGCCTCTAGCAAGCACGTCCATACTACAACGCTCTCTAGCTTCTAGCGCGTCCCTAGCGTCCTCTATGACTTAGCGCCCTAACACTAGTGTGCCTCTAGCTCCAGCAAGCACCAAGGCTGATGCTTCCCTAGCCTTAGTGCCAATACGTCTCTAGACAAACGCGATCATACTTAGCAACTCTGCGCAAGAATATTGGCACTAGCACTCTACTGCTAACTTTACTACCTAATTGAAGTGCTAACTTCGAACCTCCTTAACACTAGCTTTCTAGGCCTAGCATAATTAATATTTACTAGAAGTTATGCATATTAGCCTTGCTCCAGGGACGTTAGCACATTATCCTTCTATACTGAAAGAGCTAGCACATTACCATTTGCGCTAAGTAGGTGGTACTAGCTTTGCTAGCTACTTCACTCAGAAATACGCCTTTATTTTCAATATTGGTCCAATATCAAATCTTATATGAGTTCTAGTAGGTCTCCTTCCTTAAGAAGCCCTCTACAACATTTGGCCTCAAACGCCACTCAAACTTATGCTAAGTCACTTCTGAGCTAATACTTAGCCATTAAATGTTCCATGTTACTCCCAAGAAAGTACATGACCACTAAAATTCCCATACTCGACACTAATCAGTCTGATTATCAATCCAGTGTGTTGTGCTACTTGCCTCACTGACTTAACAAGTTATTTGACTTGACTTGACTTAAGAAAAAAATAGTGGCTTATGACTCCACTATTTCCACGAGATATCAAATACAACACACAGGGGATTCTCATTGGGGTATTGGTTTGGCGGTCTACGTCAATCATGCTAGTGACACCACCTCCACGAACAAGAAGGTAACACATAGTGGGCGATTACAGAGCAGTTGAGAGGATGAGGAGTAGTGGTCTGACATGTCTTCCTTACTTTCCGGACACCACCCCACTACAATCTCCACAATCATCACTTCTCCACTTGTCCCTAACTTCCATGACTTACGAAAAATCAGTGTGTCTCCTTCGAACTATAAATAGATAGTTCTCATCCATTCAAAAATAGGACAATCAGTCAGAAGAAACAAAACATATAGAATTAGCGATTCCTCTCAGAGAATCCTTTTTCTTCTGCACACTACCTATCACACTGATATTTCTCAACCTTCTTTGCTTCTCTCCCCTAAGACCTACATAATCTTCTCCACCTTTGTGATTGAAGCAGGACGTGGACGGTCATTTCTTGGTTTAGGCTCATCTTGTTCGATTTTGATCTCTTGAACCTACTTAAAAGTACGATTTTACCGTACATTTATTTTCACCCTAAAACACCTTTGATATCTTTCCATAAGAAGTCTCTTTTATAACTATTTATCTTATCTGTCAGACCCATAGGGCGCTTAACAGAATTTATCCATGATTATAAAAATAGGATCAATATCAGACAATAACATAGTGGTTCTCACGACAAAGTTCAAAATATTTCCATTCTAACCTTGTAACCTAGACCAAATTTTATCAGCCAAACCAAAAAAATGTTTAGCCAAATATTTAATTATTTACATCAAAATGCAGATCAAGCGTACAGTGAACCTATTAAAATATTAAAAGCATTATTTAAATATCTTTGAATTATTTTTTTTGGTTAAAAATACCTCTAAAGGGTATATTTTTAAATTTTTCTGAAGCTTGACAAGCATATTTTTAAAACGTGAAACTGGACTAATACGTTATTAACGGATAGAAACGTTGACTTAACCTCTTTCGAAAATTGAATTGACTTAATATTATGTTGTATGTGAATGAAAATTAGACCATATTATTTCGGTAATAACCTTTGGGGTATTTTTTCGGAATTTTAACAATGAGGGCTATTTTTTAAATTCCTCTATAAAAAATCGTTGATGCTGTTATAAACTATTTTAATTTTATGATATTTTCTTGTGTTTGCCTTTAAATATTTGTATACAAGGAAATTATATAGTTACCCCCTACTCAGTTATTGATTATTTGTTACTAAATGATGCTCGTTTTGCTCTTGCGACATCAATTTCTACAAATGACTAGACTTCTATAGCCAACAAAATCTTGCTTTTATACATCGATAAAATATGGATATTAACGGTGGTTTCGAGAAAATTTACAAGAAACTTTATCACCAAAATTCGTATTTCCTTGGGAAAATATTTATATATAGTTTCTTGGTTTGGAAAATATAAATTCATGGTGGATACATTTCTTTTTTATAAAAAATATTTAAGCTCTCTATATATATTAGTGTTTCTTGATGACCAGAGAAGGATGATGATGTTTATAGTTAGAAATTGTTATGATAAGTAGTAACGACTGTATATAGAAACAAAACAATGAACTTTTATATCTCAACACTTAAATGCCTAAACAACTGTCATATTGAATAATAATGGAAACCTCACGTTTTGTTAGTCAAAATATGCCTTTTATAATGTGATAATTTTGGTGAAGATATATGATAAAGTTTGATTGATACGAATATTCTAGGATAATTGAAATACATTATCCAACAGATTGTTATGTTTAAAAATTATTATATTTCATACACACTCCATATTTAACTATATTGGACCAGTGTCACCTACGGTGAATGAAAAACAACTAAGATCGACAATCTATTTTTAATAAATAATTATAGCTAAATTTTATATTTTTTTATTAAAAACTTTTTTTATATATTTATAGTCTCCTACTTCCCTGTTGTTGAACTTGAACATCATGCAACTCATTAATAGACTAAAGGAATCTACACATAATTCTTGATACTGGACTTCAACAGTTTGACTTTGCAGGTTAGTCGTATTCAAAATTGATGTAATATTCCGAAGTCGGTTCACATACCTTTTGAATTTGAATTCTGGAGTGAAGTTTTCATGCAGTGCATATTAGTAACTTTTATTTTTTACGTAAATCATATTCTATTATTAATTTTCTCTGAATTTTCTCTGGTAATCTCTAACTGGGGGTTGATTAGACGATGCTTGATTAGTATGCAAAAACTTGTGCCCTACAAAGACAAAAAAGGGGTAATACCATATTCTTTTATATATTCATTTCTTTATAAAATAGGTAATTTAAACATTTCAGAATGCGATCCTTCCATAGTATACACCAGAGAAATTGTTGTAATGCTTGTTTTCTGCATTAAAGGTTAACAGTTCTGGATTGGTTAAAAATTCAAATAGGGATATAAAAGTTCAATATTTTCATATCCTCCATAAATTAAAATCAAGTGTTCATATACACCTTGTCATTTCTTTGAACGTTAAAATTTTTAAATTTCTAGGCAAAGGAAGATTTCTAGGATTTTAAATTTTAGAATTTTAATTTTACCTAAATATTTTTAGGGTTTTAAATCAATTTATTAACGGAGATTGGAACTTCAATTCAAGATAATCCTGGCTCTAACTCACTCTACAAAGGGATGCCCAAGATTCAATCAACCTAGAAAATTAATTTGATTCGTGTTCTTAATAAATTGTGCGAATTATTACCTATATACCCTTAAAGTATTTTTTTGCAAAGAACAAATATTATGTTGAAAGGACAAAACTGGAATAATTTTTACACCTTCACTATGGGAAGTAAAATAGATTTGTATATCGAGCCAACATCACTATAAATACACCAAAAGTGGTATTTTTTTTTCCTTTGTAGGTTTTTATCTCGTATAATTTTTTTAACAAAAAAATTAACGAGTATTCTAAAATGTTGACAATGTACATTATTTCCTTTGATTAGATTTTTTTTCACTAGCAAAATTTTAATAAGAAAACTAATGAAAAATGGTGGCATCCAAGGAAAAACGTTGTATAAGGTCAATTGTTTGGTGGATGCCTAACTATGTCAATATGTTAAATCTATAAACATGTCCTTTAATTTATTTACCAAACGTATGATATATTTCTGAAATACATGAAGTTCGACCATAAACAGGATTCATCGATAGAATCATACAAATACAATGGTGATTTCATTACAGTACTAAAGAAAATACACCTTATTATTCAAAAAAAAAAAAGCTACTTGGTTTCTTTATGAAAATATTGCATAATTACTATTATGTTCAATTAATTAGTTAATCGAACTATGAATGTGTAACTCAAGGATGTATAATCCAAGATACGATTGAAGTGTTCAACATGTGGAGTATCATCGTTAAGGATGCATTTACTAGATATCTCTCGTTGTAGCTTTTTTTCTTCGTCTATAGACTATATTTTATCATATTAGGTTTTCCCTGTTAAAGTTTTACCAAAATAACATACACATTATTTATTTATATAAAAAGGTTTATATTTATTTGAAATGAGAAAAAAGAAGAAGAAAAGAATTACAATCAAGAGACATGAACTCTGGGCCAAAATACACAACCCAAAAGATTGCAATCCATGACAACGTCCCAACTAATGATTAAATCTCTAAATGTATAATTACTAAACCAGTTTCTTAGAGCAACTGCAGTGGACGATCAGACCAAAGAGTAAACACCAGAAATGGTCTTTGGTCCGATTTTGTGAGCCGCAACGGACGAGTAAATGTAGTATTTGGTCCAAAAAGTGAACAGTATTCGATCATGTTTAATCAAGAAAATGGTCCAAAACAGATATAATCTGACGCCAATGTAAAACAACGTTTTTGGGAAAACGTCATAATACGAGGACGTTTAAAAAAACAAACGTCATTACTGAAAAACGTCTACCAAAACGTTTATTAAGAACAGCGTTTTTGAAACGTTGTATTAAAAGAGCATTTTTGAACCGTTCTTTTTGAAACGTTGTATTGAAACAGCGTTTCTGAAAGGTTGTTCTTGAAACGTTGTACTAAAACAGCGTTTTTGAAACGTCGTATTAAACGTTTATTAAGAACAGCGTTTTTGAAACGTCGTATTAAAACAACGTTTTCAAAAGTAACGGTCCTCTGCACCAACGTTTAGTCTATCAAACGTTGTTATATGTGGGCGTTTTTTTTTTAAATGCTGTTTTAGAAGAGCGTCTGAGTTTTGACGCTACTTTACTAGGACGTTTTTCTATGTTTTATATCAAAACGCTTCAGTATGGTAACGTTTAGGTAACGCTTTAGTAAAGTGACGTTTTGAATATATAAAGCTTCACTACAACAACGTATATTATAAACGCTAACCTAAATGAACAACAAAAACATAACGCTTGTACAGTTAAACGTCTGTGTAATATACGTTACTTTAGTACAGCGTTTGATAATTAACGCTTATTTACAACAGCGTAATATCATATTTACTCATGTTTTCGTTGCGTTTTTTTTTTTAAACGACCAAACAGATTTGGTATTTGGTCGATGGTCTGGTCCAACCGCTGCAGTTGCTCTTAGAGACCCATATTGGTAAATCCTTTGTTTGACTTCAATTATGATCATTTCTTTTCCCATATGCCTTCTTTGCTCCATCACTTTAGTGTTCCTCTCTTTCCAAAGAGCAGCAATTATCACAAAAGGAAGTAGAAGCTATACTCTCCTTCCCATTTTCTTCCCCATATGAGAATTCCAATCTACAAATTGTTATTGAACTGTAGCCTTGTGAGTCTAAGTGTTATTCATTCTAGTCACGAAGTAGTTCCAAACAAACCATTGAGAAGCTGCAATGTAACATGACATGATCCACATTCTCACTTAGCCCTAAACACAAACAAAAATGAGTATGGGCAATGTTGTACCCTCTCTTAAGTAGGTTATGAATAGTGGGGATTGCATCATTAGCCATACACTTTATATGTTTCTAGCGATTTACATGGAATCATCAAATGATACTAGTCAGGCAAATAGTTATGTTTTTTTTGGGACAAACCTCTTCCGGATAAATTGGTAGTCCCCTGCCGAATCTAGTGAATTTTTTTTCATCACTCATTTACAAACAACTTTAGTTGAACAGTGATGCAACAGATATTATTGAAAAGAAAGAAAAATATAGTTTTTTTCAGACCTCGAATTATTCCTAAAAATAGCGACTATGAACGGAGGTAATTATTTAGACCTCGGTTTCCCGACTATAAATAAAAATCAGAGTTAAACTTGTACAAGTTTATGAAAATAATTTTATTAATCAAATTCAACTGTTTAGAACAATAACTCTTAAATAGACTTTGGGGAAAACCCTAACTTGTGCAACAAAAAAGATGAAAAACCCCAAAACCGACTCAAACCCTAATTTACTATTTTTGGTAAATTTGAGTTTACCTAAAATAATGAATGTAGTATTGAAATAAAACTCTATACTTAACAAAAATATAAAAAACTTATTTCCCAAAGTATCTACTACCTTTAGGCAACTTTCCTAACTTATTAAAACTCTTAAAATAAGCTTATAGACTCTTCTAAAATTACCTAAATAGTAAATCCGAAATTTAATTATTTTTCTACTAAAAATATCATTAATAATAATAAAAATAATAATAATAAAATAATATATTTTTTTCCATAAATCTCCATCCATCATTCTATCGGCGTTGGAGAAAATTTGTCATCGAATCTTGTCGGTACCATGTTTTGCACGTGTAACTCGTTGATGACAACCTTCATGCACATGAAGTGATGCCATAAAAAAATAATAGATACCTCGTATAGAAGTATGAGGCATGATGGAAACCCAAAACGGATCTTCGTAAGTTGAATCAATAAATTCTTCCTTTGTTAGGGAATGCACGAAAGGCCATTCGTGTAACACATCGATCAACAAAATTATTCTCGAGCGTAGGCAAAGAAAATATAACACTATCATGAATTTCCGAATCATCAATTTTATTAAGATTTGATGACTCACCATATAAATCTTGTGTAAACTGTTGCTTTTTGTCAGCGAAAGGATGTTCTTTGTCTTGTTGAGAAGTATTTTTTGTATTCTCCTCGTCATCGGGATACTCATCGAAGATTGAGGTTGTATTCCAATTAACAATATCTTGATTTTTTTCATTCTCGTGACATCAAACAAAGTCTTCAATGTCGTCGTATTCTTCGCAATTATTTTCTTTTCTAAGCGAGCACCAATTAGCAAGAAGCTGATATGACTTCTTCGAAAAGATTTGTTGAAAATTTTCAAGAATCTCTTCTCTAATCCCGTTCATGAATGTAATAAAATCTTCACCTCTTATATTGTCATCTAACTTACCTTCACGGTTCTTCTTGTTTGTTATTATTGGCGATAACTTATTAACCTTTACTACTCGTCTTAGGGGCATCTTACTAACCCTAAAATCGACCTTGCTCTGATACCAACTGATACAGCGGATATTATTGAAAAAAAGAAAAAAAAAATAGTTTTGTTCAGACCTCGGATTATTCCTAGGAATAACGTCTATGAAAAGATATAATTTGTTAGACCTCGGTTTCCGGACTACAAATAAAAATCAGAATTAAACTTGAACAAATTTTAAAAAATAATTTTATTAATCAAATTCAATTGTCTAGAACAATAACTTAAAAACTATTAAATAGACTTTGAGAAAAACCTAACGTGTGCAACAAGAAAGGATGAAAAACCCCAAAACCGACTCAAACCCTAATTTGTTATTTTTGGCAAATTTGAGTTTACCTAAAATAATGAATGTAATATTGAAATAAAACTCTAAACTTAACAAAAATATAAAAAACTTATTTCCCAAGGTATCTACTACATTTATCCAACTTTCCTAACTTATTAAAACTCTTAAAATAAGCTTATAGACTCTTCTAAAATTACCCTAAATAATAAATCCGAAAATTAATTACAAGGGGGTAGTCAAATGAGATTTATATAGACTTTCATAGATTTTTTTTTGGAAATATAGAGATTTCTAGTGATTTCATAAGAGTGTTTTAAAGAGTCTCTACGACTTGTAGATACAAATGTAGTAGATTTCTAGAGTCTCTGCAACTTGTAGAGACAAAAAGATGTAAAGTATCTAATCATAAATTCCAAACATCTACCAACTTTGTTATTATGCACGTTACACAGTTAACACATATAGAAATACTGAAATTTTAGAGAGAAAACATACATGGATATTTTATTCCTTAAATCATAGTGTGTGTGAATGAGTGGAGAGACTGATCATAGTCGTGAAGAGAAGGGGAAATTTTTGGGGATTTTTAGAGCGTGAGGATGAAAGAAAAGGGTAAAGAGGATGGCCACTCGAGAAAACATAGGGGAAGGAAGAAAAAGAGGATGAAAAGAAAAAAGAAAATAGAGGAATAGTCATGAGTGTGATTCGTGTAAAGAGGATGGCAACTCGATTAGGAAAGAAATCCCAAATTTTCAAGTCTTCTAAAATATCACCTCTAGAGGAGAGATTTTGGTCATGCCTAATTTCTTCAAACAAGTATCACAAAATCCCAATAAGTAAAATCAATGATTTTGAAGTCTATATCCAGTAACAAGAGTGTTTGAGTGACTCTTAGCAAATCTTAATCCAATAACATTGATGTTTTTAGAGAATTTAATAGACTTAGAAAAAGTGTCTATCCAATAACAAGAGAGTTTAAGAGACTCTCCCATAATCTCTATTGACTAACATCATATTTGAAAATTGTCTACAAATCCTCATATATCTCATTTGACTTCCCCTGTTATTTTTTACTAAAAATATCATTAATAAAATACAAATAATAATATTAAAGTAATATATTTATTTTCCATTAATCTCCTTCCATCAAATAGTTAGAGCAGGGTTGTATATGGTACAATTTAACACATGTTTGCACTAAACCAAAACCTACACCAAAACCAAACTAAGAAAAACGATTTTTTGATTTCTAAAATCGTGTCAAACCGTTTGTAAATGATTCGTTACTAAACCAAATTGGCACAAGTCCGTTAAAACCGAAAAAACCCAAAAGTATTATGAGTTTACTTTTGCTTATCTTGCTAGGTTATTAAGAAGTTATTTGCTAGATAATACTATATACTTTAAAAAGAGAGTACTGCTTTCATTTTCTAATCAAGTATTTTTGTTTGGCAAGTCCTGGTTAATTTTCCAAAAAACACGTGGAGTTATAAGCTAATTACTAATCACATAAATTATTTTACTATAATCATTGCACAACAAATTATCACATACGTTATAATTAATTAAGTTAGGTTATGATCCAATGGTCGTAAATGAATAAATCTAATGATTAATATTAGTGGTTTTTTGGTTTGGTTGTGCTAAACTAGAACCAAACCAAAATCAACTGTTTTTATAATATTAAAATCATTTCTAACTGTTGGACGATGGTTGGTATAATTATGCGATTTTATAGTGTGCACCGTGACAGGTACTGCCCTTAGTGGAAGATACAATAATGGTGCATTTTTAACTTTTGCTAGCTTGAGTTGTCTTGATATGTTTTCTTTAAACCATATGTTTACTTCCATTAAAGAATATTCTATAATTATAAACACAGGCTTAAATCTCTATAATTTTACATGTGCTGAGTACTTTTCCCCTTTTTTCTTCCAATTTTTTTTTTCATTTTTGTTTTATTAGTTTCACAAAAATGCTACAACATATGGACATCGCATCACTTCATATGATTCAGCTAAAAAGGAAATTAAAACGTAGATCCGTTCAAATTGGCACCGCAAGCTCAAAGACGCGAATTCCTGCCCCATAAACAGGACTAAGATGAGAAAGGGCCTACAACACCTATATATAATTAATTAAATATATGCATACATTATTAACTGCATATTGTCGATAGTGGGTTGGTTTGTACAGGTGACACCCAGTTAACATCGACTTCATTTTATTTTTTTGTTAAAGAAAAATGAATGACATGTAAATCTCATGGAATCTACTAGTGTGATCTCAGTCTCATCATTGTCTGTCTATAATCATATGATTAACATCTTTTTAACAAATATATCAAATATTGAGATACGTGGAAAATACAGAAGGATATTTTAAAAAATTACTTACTTACTTCTCTCAATACAAAGATGACAATATATACAGGAAAATGTATCCAGAATAGAGAGAATATCTCCTGAGAGAATATTTCCAAGACAATGATCCATATACTATGGGATCTTATTGAGAACTATACAGATATCCTACCTTCTATATGAAAGGAAAACAATACATTCCATTAATACTTCCCCTCAAGTTGGCGAGTGTATGTTGCAAACTCCCAACTTGTGTCGCAGTGTTAAAAATTGATCCTTCCCTAGTGCCTTTGTAAATATGTCAGCCAATTGATATCGAGTTGGCACGTATGAAGGACTAATCATACCCGATTGTAGCTTTTCTCGCACAATGTGGCAATCTATCTCGATGTGTTTCGTGCGCTCGTGAAACACGGGATTAGCCGCAATGTGAAGGGCAGCTTGGTTATCGCAGAGCAGTGGTATGGAAACATCACAAGAAACCTTTAAATCCTGCAATATGTACCGTATCCAAACGAGTTCTAAACATGCGTTTGCCATCGACCTGTATTTTGCCTCCGCTGAAGATCTTGAAACGTTAGTTTGTTTCTTTGACTTCCATGAGATGAGTGATGTGCCAAGGAATACACAATATCCAGTAACAGACCTTCGTGTATCACGACATCCACCCCAGTCGGAGTCGCAAAATGCCTTCAAAATGAGGTCGTTCTTTGATGGAAAAAATAATCCTTGTCCCGGTGTCCCTTTGACATAACGTAGGATGCGTAATGCAGCATCCCAATGAGGTCTACGAGGTTCCTGCATATATTGGCTCAAGGTCCGAATAGAGTAAACAATGTCAGGCCTTGTCACAGTGAGATATATTAACTTACCAACAAGACGTCTGTACTTAGTAGGCTCCTTGAGTAATTCGCCATCATCAGTTGACAACTTTAAGTTTTGTTCCATTGGGAAACTATCTGGCCGTGCACCTCTAAGTCCCATATCTTCAAGTATGTCCAGGGTATACTTCCTTTGAGTCATGTGTATGCCTTCCTTTGATCTTGAGAATTCAATGCCGAGAAAGTACCTCAAATCTCCGAGGTCTTTGATACGAAAACACTTGAGCAAACATGCTTTAAGATGATTCATTTCCTGTAGATCATTTCCAGTTAATAGAATATCGTCTACGTAAATGAGTAATGCAGTGAACGAAGAACCTCGCTGTTTGGTAAATAAGGAGTAATCAGCCTTGGACTGTTGGTATCCGGCCTTTTGAACGACATCTGAGATTGTTGAAAACCAATTTCTGGAAGCCTGCTTTAGTCCGTAAAGAGATTTGTTGAGTCGACATACATTAGTCTCCCCCTGTCGACGAAGTCCGGGTGGCAAATCCATATAGACTTCTTCATGTAAACTGCCGTGCAAGAAGGCATTCTGTACATCTAGCTGATGGAGAAACCAATTCCGAGCTGCAGCAATAGTGATTAAACATTGGAGTGTGGTAAGCTTGGCAGTAGGCGAGAATGTCTCCCGATAATCGATCCCTTCGACTTGTGTATACCCTTTGGCTACTAGAAGGGCTTTATGCCGTTCAATACTCACATCAGATCTGTATTTAATTTTGAATACCCATTTGCAACCGATGGGTTTGTGACCTGCGGGAAGAGGCATCACCATCCAAGTATTGTTCTGTAGCAAGGCTGATAACTCTGTCAGCATAGCCTGCCGCCAGTTTGGATCGAGGATAGCCTGAGCATATGTTGTGGGTTCTTTGATGCTTGAAACATTAGCAAAAAAGTTGTTTTGTGCAGCTGAAAAACGTGAGTAGGAAAGGAAATTCTGGATGGGATACCTGGTGCTTGAGATGGACGCATTGACCTGAGATCCGACCACGTAGTCTTTATGCCATGCTGGGAGGTGTTTGGTTCGTTCGGAGCGGCGTGTTGAAGGAACTGGATCAGGTATGGGTGGTGGTAGAAATGGTTCTGGTGGAGCAAGACCTGGAGGATTAGTTGGTGGAACAAAACTTGGAGGACTAGTAGGTGGAGCAGGTCCTGTGTCAGTGGTAGTTTCACGGACAAGTTCTGGATCACTAGGAATTTGAGTATGTGGTTCAGTGTTTGGGACTGGTGGATATGATGAAGGTAGTTCGAGTGCTAAGTTAGGTAAGACGGAAGGTGGAATTGAAGGCTGGGTTTGTTGTTGGAATGGAAAGATGGTTTCGTGGAAAACAACATCACGACTAATGATGAATTTGTGGGACTCTAAGTCGAAAAGTTTATACCCTTTGTGATTGCTCGGATATCCGACAAAGACACATCGGCGAGCTCGGGAGTCAAACTTTTGTTTGGGATGGACTACGGTGGCGTAACTGAGGCAGCCGAAGACTCTAAGATGTGAAAGTGAGGGGGGTCGATGATAGAGTAGTTCAAATGGAGATTTATTTTTGAGAAGTGGTGATGGAAGGCGGTTGATAATGTGAACCGCTGTTAACACACATTCCCCCCAAAATTCAAGTGGCATATGTGATTGGAATAGAAGAGCTCGTGCAGTGTTTAGGATATGCCGGTGCTTGCGTTCGACCACCCCATTTTGTTGAGGTGTGTATACGCAAGTACGTTGAAGTTCTATACCATTATTGAGAAAGAAACCTTGCATAGAGAGGAATTCCAGCCCATTGTCAACACGAATGGCTTTGATTGTCTCATGGAATTTATTTTGAGCAAATGTTATAAACCACTCTAAGAGACGTGATGTTTGTGATTTTTGAGTCATGAGAAAAATCCAAGTACACCTAGTGAAGTCGTCTACAACAGTGAGAAAAAAACGATGTCCTGTTTGTGTGGGTATTCTGTGTGGACCCCAAATATCACAATGTAACAACTCAAAGGAAGAATGGGTTTTTATTTCACTTCTGGGAAAGGGAAGCCTTGTTTGCTTTGCCTGAGGACAAACGCTACAATTATTGTGATCGGAAATGATAAATGAAGGTAATAAAGGGGAAACGAGTTTGAGACGTGAAGAGGATGGATGACCCAACCGCATATGCCACAGATTGGTGCTGTTGGAGACTTGGAATTCTCTAGGAATGTTCTTGACTGGAGACATGTAATAAAGACCACCGTGTTGTTCACCCGAGCCAATCGTCCTCACCGTAGCCAAGTCCTGTATTATGCAACCATTTGGAAGTAAGACAACACAACAATTTAAAGTCTTAGTTAATCGACTAGCTGACATAAGGTTTAAATGAAATGATGGTACACAGAGAACATTTTGTAATGTAATATCCTTGTTGAAGTTAATGTTGCCTGTAGCAGTAATGGGTGCTGTAGAACCCGTGGGAAAGTTAACTAGAGGAATTGTGGGAAGAGTGGTGTGTGTGAGAAAATTAGGTTCGGAAGAGATGTGATCCGTTGCTCCGATATCCAAGATCCATGGTTTTGTAGAAACAGAATTAACGAAAGCATTAGTTGATAACAGACCTGCTGCGTTTGCGAATATGTCACTGTTACCAGAGTTCTGATTCATCATGGAGATTGCCTTTGCCAATTGCTGAATTTGTTCACTGGAGAACCCAGGTACGATGCTACTATCGGGATGGTTACCTTCATTGTTGTTTTGGAAAGAATCTGCCATATTTGCCGAAGGGTTTCTGCCAATGCTTTTGCCATTACGTTGCTGCTGCGAATTGCGATTACTGTCATTCCATGTACCATTCTTGATGCGGCACCTATCTTCGGTATGACCTTTCTTGTCGCAAAATGTGCAATGGAATTTGCGAGTTCTACACTCCTCTATAGTGTGCCCAGGTCTGTTACAATGGTCACAGTTCTTTCCCTTTGATGATTTCCATCCGGGTAGTCTGTGGTTCACTGCAGCTGCAATAGAAAAACTTTCTCCAGGTTCTGAGACCATGTGTTGTTGCGTCTCTTCCTGAACTATCAAAGAGTATGCCTTCCTAACGTTAGGTAATGGATTCATAATGAGTATGTTGGATCGAATTGCCTTGTAGGAATCATTGAGTCCCATTAGAAATTGCATCAAACTGTCCATTTCTCGTTCCTCTTGATGTTCTTTGTCATTGCTGCAAGTTATGGGTGTGCGATGCATTTCAAGCTCATCCCATAAAGCTTTGATTCTGATGTAGTATGACGCAACTGACATAGTTCCTTGTGTGATGGTTGCAATTGCTTTTTGAACTTGATAGATGGCTGCTGCATTCTTCTGCGAGAACTGATCGTGAAGATCTTCCCAAACTTGTTTGGCTGTCTTCGCATGAACCATTCCAGCAGCAATATCTGGTTCAACTGAATGGGTAAGCCATAAGAGAATCATGGAATTGCACTGATTCCATAAATCGAATTCAAGGGGCTTTTCGAGTTGTGAAGGTATTGCTAGTGTGCCGTTGACGAAGCCAAGCTTTTTCTTTGCGATGAGGGCATGTGTCATTGCTTTCTTCCAAGATTGATAATTCGATCCATTCAATCTTGTTGGAACAAGCATGTGCCCGGGTTGATCTGAATGATGGACATAATACGGATGTGATGGATCTGTGAAGGATGTTTTCTTTGGAGTTTCTGCATCTTTGGACATGGCTGGACTGTTTATGACAGAAAGAGGACTGTTAGGGTCATTGAACATGGCTGGATTGCTGTCAGGATCGTTGGACATGGCTAACCTGGCTCTGATACCATATCAAATATTGAGATATGTGGAAGATACAGAAGGATGTTTTAAAGAATTACTTACTTACTTCTCTCAATACAAGGATGACAATATATACAGGAAAATGTATCCAGAATAGAGAGAATATCTCCAGAGAGAATATCTCCAAAGACAATAATCCATATACTATGGGATCTTATTGAGAACTATACAGATATCCTACCTTCTATATGAAAGGAAAACAACACATTCCATTAATAAAATATTCAGTGGATTAGCCAGATTAGTATAAATTCCAACACAAATTACCATGATAACTCATTCTTTGATATTTTTCTAACCATAACTAACAAGATAGATTATCACAGGGTTGACAAATTACTAATTTTCGATATAAATTACAAAATTCATATAAAACAAGATAATTTTTGCTTTTAAACCGGATTGATATTTTGCATAAAATTTTAAGAATCCTATAACAACCATAGTAACTAACGTTTTCTCGGTCCTATTCCAATTTGATTTCCTCTTTCGATTTTGAGACCCTATAAAATTCTTACGTAGAATTCACGGCTGCATTATTTGGTCCAAAATAAGAATAAAACACAAGCCTTATTAAGACCTAATAATAATAAAAAATAGAAAGTTAAAGATTGAAGCACAGTTTTTTCTAAAAAGATTCCAATTGACAAATCTCTTACTATCTCACAAGTGATTTTAGAAGGTGACTCTCGATATGAAGGTGGATTTTATTAATAAAAAAAATGATAATATTTTATGGAGGTTAAGGAGTTTGGTTTTCAACCTAGATTTTTAAATTTTATTTTTCTTATTATCCCGTCAATTTCATTCCTATAACTATAAATTTAGTAGCTCATGTTTCGGAGAAGGATACAATTTCCTCTTATATTTTAAGACTTGGTCTAATTGTATACCAAGGTGTATTTATGACTCTGTCATATGCCACAAGTCTTGCTATTTAATTAATGAAGCTTTTCAGCCCCTTAAAAAGTAAAAGACTTAATAAAAAAATCAAAATGAAATAGTAAAGAATTCATGTTTGGGGATATTCCCACAAAATAATAGATACTCTAGATTAAACCATGCTGGGTATTTTAATAAGAGATGATTTTACGTATTGAAATTACTAAGTTAACTTCTTTTTTTCAATTAAAAACAAAACCTAAAAATATTATCCATATTTCTTCTTCTACTCTTGCTCTATCGATTTCTCCCCCCCTTCTTTTCCTTTTTTTTTTTCATCATATGTTTCTAATCGATTAATCATTGATTCTAAAAAAGAAAATCGTCGAACAATAATTTCTATAAATATTAGTCGAACGAAACAATCATTCAAGCACGTTGACAATCCCGGTATTGTGAAAGCGGTTCAAGCAAAGTCAAAATAAAAACTCAAAGAGAAGTTATATTCAATTGCAAATTAAGAAGAAAAAAAAAGCCCAGACAATCAAACTCTCAGTCAAATGGCTTCAGTGAGAAGGTAAGTGAATTTTAAGTGTTTTAGTTGATTTGAACTAGATTGAATAGGCAATTTTAATAAAACACAGTAGAAAAAAGTAGTTACAGGGTTAAGGCCGCATTGATTGGAATAGACTACCATATCAAGATGAATGTCATGTCGGTTGTTAAAGATGATATTGCTCTTTAGATGAATGCCCTGCCGAGTTTTTTTGAAGTTCTAACCATTTATGTTCATGTAGACTTTCGACATGGTTTTATCATTGAATACCGTATACCGACCGTGTCAAGAATTATATTCTGAAAATACTATGCGTCAGTATAGTCTATAATTTTCATATCAATACCGACCGTTAAGAAAAAAATATTGACATTGTCTATAATTTTCATATCAATGCCGACTCTTTAGAAAACTTTCTTTGTTGAAAATTTCAACAATCAATGCAGTCGATACTTTTTCTATCAATGCAGATCGGATGTTGTTTTTTAATTTTATCAATTCCAACTTTAGGTTGTAAAATGCACATTATTTTTGTGTTTTCATGGATTGTTGTATATTTCTTGTGTTTATGACTAAATCTAAAACAACTACTAAAAGAAATCACACTCTTAGCACTCCTGATTTTATTCCAACTCGTAATGGTCGCCTTAAATGTTTGGGGGCGAAAAAAAAGACTGACTTTGTTCCTCCTTGGAACAACAATAACCTCTCAATTCGTGAATGCAATGAAGATGATTTACGAGCATGTGCTGAGGAAGATGAGGAAGAACAACTAGGTCAAGTACAATGAGAAGGTGAGGTTCAAGGTGAAATACCCGAAGAAGGAGAAAAAAACGGGGATAGAGTAAAGAAATCAAAAGGGAGCCACGTTCCCCGACCTTTGGTTGAACCATCAGAGCTTATTCTTATTTGGTTACAAGGACTCCTGGGATTGTAAAATATATTCAATTTGTCCACCTTGTGTTTTATTTTAACTATTATGCGTGATTTTGTTAATAATATGATCATCTATTTATATTTGTGTTGTTTTGTTTTGTATGATCATAAGGATGTGGTACGTGTTTGCAAACCCCAATCGGTGTATGTTTTGGATATTGAAAAGGAATGTGAAGGTGTTAAATAACTAATAGAAGCATCTAGGTTGAGTATGATGTTGTCACTATGAATTGCTTTTCCGAGAGGTATTACGAGGAAACTGATATCTTGAATTTCCCATTTAACAAAAGAAAATATGGATCCTGAAGAAATTCTTCTACCTCTGTTATATATTTGCTATACATATTTTGTTTTTGTTGTTATTGAGTTTATCTACTATTTTCCTTTCTCGGCCTTTCCCTTTTCTGTGGAACCTTTGCTTCATCGACGTTGGGTATAACTTTTGAATTTTCATCTTGTTATTCAGTTGATGTACTAACTTCCCTTTCCAGCCTTCCCTTATTCTTTGGAATCAGTGCTTCATCAACGTTGGTTAATTAAAGCTTCGAAATCCTCATGTTGTTGTTGTTGACTTGATTTGATATCATCCTTCTTCGACCTTCCCATTTTCTTTAGAACTGATGTTTAATCAAATTTGGGTATAACTTTGGAATTTTTATTTTTTTGTTGTTAACTTTATTTAGAATCTTCCTTCTTCATCATTTCCCTTTTCTTTGGAATCGGTGCTTCATCAATATTGAGTATAACTTCGAAATTCTCGTTTTTTTGTTGTTGACTTAACTTACTGACCTCCTTCTTCGACTCCTTTTTTTTGGGATTGTTCTGCATCATACCTCGCTTTGGATACCTCAAAAACGAATAGTTTTCTTTTATTTCTATCCTCAATTTCACTCGTTTTGTTTCTTGATTTTCCTCTCTTTTTTCCCTTTCAATTTGGTCGATAGTCTAATTCTCTCATCATATATGATATTGCCCAATATGAAACATTGAATTATATTCCCCGGAGCAACTTTTCATCTCTCAAATATATTGTTATCCTTTCCATTAATCTATTTTCGAATGCTTTCTTAATCATATTGATATCATTTTTGAAGTATTGTTTCATTTCCTCGGTCACCGTAACAACATTTCCTTGATTCAAATCAAGGAGCTTTTTCAATCGTCCGTGAGGGGACTCTGCGATACTAGTGGATTCATTGTTATCTATAACGGTTGGTCCATGCTCGCACAAATTTCTCTTTGTATGGATGCAACCATTGGGCCTTTCAGTATGAGGCTGCATTTTGGTACCTATCATTCCAATAAGCAATAAACGTCTTTAAAATATCGTTATATATACCCTCGATGATGGACCAAACCAAGGCATCCCACACTCCTAGAAAACCCAACCATTTTATTTGATTTTCTTTGTGTTGTTTGTCCATTTCTCTTTAATTTTGTTTTTCTCTTCCTTTTGTTCTTCCGGTGATAGTTGACTTATGCGAACTTCTTCTTCATTTTCTGCTTTCTTGGAACTCTTAATATCCTTCTTTGGTGGTTCAATAACCGCATGACAAATTTTTTTCATATTGTTCACAATACGGAATGTACAAAGAAAATTTTGTGCATCCGGAAAGATATCGGAAATCGTGGTCATTAATGCTTGTTTATTATCTGCTCTTATGACCTTTAGAAGATCTTTGCCCAGGAAAAGTAAATTCAATTGTTCAAAAACAGAAATATAACTATAATCCTTCTCGTCTCTCTTAAAACACTAAGCCAATTTGAATATTACCTTATCCTTTATAGGGCCCACAATGTTGAACAACGACATATGGTTTTTGTTTGTTTTGTAAGTGCAGGCAATTGTGCCATCGACGGATGCAAGGAATATTTGAGGGACCTTACCGTCCGACCTTTTTTTGAGCTTGTTTATGTAGTTGTAATCAGTGGATAACTTTAGAATTTCTTGCCTAACCGACCCAACTTCTCATTCCCGCTTTCTGATGCTTTCTTGGGTACTGTAGATTGTACTCAAGGAAGACACATTATTTGGATCCTTCGCCTCGATATCGTGAGTATTTGACTTGGTGTGGAGCGTGTTTTACTCAATCTCTTTACTTCCTCGAATTCATCAGGTTTTAGCATTGCAACTACAGAATGTCCAACAAAAGTCTCCAGATATTTATGGTTAAGGAAATCACACATCACTCTGATTTTCCACATACTTCTGTTCAAATTGAATACAAGCTTGAAAGGGGATCCATCCTTCATCGTTCTAGTCTTGATACCCGTGTAGCCCTCTTTGATAAATATTTTTTTTTATGGCTGACGTACTCCCCACCTCTTTTGCAAGTCACCTCAAACCAAATAGGTCTTCCTTGATTGTTTCTGACCAATACACACTTATTCTTGAAAGTCGTCTCTACATGTGAATTCCTACGTAACGTGTAAAACACGACAAAGTTATATAACTTATAACAAATACCAATATTAACTTACAAAATCATTTTGTAACCTACAAAATTATTTTTACAGTGCTCAAAAGTATCAGGACCCAACTGCCGTACATGCTTAGGCTGATGAAATATAAAAAGTAAATTAGTCAAAATAAAGTTAACAATTGGCATGGTCGAGATTGTTCATCTATGTCGACTGTAGAACTTTATATTATTTAAATATGTCAAAGTTTAACAATCAGCATGCTCGAGATTGTTAATCTATACCGACTGTAGAACTTCGAAGTATGTAAATATTTTAAAGTTCCAAAGTCGGACGACGGTTTGGAAAACAAAATGATTGAAACCCAAAGTTTATATCCAATTTCATGAAACAATCGACATATTTGGTTCGACATCAATTTATGCTGACGGTAGAATATCCTTTTTCTGTGTATATTATTCGACACCTTCGGCATAGTTGAATTTATTTGACCATGCCGATTGTCTCCTGATAAATTGGGGATACTCAATGTCGACATGGAATGGGTTTGAATATCATATCGATTTTTTGAAATCGACATGACATTCATCATTTAACCATGCAGACTCTAAGTCTGTTTTGGGTTTAACCATGTTGAATCAAACAAAAAAAAAAATCACGTTGAATCTCATTTGGACCTATATATGAGTATTTGGAGTATTTGTATCATTAGTTTCTTTATTTTCCCGTTTGGTTCCTCACTTGAGTCTTAATGCTCATAAGTATATATCTTGATTTAGGTTTTTTTTTCGTACATGAAATTTTGGTTATTTACTAAATGTTGCAATTTCAAATCAAAAGAAATGTAAACACTTTCTTCTTGGTGATATGAAGATTCTCCAACATCAAATTCCTCACTAGAATATTTCATTTTCCCCCAAATCTCTCGAAAAACCCTAGTTTTTCTACTTTTCCTACAAAACTTCTTCTTCTTCCCCTCCCTCTACAACTAATATTATAAAACAAACTAATCAACTAACACTAATTTATATGTTTTATCTTAACATACTAATCTATTCACTAACAACTAATTAAACAAAGGTAATTTAGCTGTTACAAAAAAGTTATGGATAAGTGGTTCTTAATATTACTTCAAAATATGTCTATTTTATTTTATTCAGTATCCCTAAATTTACTAGAGTATTTTATTTTATTCAGTATCCCTACATTTACTAGAGTATCCGTCAAATGTAGTCTCATGATGTAGTAAAATTGCCTTGCTAATTCAAGGCCTACCAATTTTGTTCCACCTAGAAGAGGGGGATATGGATGTCTAAAAATGGTAAAACTACTAAATTATCCCCACTATATAACTTAAGAATTTAAACTAAATCAACATCATTTCCACTCTTTGAGGTACTTTTCTATCAACCAATTCCTCTTAATTAGATTTTTGATTCATTCATATATTCAAAATTGAAATATTTCAGAGATTTTGGTTTCTCTAGGTTTAAACCAGAATCGACCGATATGAATGTTCACATTAGCTGGTTCTGAACAACCGGTTGATATGCACATGCACGTCGGCCTATTGCTCTTGACCTTCTTCATTGTTCAAGAACTTCACCCAGAATCGGTCGATGTGGACATTTATATCGACCGGTTCTTGTTAAAGGAAAGTAAAAAAAAAACTTGATTTTTTAGGATACAATCAGTCGACGTGGACATTCATATGGAACGATTCCTAGTTAAGGAAATGACACTTACTTTGTTGGTTTTTAGGTCATAATCGGTCGATATGCACATTCATATCGACTGATTCTTATTAACCATTTTTTCTGAATGATTTTTATCCAACAATCGGCTTATGTATTTGTCAATATCTTTCGGTTCTTCGCGTTCTTCATGAATAAAGAACATCAATCCAGAATCGGTATACGTCGTCATCTTATCCACTGATGCTAGTTTTATATTCTTGAAAAAAATTCGATTTTTCGTCGTTTATTTATGTTTTGACGATGAATTAAAACATATTAATTCCACCTCCAACATGATTAATTAATAACTAAAGTAATTAATTAACACTAATAATTATGGACAAATTATTTATTAATAAAAATAGGTGAATAAGAGATGTTCTTAGATCGTATCTTGTATTTTACGGTGGGCCTCAGATAATTAGAGCAGGGGCCAATTAGCTGGGTAAAATTGAGACCACTATTTTATTTCTTTCCATTTCTTTGGTAACCGTTATTCTTTGTTTCTTATTCTTATCCCCCTCACAGTACTGTCTGTATATTCACAACTCTCCAAATATTGTAACTGTACTGTTTGGAGTGTGAATCGTTCTTTGTTTCTTCTTCTCCTTCTCCTTCTCCTTCTTCTCTACTCACTTTCTGTGTATGTTAGTGTAGTACTAGTAAAGTAACAGTTTCCCACCACCACTTCAAAAAGAAGTCTCAGAAGAAGAAGAAAAAAAGAAAAGAAAAAAAACAATAAAAAACATTCTCTTTCCTTCTTCCTCTCCCAGAGAGAGAAGAGTAAAGAGAATTGCTTTGCTTTACGTCCATTTGTTGATCTGGTTGTTCTGAAGGAAGAATTTTCAGTGATCGAGAGAGAGAGATGGGTGGAGTAACATCATCAGTGGCAGCAAAACTAGCATTTTTTCCACCAAACCCACCATCATATAAGTTGGTAACAGATGAAATAACAAGTATAATGACATTAAACACATACCCACACAGAGAAAATGTTGAAATACTTAAATTACCTACTCGTAGAGGTAATGAAATCGCTGCTCTTTATGTTCGTAATCCAATGGCTACTTCTACTCTTCTTTATTCTCATGGTAATGCTGCCGATCTTGGTCAAATGTATGAGCTTTTCATCGAGTTGAGTATTCATTTACGAGTCAATCTCATGGGGTACGTATTTGGATTTGTTAATTTAGGAACTTTTATTACGACTTGAATCTTTAAAGTGAAATTTATAGATCTGAGGAGTCACTTCTGTATGGAAATTTATTAGTTTCTTGATCCCAACACTCACTGTTTAGATCTTCTGGTTTTGTGCAGGTATGATTATTCAGGGTATGGGCAGTCATCTGGGAAGGTTAGTTGTGTTTTGGAATTTCAATTGATGCCGGAATGTTGTTTTCTTATAACTGAGTTGCTGTATTTTCTGTTTTCACAGCCGACGGAACATAATACTTATGCTGATATTGAAGCTGCATATAAGTGTCTTGAAGAGAGTTATGGTGCTAAACAGGAAGATGTAATCTTGTATGGTCAATCTGTTGGTAGTGGACCCACTTTAGATCTAGCTGCTAGGCTACCTGATTTAAGAGCTGTGGTTCTTCATAGTCCTATACTTTCTGGGTTAAGGGTCATGTATCCTGTTAAACGTACATACTGGTTTGACATCTACAAGGTTAGAAGAACTTTCTCCTTTCATCACCATACTTCATTTCTGTTCAATTGTATATATATTCTTTGTGGATCAACATTTTATTGCTTTGATTTTGGGCAGAATATCGACAAAATACCATCTGTTAAATGTCCTGTACTCGTCATTCATGTAAGTACTCTCTCTCACTCTGATTTTATCAAAAGCAGTTCCTATTTACTGCTGCAACTGCTCTTAATGACCGGTTTGATGTTTATTTCCAACCGCAAACCATCAAGTTTTCGTGATTACTAAACATGAACTTTTTGTAGTCAAGATAAACATAGTATTGAGCTTTGCCATTAAGACACCATGAAATCATATGAAGTAATTCGAGTTAGTTAAAGGTTCATACTCTTCGTATCAACCTTGAGTTCATAACCTTAATCTTTTGGCACAAACTGAACTTTTTTTTGGATGGTGACAATATGAGGAATTTTGCACCTATTGTCTAAAACAATTTCTTTCGAGGAATTAGCTAACATGTTCTCACGGCTAGGCATCAACCATTTGAAACTGATACTGAGGCTAGGGGATCTGGGTGAAGCAGGGTAGTTTTAAAATATATATGTAGGCTGAACTTAGCTGATCTAAGGCCAAGTGATGAAGGGGAATATTTTAAGAAACCCATCACCAAGGCAGGAACTGGTAAAAAACATCCTACTGGCTGGTAATATGAGTGCATGGACCGTTATTTTGTTTCGCCCAACAGCTAAAATGCAGTTTTTGGTAGTCTAGGTCGTCCATAAATTTAAGGAAACCTGCCTGTTTTTCTCATGTATAGGGGACGTCAGACGATGTTGTGGACTGCTCTCATGGTAAGCAACTATGGGAACTTTGTAAAGAGAAGTATGAACCTCTATGGCTAAAAGGAGGGAACCACTGTGACTTGGAGCTATACCCAGAGTACATTAAGCACCTGAAGAAGTTCATTCATAACGTGGAAAAGTCACCTTCTAGAAGAAGCAGTTCAAGGCGGAGTGTTGACCAGTTCGATCCCTCCAGGCGGAGTACTGATTGTTTTGAGGTTTCAAGGAAGAGCACCGATCGCAGAGCTAGGAAGAGCACTGACAAGAAGATGCATGAAATCAAATCTACTATAGACAAGTTGGAAAAGTTTAAAATCTCATTTGACTATATGGAGAGGTCCAGGAGAAGTGTAGATTGTTTTGAGAAGTCTAGAAGGAGCATCGACCAACAGATGGTGGAGAGAGCACGAAGAAGTGTTGACAGGTTAGATAGAATACGCACTGGGTAAATATTTACTCACAAATTGTATAATTCGTGCACTTGTTCTATTTTGTGAAAAAAAGGAAAACAGAAAACATTTGGGCATTTTTCTTCATGGGTTTTGGTTGTGTAGTGTTGGTTAAAGTTCCCATAGTGATTATGGTATGAAATTAGTAAGGGTTTGTTGTATCTTTGTGGTTCTATGTACTTGATCCAGTATTGTAAAACACTCAGAAAAGCATGGACTCGTTTACTGAAACAAAAATGAACTCATAAATATTTGTTAAATTTTTCTGTCTAGTCTAGCAAGGGCTATGCCTTTTCCAGAAAATGCCATCATTTAAGAAACATGCAGTGATGTTTGAACTTCAACAGAGTGGGAACAGTTGTTGCTCAAGTCTGTCAGCTTTGTTTTACTTGAGCTTTAACGGTAAGGAGAGTTGTTGCCTTGTAGTTTTATCAGAGAGTAGTATGAACCTCGGCGTCCAATGCTCAGAAGCTCGGAATGTGATCTTTGCTCCACCACTTTCCCATTCTTTATGACAGCTATAGTGTCTGATTTCTGTATTGTAGATAATCTGTGAGCTACAACTACACATGTTCGACCGACCATCATTTTCTCCAGTGCTTCTTGAATCAGGTTTTCTGATACGCTATCAAGCGCACTTGTGGCTTCATCCAGTAGTAGGATCACTGGATTTTTCAATATTGCACGTGCAATTGCTATCCTCTGTTTTTGTCCTCCGGATAACTGAACTCCGCGTTCTCCACAGTAGGTTTCATAGCCATCCTTCATTCCACTGTAATATAAAAAATTTAAACAGATTAGAAATTCATTTTCCAGGTTTAGAAAGGAGAATCTGTTGCATTAGCAAGAATATTCAGAAAATGTTGAAATGTTCTGGTTAGTTCATACCTTATGAATTCATGAGCATTAGCAAGAGACGAAGCCTTTCTTAATTCTGATTCTGTTGCATTTTCTTTCCCATATAAAATGTTTTCACGGATGGTTCCTGCGAAAAGAGTGGGCTCCTGACTAACCAACGCTATATGGGATCTTAAGTTTTGCAAGTTGTAGCCCCTCATGTCTATTCCATCAATTTCTATAGATCCATCCAAGGGATCGTAAAATCTCTCTATTAGTGCAATGACAGTAGATTTTCCTGAACCACTTTGTCCTACCAATGCTATAGTTTTACCAGCTTCAATTTTTAGACTTAAACCGTTGAAGATCATCTGATTAGGCCTAGATGGATAAGAAAAGTAGACATTTTGAAACTCAATCTGACCCTTAATTGCTGCCACAGGGTTGATTCCCTCAGGGTTATCAGACACGATCATACTTTTGCGGTCTAGCATCGCGAACACTGATCTTATAGCTTCACTACCCTTGGCTAAATCTGAAGTCATGCTTCCTGCATCTGCTATGTTCTTACCTGTACTCAGCAAGATGAAGAAAGCTTGAAACATTCTCTTAGTGGATATTAGTCCTTGAACAAGCAACCTTCCCCCATACCAATAAGTCATAGCTATAGAGGCAGTTGTGAGAAACTGAGAGCTGCACAGACCAATACCGGCATACCACGATTGTTTGATGGCTTCCTTTCGGGGTCCTCCCATGGTACCTTCAAAGAGATCTAGTATTCTTTTTTGAGAAGAAAAAGCAGTGATGGTCCTGTGGTTAACCACTGCTTCACTTGCTAGTTGACTTCCTTCATTTTGTGCCTTTTGAGCTTTTTCAGACATGCTTGCCATTAAAACAGTCCTTGAATAGTAGCTAGCGATGAGTATTGGTTGCATTGCTATCATGATGCTAGCTAGTCTCCAAGAGAGGATTAAGCCAAGCACAAAAGCAATAGCAGCTCCTGTAAAAGCTTGAACCAACAAAGATATACGATCTCCAACAAGGGAACGAACAATGCTGGCTTCACTGGCTAATCTTGCACAAATAGCTGCACTTGTATTCTCGTCTTGATCAAACCATCCGACTTCAAAACTTAGAACCTTTTCTAGTAGTTGCACACGTATTCGTTTTGTTAATCGTTCTCCCATGACCGCAAAGTTGTAATGTAAGAGGAGGTTGGTGACGAGACAGAGAAATGCTACCAGTAGAAACATCAAGGAATAGAATATTGTTTCTGATCTAAGTTTATCGAAGTCTTTGAGAAAGAATACTGAGATCATAGTTCCCAGGCAGAAGAAATGCCCAGGCTGAACTGCTCCAAAACCAACGGCACCTAAACATCCAAGGAATGCTCTTTTCCACTCTGGTGCATTCATTTTCAACAGACGCCATTGAGAAGGTGCAGGAGGTTTAGTGGAAAGATCTACATTTTCTTCATTAGGAATTTCATAGTGGTGACTTTGAATGAACGAGTATGCCGGACTAATGGAATGTGCTAGACTCAAAGGGTATGCTGGACTTACCTGTCTGCTTGATTTTACGCTTACTGGGCTCATCATACCCTTCAACATAACCATCTTTTGATAATTGTAATCTTCGACAGCAATATGAGGATATGAAGTTTCATTTTTAGTTGCTGTCTTCTGCAATTCCAACATTCTGGAGTATTCCCCACCTTCTCCATCATTCATCTTGATCAGTTCATCATGAGAACCTAATTCTACAACTTTTCCTGATTGAACGACGGCTATCAAGTTTGATTTGTGTATTGTTGAGAGGCGATGAGCAATTGTGATTGTTGTCCTTCCCTGTGATGCCTAGTCAAGTGCGTCTTCTACTACTCGTTCTGATTGTGCATCTAATGCACTTGTAGCTTCATCAAACAATAAAATTCTTGGATCTCTGACTAGAGCCCTTGCAACGGCAATTCTTTGTTTTTGTCCTCCAGACAACTGAACTCCAAATTGGCCAACCTAGAGTGACAAAAGGAAAATAACAATTGATTCGTCAAATTTATGAAAGCAGCGGACAAGATTTGTCAGATGAGGATTATAAGTTAAGCTGGCTCCTTACATGTGTCTCGTATCCATCGGGTAATTTTATGATGAAGTCGTGGGCATTTGCGCTTTTAGCTGCTTCCATGACAAGCTCTGTGGATGCACCTTCCTTTCCGAACCAAATATTCTCTCTTATGGATGTCGCGAAGAGAACTGGTTCTTGATTGACAAATCCTATTTGAGATCTCAATGATTTCAGTTGCAATCTTCTGATTTTATTTCCATCCAGGTATATTTCTCCTTTGCTTGGATCATAAAATCTTTCAAGTAGTGCAAGACTGTGGATTTCCCAGAACCACTGCCTCCGACAAGACCCACAGTGTTACCTGACCGGGCTTCAAGATTAAAGCCTTGCAGAATTGGAGTATTAGATCTTGATGGGTAACTGAAATGAACATCCTTAAACTCAATATCTCCTCTCACATATGCCAGAACTTTTCCTTTTTCGTCTTCAAAATCTATTGCTGGAAGTCGACGGATCATCTCAAACATTCGGGTTGCAGCGGCTGTTGCCACTCCGAAGAATGTAATGTTCGGAAGTGCACTCATTAAAGACCTGAAATCTCAACATCAAGGATTTCGTAAAACTAAAAGTGAGACTACTAGGCACAAGTACCATTGATCAATATAGTGAAAAAATCAGTAGGAAAGTGCTTACATTCCTCCCATGATGAGACTACACCCAGTAGCGAAAATAGCACCACCTTTTTCACCTCTATTGATAATTAAAATACTTCCAACCCAAGCTAAATCAATCCCATACTTCCGATCAGCATTCCTTTTGTAAGCCCCACCTTTATACCAAGGTCCATGCTCTCCTTAAGTCCTTCGCTGAACCTTTCAAGCGTTTGACGCTCTCCTACATATGCAAACACGGTTCGGATAGAAGAAATTGCTTGTTCTGAAATTCCACCAGGAACTCCATAAGCATCCTCCATTTTCATCATCTGGGCCATTAGTAATGACCCAAAACCAACCCCTGGAATAATGAACATGAAAGAGAACGGCAGTGCTGCCAACGCTAGTCTCCATGAAAGGCAAAACGCTACTACTAGACATAGGAGGAACGAGGTAACATGCGCGAGATAGTTGGGTATCTACACCATAACAGTTCATTTGAGTCATGTTAAAATTCAATTACAGATGCATAATTCACATGATAATCAAGGTTTAAGCCGTTTAACAAATACATATGCTGCTTGATATAAATGCCTCAGTACAACTATACCTTGTCGGCAATAACATCTTGGATTGCATGGGCATCAGAGGAAATTGTGGAGACAACATCAAATGTTATGGAAGTGCCGGCTTGGGTATCAAAGAAACTAACCTCCTGCCTAAGGACGGATTTGAGGTACTCACTTCTCATGCGAGAAGCCTGTCTTTCTGCTGTTCTAGTCCAACAAAGTCCTTCTGCATAACATATTTATAACGGTGTAATTGTTTAAAAATATCAGGCACAACTTGAACCACTAAAGCAACATCAACGAGCATAGATGTTATTTTCGTGTACTACCTACAAAAGCTGTGTTGATATGCCTTGAATCATTTGTTTGCCGGAATACTACGGGGAGTCCGAGGGGCAGTATTATGCCTAAACGGGGAATCATTTGTTGATATGCCTAAACGGTATACGTAATGTATTATGACTGGGATTGTTTTCCGCTTTCTAGTCGAATTAGGGTTTATTCCTTTTGCCCTATATATAGGCATACGTTGTACCTAGAGAAAGTATCTTTGGTATTCTGCTCAGCAATAAAACTCTGGTTTCTCTGCCGTGGAGGTAGCTAACGCAACAGTTAGTGAACCACGTAAATCTCTGTGTCTCGATCTCTATTATCGTTCTAATTTGATCTCTCGTTATAACAAGCTGCAACTCCAACTCCTAATGCAACATAGAGTAGTCTGAGTGTATACTACAAAATATAAATTCATGTAAATGTGGTTTAAGTCAAATACCCATGAACCAAAGATTTCGACTAATCTGAATTCATTAACTAAACTGACCTTGTCAACGACATGGTTTGTGAGTTTAATATCGGTATTCCCATAATCATTTATTGCACCGGCAAGAACAATCATAGTAAGAGGGTTCATCAACCCATCTCCAACACTACCAAGAATTCCAAAAAATAACAACCATCGATCGAAATGATCAGCGAACTTAAAAAGCTGAAAAAGCGACACACTCGCTTTATTCTCTGCCATAATTACAAACTAAGGAGAACTATCTATTATCGTTCTTATGATTCAAAAATTCATGATCTTAACCTTTACATTTCACAACTTAACCTTTATTATTAGTACTCCGTAAAGCTCATATGTAATCAACATTTTCACGAAAGAGAAATTAATTGCAGGCCAATGACAGCGTTACTTATAGGATTTAACGTTATAAATAAAGCTGATAATTGGTTGGATACTTGGGTTGTATCTTTTCTTGGTACATATTTAGCCGGCAATCTTTGTTTACTTGGTCGTACTGAGTATAAACATTTTACAATAGTTCCAGTTTAGTTAAGCCGAAGGTAATCTTTTCGTTTTGTCCTTTAACTTTCATTATTATTCCAAGTCCTTTAACTTTCATTGGTGATAAAAATTCAAGGGATAATTATCACGACGTATAAAAGGGTACTATTATTAGCAGAAAACTATACCAAGTCCTTTAACTTTCATTGGTGATAAAAACTCAAGGGATAATTATCAGGATTGCGCATCCAGGTACCGTGGGAGAGTACTATGATACCACTACACCAGACGTGCACTTGGTTGCTTTGGAATTTCACTTAAATTTGGTAAATTGAATATCTCACCAGCACAGTCAACCGGCTCCAACAACTTAACATCTTTTCGACGGTGAATGTGGTTGTTTTATCCGTTGCATCACCCACAGAACATCCTCTTGAACAAATGTTTCCATATAGGGATGTAGTTCCAAGAAATTAGGAATTGCAAATTTTGATATCAAACCCATAACTTATTGGGTTATTTGAACTTTGATACCCAATTTTGTGATTAAAATTATTTAAGGTCCTAAAAAAAGTTTAATATTAGAGTCGGTACGTAGGACTGCGATTGAACTTCTTAACTGCTAGAAAACTCAATCATATCAGGAAGTGACTGAAATATCCTTAACAATCACCTAATTTACCGAACTAAACCAGATGGATCGATCTTTCCCAAATCGTTGATTTCTTTAACAAAATCACTACCAAAAAGTTCTATCAATTCCAGCTAACAAAAAATCTATTAATTCAAGATCATATGTTTCATGCATGACGATTAAACCACTTCATATCCTTCACTCCATCACTATTGTTGGGGATAAAATGAATCTCCCACGAAGTGATGTCATCATTTCTTAGGGTGACGTCATGGTTCGATCCTTATGTCATCATTTTTCGGGGCGACGTCATGGTTCGATCCCTATGTCATCATTTCTTAGGCGACGTCATGGTTCGATCCCTATGTCATCATCTCTTGGGACGACGTCATGGTTCAATCCCTATGCATCATTTCTCGGGGCGACGTCATGGTTCGATCCCTATGTCATCATTTCTCGGGGCGACGTCATGGTTCGATCCCTATGTCATCATTTTTCGGAGCGATGTCATGGATCGATCCCGATACGACGTCATCAAGTACGATA
>JAJJMC010012636.1:881031-893531 GCA_023531435.1 Papaver californicum
GAGCGATGTCATGGATCGATCCCGATACGACGTCATCAAGTACGATACCCATCTTGGCACGACGTGACGTCACCATGTCCTGATACGACGTCATCAAGTACGATACCCATCTTGGCACGATGCGACGTCACCATATCCCGATACGACGTCATCAATCTCGATGCACTAAGTCAATCCCGATAGACCAAGTCAATTCCGCACCAACTTTTGGATAAAGACAATATTGAAGATAAAGATGATAAGAACACGTGGCGAGCATAGAAAAATTTTCATCGACACGTGGCGAATTATGATGACATGTGGCGAAGGGCTTTAAAATAAATTGTCATATTTTTATATCTATAAATACAAGTTTAGAAACAAAGAAAAGGAGGACTTTTGGGGTACTTCATTTTTAACTATAATAGAAAGATTAATTGAAATCTCTTGTGTGATCTTGTCTCATTTTTATGGCTCTTTTACTATGATTTTTGGTTGTTTTGGGTTGATGAGAATTTTGGCCCAAACAACTATTGTTTAAAATCATCATTCAAAATCATTAATCCTTCCCTCGCGCTCAACCAAAATCGATCTCAATTATAATTTTTGTGGCTGCAACTTCAACAACAGAAGAATTCATAATAATTAACCTACGACATACATCAAATGTGTCGGCCTAAATCATTAGAGAAAAAATTGCTTCATCACTTCTTATTCCACCACCGCAGCCTTTAAAAACTATTGAACCCACTGTGTGTGATCATGAATCTAAAGTAAAATCGTAAAACTTGGGCAATTTTTTTTTCATTAAGATTGAAGTCTCCCTGTGATCAACAAATATCGATCTCAATTACGAAGGATCAAATTCTAAAGTGCATATAGAGAAAATCAGTAACATTCATAATCAATTGATTTTAATCAATTCTACTATTCCCAACTACCTAGATTCATGATTATTGGACCATCATAAATATGTTGGATAGGTTAATTATCTTAATTAATTAAACTACTGACGTTACCATTATCCCACCACCACCACCGTCAAAACAAATTCTATTACAATCAATCAATGTATTCTCTGATAATAAGAAAAAGATCCACTCCATGGTATTAAATTAAAAACCACAACAAACCTCTTAAATTTTGATATGTTAATTAAAACTAAGATGAATATCATTGATTTGACAGATAATACTAGGATTAATCAATGACAAAAAAATAATCATAAATAAATGTTCTACATACCAAAATCAAATAGAAGACACGATATTAATGTGGTTCGGCACTAATGGTCTACGTCCATGGAAAAAACTCCTTGGAGAAATTATATTACTGATCCAGAGATGTTTGGGAACTCTTATTTAATCCAAAGTGTCTCGCGAGTTCAGTACAGTAGTGAACAAAAACATTTATCTTAGTTATGATTTTTCTGGAATGGTGGACTTGAAGGTTTCTAATAGAATACAAACTTATTGAAGTTGGTTTTACAAGTTAGTGGTACCATGGATTCTCAAGTAGCTACTTTTATGATGTTCAAGTTATAAAACGAAGAATCCGAAGAAGACCGTGTTTCAGTGTTGCCGTTCGAGCATTTCGATGTTGCTGTCCAAGAGTGTTTGTATGAGTCAGTTAATATTTTTACTTCTGAAGTACTCTACTCCCCGTCCACCTCGCCCCCGCCCCCCCCCCGGATTTGGATTATCTAGTCCATATACGAGATATCAAAGTGAACGTAAAGTGAGCCAACGTGGTTGTCAAGACCGTACAATGTTTATCTAGATAATTATGTAATCAAATATCTAGAAATGTATTACGTAGTAAAACAAGAGATAAGATTTTGTATTAACTCCTAGGTTTAGCTAATTCTATAAAATCTTCATGAGTATGGGGTACCCATCAATGAGAATATACTAACAAAAATAACCATTAATGATATGACTGTTATAAAACTAAAGTTTAATTACTGAAATGCCCTTGTGTCTAAGATTAGAGTTTACATATCTTGGACACTAAGTTTTCTGTTTGTATAAATATAGACTTAAACTCTTGTATTCCATATACATTCAATAAGAATTCTTCTATCTTCCTCCTCTACTTTGTCTCTCCTTCTAGTTTCACAACACGTAACTCTGATTACTAAGTTTTTTGTTATTTTTTTTCTTCTAATCGATTGTTGATAGACACATTTATGTGTTTTGATCGATAAAGAGAAAAATTGGATTGATCAAAAAAGGGAGAGGGACAAAAGGCTTGTACGACCATCAAAGAGTTACAAAGAAATAAAACATGAGCTTCAAAGCTTACAAATAAACAAAATACACTTTGGGCCAATTAGATATAACATCCCTAAAGCTAGGAGATTCAAGATCTTTAAACACTAAGCACCAAGTAAAAATATGATACTTGATCCGATGTTGCACTTCCACTTCAGAAGTAATTTTGTTGTTAAAAGTTCTTCCATTCCTTTCAGCCCACCCCAGATAATGGCAACAAAGATCATACTCCAAATTTGTAATTGTTGTTTGTCAGCCATAGTTTGATTCCATGAGAGTAACATGGTGCCAAGATCATGTAGCATAGTGAGCTTCCACTGCAACTTTTCTTTAAAGTGATCCCAGATTTTTCTTGCAAAATCACAAAGTAAGAACAACTGTTTAATTATTTCATCTTGTGAGCATAAAAGACATTCCTTAGAAATTTCAATACCCCTTCTTCTAAGCATATCCCTTGTTGGCAAGTTATTATGAGCCAAAGTCCATAAGAAAAAGAGGAAATTTCTGCCCCCAAATAAATTTGAATATCCTAGAACTATCAAACTCATTTGACATATGAATAAGAGAGTCATAAGAAGACTTTACTGAAAATAAACCTTACTGCCAATATCCCACCGAATTTCATCTTTTTCATTACTATTCAGAGAAATAAAATTTAAATTCCTGAGCAATTCAGAAAGCTCCAGTCTAGTGGCATTGTTTAATCTTCTTTGCAAAACCAGATTCCAAACCTGCTCCTCATTCTAAAATATTTTAGCAACAGATTTAAGCTTAACTCTAGAGACTGAAAACACAAGCGGAAACTTTAAATATAGAGGTTCATCAAACAACCATTTACCCATCCAGAAACTGATGTTCTTCCCAGACTTCACTTAGAATTTAATATGACTTCTGAAAAATGAATCACATTTCATAATCCCTTTCCAAACAGATTTGCCATAAGTAATTCTTGGAATTTTAGAGAACCAATCCAAAGGTTCAACACCATATTTCCCCTGAACTAAATCCCTCCAAAGAATTCCTTTTTATGTGGCATATCTCCAAAGCCATTTAGTGAGTAAAGCTTTATTCATTTTTTGCAAACTTTTGACTCCTAAACCACCATACTTTTTCCTTCTCTGCAGAATGTCCCATTTTACCAAATGTACTTTTTTTTCTTCCTTTGTTATCATTCCATAAAAAATTTCTCATGATTCTTTTAAGTTTTTTAGCCACTGAAGCAGGCATAACAAACAAAGACATATAATAAACAAGTAAGCTAGCTAGAACACTGTTGATTAGAGTTATCTTACCTGCTTTATTCAGAAGAGGCCTTTGCCAACCTGCTAGCCTTTTGTTAAAGTTTTCAAACACCTTATTCCACTTAACAACACCTCCACTTCTATTACCAAGAGGTAATCACAAGTAAGAAGTAGGAAGAGTAACACAATAACATCACGAAATAAAAGATAACTGACTTAAATCACCATTGAAAGCTACACCAAAGATTTGACTTTTTACGAAGTTAATCTTTAGCCCAGTAAGTTGTTCAAATGATAATAAGAGTAATCTAAGATTCATGACTTGCTTAGTGTCAGCATCCAGAAAAATGAGAGTGTCATCTGCAAATTGCAGATGACTAATTAGCTTCCCTCCAGCTGCAACTTGAAAACCAGCTAAAAGACCCTTCTCTTGTGGTATCTGAATCATAAAAGATAAGGCTTCACCTACTAGAAGGAAAAGGAAAGGAGATAAAGGATCTCCTTGTCTTATACATTTCTTTGAAGTGAAATAACCAGCAACAAAATCATTTATGTGTCTTATTTAATCTCATATTTATATTGCTATTACTCAGTTTCTGTACTAATATCGTCATTTTATTGTGTTTGTAGATATTTTTGGAGAATTAATAAGTATGGAGAAATGATCTGTAAAAGTGTTAAACGCACCCGAAAAATTACTAAAGGCACAACAGTTGATAAAGGCACCCTCACTTTGGTTAGGGGCGCCCACCTCCCTTTTCAAATTCAAACAACAAAAGAGGCGGGAAACCATTTTCTCTCTCGTTGTGAAGTATCTGGATCAAGAATTTGGAAATATTTAAGGACTTTTATTATAAAATTTATGCTTGCCTAATTGAGAAGAGTTTTAAACGGTTTAACGACACACGCAAACAAAATCTTATGAAATATTTTCTCACGGCAAACAATTAGGGAGGAAATAATCTCGGGTAATTACGGATTATTGTTTCCGTATTTCACTTAATCCTCTTTCTATATGATTCGAAGCATGTTTGGTGGACAACTCAATAACAACGTGATCAAGTGCTTGTCGAGAGGAAAATCAAATCGAAAGAAGGATTATCCTGCCGATAGTATTTCACGAGAAATATTTCATTAAAAGTAGGGTTAATTTGACTTTGGTACCTGGGTTTTGTCCAAATTTAATGTTCTTACTTACATTTGTCCAACGTTAGACTTTTGTACCTGGAATCACTGTTCACCATGGATGTCAAAGTTAAAGTACTGACTTCCGTTTAGTTTTTTTTTTTTTAAAAAAAAAAACTTAATACTTAACGCCGTTAACGGCGCCGTTAACACGTGAGTGTTTTAAAAATCACATGCCTTCTTATACATCCTAAGGCTATGATTCCAACGATCGCATTTGAAGACATTAATTCACACATGCTTACACATATGAAATTGGTTCATCATACATTCAACCAACCATTAATTCAAACACAATAACACTCGAACCCATTAATTCATTCATAGTCATTACCAATTCTTCCCTTGAAATTCTTCTTAATTGTTTTTCGACCACCGGAATCATTTCACTAACCCATTTATCTGTTTCAAACTTAAAAACTAACAGCAATTCAATGGAAAGCAAAATCAATTTCTTGTTTCCTTTCCAAACCCATCACAGATCGATCCACCAGAATCCTTGCTTTCTTCTTGTTCGAACCACCAGGATCATCAACTTCAACTGACTTACAATTTTTGTTCTAAAGTCTGCCTACAGATTCAGCTCCACCAGGATTATCAACTCCAACTGACTTCTCTTGGTAACAACTGCTTTGGATTGGCTATATATTTGAACCACCATGAATCCATCTTTACTTTCTGTAACCTAATATTCATCTACACAAACCCATTCAATCATAACAGTTTAGGCAATCTATTGCAGCTTCAAAATCCATCTTTACTTTCTATGTTCAACATCAGCAAACCAAGCATCACTGAACCACAATCTCTTCTAAATATGCACTGAAATCAAATTTAACCTAAACCCATTCTAACAAGCCACAACATTCAACCAATACCCTCAATTTCTTTCTATCATTCACGGCGTTAGAAAGAAATAAATCAAGAGGAGAAGAACAAGTGATGGGATAAAGAGTGGTTAATAGGTTTGATGGAGGCGAAGACTTAGATCTGTGATAGAAGATGAAATGGTGGTTGTGGTTTGATTCTGAGATCTAAAGAAAGAGAAAAAAAATGGTCGTTCGATCTGAGTTCGAGAATTGAAGAATACAGAGAAGATGAAATGGGTTTATGTTGATCTGATTATAGCAGAGAAATGGGTTTCTGTTGTTGCCGTGGTGATGCTGCTGAGGAATCGATTGAAGAGAAGGAAGAATAAATGGGTTTGTGATGATTGAATTGGTATGGGTTTTCAGAGAACTGATAAGGATTCATATGGGGTTTTGTTGATGCCATGAATTAGAGAAAACAAGTGATTACTGGTGATGGAAATTGAATGGTGCTGCAGTGAGCTAGATGGATGATAAAATGGGTCTAGTGGTTGATTGCGGGAATTTGAGGTTGTAGAATGGTGCGATGTGGTGTTGCTATTGTTGATTAAGGTGAAGATTGGTGTTTAGAGGTGGCTTGAGGCAATGGTAGTATTCAGGAAAGAGTTGAAGTTGTTGGGTATCAAATCATCAATTTCTTTCAGGTGGGTCATCAAATCATCAATTTCTATCTGGTGGTTCATGAATTTATTTCCCGGATTGTTTTCTACAACAACAAATCATCAAACCCATCTCTTGTTCTCTCTAACAGACATCACCCATTGTCTTCAAACTCATAGATTGAAATTTGAGTTCAATACAAACCTAGAAGAAGTGGGGTTAAAAGGGTTCGATCCAATTGGGTATCAAATGATAAAATTAGAGACTTGGATGACAATTCTGATGAAGGCGGAGAAGCAGATGATAGATGGAGGTGGAGAAGCAGATGATTAGGGTATGGAAGAGTTTTGGGAGGGTTATATTAGTTAGGTAGATCTTAACCGTTCATCTTTTAGATCGAACAAGATCTAATATAAACCGTAGATCTTAACCGTTAGGGACTTGGTTTGTCATTTTTAGCAAAGGTTATTTTTTTTAGTAATTCAAATTTAATTGAAGGAAAAAAATGAAACGTCAGCAGTTCACGGGTCTTAACGGGTGACCAGTGATTCTAGGTACTAAAGTCTGACGTTGGACAAATGTAAGTAAGAACACTAAATCTGGAAAAAATCCAGGTACCAAAGTCAAATTAACCCTTAAAAGTAAAATATTTGTGAAGAATTGAAAGGTGAGTTAGTGTTGTATTATAAATAGAGGTGAAAAGTCATATTCATCAAGTTTGGACCAGGGTGATTTTTAACAAAGGGTAAAACAGTCAATTTAGGTAATTTTTCAGACCAGGGGTAACATAGTAATTTTATATGTCAGGGGAAAAATGGTCATTTTACAATTAGAGGTGAAAAGTATTTATCAAGTTTGGACCAGGGGAAAATAGTTACTTTACCAAAAAGTCGAGCAAAAAGGGCACAATGGTCATTCTGGGATTGTACACTATTCTCGAATAAATGTGCTACTAAATGCATCATACCATCTAAATTGCAGAGTCGCATCAAGCATTAGTTCAAGTTGCAAACTTCCACGACTGAATCTCTTGAATATGTTCTATATGCACTGCACAAAATTAAGCATAAATGCTAACAATTAAATCTCATACAATTGAGAAACCCTGAAACAGGCCATAAATATCGCCACGACATTAACGGATGCCAAGCTAGTAGTGCACATGCAATAACCATGGCACTAGCAAGTGTCAGCCTTAGCAAACCCTAGCCACACTCCCAACACCAATGAGTAGCACACGCATGTGCCAAAAGGCTAGAAAAAGCCAAAAAGCCAAAAAAAAAACACGCGCCAAACAAGCCCTAGCGGTACTACCAGCAGCAGTGCTAGAATTAGCACTAGTGCTAACGCTGGCAATACCGTTAGCATCAGAGCTAGTGCTAGCACTAGCGCCAACGCTGCCAGCAGCGCTAGCAATAACGCTAGTGTTAGCACTAAGTCGTGCTGCCAGTGGAACTAGCACTCCCTCCCTACCCTTATACACCTCTTTGTCCTTGCTCATGGTAGCACCGTCTTCACTTGCCCGTACTAGCATGACTTACATTACTCACGTGTTTTGAGTACATGAATCCACTAACTCCTACAAGAAACCAAACAATTACATGGGGGGATTAAATATGGGGTTTTGGTCTGGTGGTTACAACAACGTGGATGTGACAACATCCCATGACAAGGAAGTTATAAATTAGTGGTGACAGTTGAAGTGGTTGAGGAGGTAATAGAATAATGGTTTTCCAGAAACTTCCAAGGATAATGGGCGGTTACACCTTTACCCCCATAATCCCCATTACTCCATCTCTCCACTACCTCCACTAGTTTACAAGGAAACATGTATGTTCTCAACTATTATAAATAGGCTCCTTAGTGATAGTTTTGTGATAGTGGTAAGAAAAGGGTTTCAAACTCTCGAACTTGTGAAGATTGATTTTAGATTTAAAATTAATTTTAAACTAGAAAATATACACAGAATATGAAAATAATATTCACAAATACTGAGGTTATGGATTTCACCATTAACCACTTTTAATTGGTTCTAAAAATAATAATTCTATACAATTCTAGCTCAAATAAGTGACTCTAATTTTTGCCAAAAGTAGATTTTTAAAATGTCAATTGTAAATCACAAGCATGGCTCATCAAAAGCTCTAGGTCCCAGCATAAAGCATCAAATAAAATCACAATTAATTAAGAAAAATCGTAATTTCAATTCAAAATAAATGCAAAAGTCATAAAAGAATTATTAAAAGTTACCAATTAATCATGGAAAAATGGCTTCCTCCTTGCTTCAGTAATGGGTTTTAGCTCATCTTGTTTAAAACACCCTCAAAAGATTGGTACATAACTTAAAAAATGCTTGAAAGATGAAAAGAAGCTAAAAGTAATCTAACAGGAAATCTTCAACGTTTTATGGACGTTACAGAGTAACTGTTGCAATAAAGCTTGAAAATAAACGTTGCAGATGCTAAGATATCCGTTGTAGATATGTTGAAGAAACCGTTGCAGATGAAGATAAATGTTGCAAAGACGAAAATATCCGTTGTAAATGAATGGAGAAACCGTGACTGAGAGGTTGAATAAACCGTTGTTGTATCCTCTGTTCTTCGTGTTCTTCAGCAGCAACATCAACAGATTTTTTCTGAATCTCTTTCTCAAGTTTCTGGCCTCTGCCAGCCCTTTTAACTCTTCTTCTCTTCTCCTATATATACCAGAACAACCACACAACTAAAAAAATTCGAATATCTTCGCAAGAAATCATTTCTTTAATGAATATAAATCTCGGGAAATTTTCTAACCATTCTCGACTTATTTTCTTCCCATTATAGCTTTATCTTACACGATGTTACCTAGTTTATCTCACAGAATCTTGAAAATTTTGGAAATAAAATCGTGTGAGGTAACACTGAATTTTTCCGAGATTATTTCTTCCTCCCAGATTTTCACGAGATACATTTAACCGAGTATATTTTATTGATTGTTCGAGTCTCCCACATGTGTAGAACTCTTATAATTTAGGCAAGAGAATCTTGTGTCTTAATCCTTAAAAATCTCTTCGAAACATATCCCAAAATCTTCACAGATCGAGTGTTGAATTTTGCCGCCAAAACTTTATTTCAAACGGAAGCAAGTGGGTGCCTTTAACAATTGAGTGGGTGCCTTTATCAATTCCTAGTGGGTACCTTTAGCACTTTTTGATCCAATTTTTTTCCAAAAATGTTTATTTCCCAAAAATACATTACAAACACATAAATAACACAATTAGTATAAAAATGAGCACTACCAATAAATAGAATTGAGACAGAACATACACAAAAATTTATCTATCAAATACCCCCAAACTTATTATTTGTTAGTCCTCGAGCAAATCAAATCTAGAAAATAAAAATCAATCCTAACTCACTTTCGCAGGCATCGCGATTGCACTTAGCGTGTGCAACAAGTCTTTAAACCCATAGGTGTCCCTATTGGACGAGTTTTAGTCTCGTGAGGGTTTACAAGAGGTATACCCACAAAACCTTTACTCCAAACCCTAGCTACTTGTGAACGATTGAGGGTGAACACTAAACAAGCTATTTAGTTAGCATACTAAATTCTTCGGCTATGGGATTCATTACCCTATATGAGTCCAATTGTTGCACACAAGTTTTCACTCAACATACGAAAATTCATACAAGAATTCAAAACTCTACTTAGATAGTCGTTCAACCACGATACTCAGAATCTATCAAAGTACAATCACATGAAAATATTTAGAAGATGGATGTGGAAAAAATGAAGTTCACGCATGTTGACTAAGGTGAACGGTGTTTCCCATATCTGTCTAAAGGTCAGTGCCAGGATGAATCCTAATGGATTGAGATACTCTCCCACTATTCTTACTCCTTATACTAATATCGACTCAGCTAGTATATACAAGGGTTCAACGGTCAATTTATTAAAAATAAAAAAATTATTTATTATTTTTTAAATGTACTGACAACATGATTGGATCAAATAAATCCAAACGCATGCTCCTTATCAGCATATTACATGATAGTTCTCATGGATCCTTCCATGCTTTCTTAGGCGACAGAGACAGGGAGAACACACATATTGTTACCAAAGTGTCAATACTCATTTTTTTTTTTAAAATAATGGTCTAAATAATACAATAATGGGGCTTGATCTCAAACACTCTACTTCATCCTGGCGGGGATAACAATTCGATATTGGTGCCCCACCAAATCACTTAGAGAAACACAAAAATTGTAAAAATAAAAACAGAGGGTGATATGGTCGAGATAGACTCCGAGATATGGTGACATCTATCATGTTATTTCTAACACCTGAGCTAGGCATCCTTTTATGGATAGACCATTTAGCTGGGCACACCAATTCCTATAGAAAAAAGCTAAGTCTCCATCTACGTAGAATGGTTAGTGTCATCCTGAATTTTCACAAGTTTCTAAATTTTAGAGTTTCATATTTCACTAAAATTTTCTCCCTTACCCATATACTTAAATCTAACATTGTCCTCAATGTTCTAAAGATGAATTATTAAAAGAATGAACAAGGAGAAACTGTTACCAATCGAAGGAAATGAGTTAAAGAAATATATTATTATGTCGCATGAACATGGGTTACCTCCCAAGAAGTGCTAAGTTTAAAGTCTTCAGCCAGACTAAGAAAGAAATAGTCACCTCAAGAATCATATAACAATAGTCAGAACAATTATGGGTCATCTGAATAAAATAATGCTATTCAAAATAGAAGAAAATTGCAGCAGACCCAGAAAGTGAACAAACAAAGTACACCCTTATCCCTATCTAGTGTCTTGTTTAAGACAACTGCATCTAGTTGAGGTTCAGGTTTGGGCTCTATGAAAGGGTCTAGATAAAATATTTTCATGGGTTGGATTTCCTTATAGACAGGATCAACATGATCAGGTTGTAAAGTCTGGAGTAACTCAACTAATAAATTTAAAGCACATAATAATAACCTGAATAATTGTGGATCCTCAAAATCAATCATATTTGACCCACACAGTTGACTACAATGAAGGTGGTCATTCTTAAACAAATGTGTCGATTCTAATTCAGGCTTAGTCTCAAAACTTAATAACTGACACATTTTTGAAATTCAAACGTTCCCACAATTGGAAGAAATTTATTTGGTGGGAAAGCAAAATCAATATTTGTATTATTGCCTAGGTGAACCACATCGACCATAGGATGGGTCTCTAACAACATAACTTATTTTTGGACATCAACAGGCTCAGAGAATCTAGTTTGAAGATGATCTTGAGAAATGGTAGATGTGCAAATGTCAAGTCCCAAGTTAGGGACCTTTCTAAGAGTCAAAGGTAAAGCACATGGAGGATGATAGTCACCTCCAAACTTAGAGTTTTCTGTGTCTTTAGATAGACTAGTCATAATTTTCCTAATTTCTAGATCGTCAGATTCCTGAAAATGGTCAATTTCTTCTTCTAGGTTATAATCAGGTGGTGCATCCTCACTCATTTATAAAATCTCTATGGGTCTATCTTTGTTAAAGACTATTGTTTCTGAATCGGTGGACTCTAAAACAGTATTCTCAGGATAAACTCGTTCTTTTAAACCATTATCGTCTTTAAAACAAGAAAATTCTACATCGTCTAAAACAGTGGTATCTCTAGTCAAATCCTCTTCTTTTTTAATAGGTGAATAATCATTAAAATTATTTGGATTTGAACGAGAACTAACATTATCATCATGAAGCACAACACCATTGGAGTGACAATTTCAAAAACGAAGATAAATGTTGCAAAAATAAACGTTGCAGATGCTAAGATATCCGATGCAGATGTGTTGAAGAAATCGTTGCAGATGAAGATAAATGTTGCAAAAACAAAGACATGTGTTGCAAATAGATGGAGAAACCGTGGCTGAGAGGTTGAAGAAACCGTTGCTGTAGCCTCTGTTCTTCGTGTTCTTCAGCAGCAACAGATTTTTTCTGAATCTCTTTCTCAAGCTTCTGGCCTCTGCCAGCCCTCCTAAATCTTCTTCTCTTCTCCTATTTATACCAGAATAACCACACAACTAAAAAAATTCGAATATTTCAGCAAGAAATCTTTTCTTCAATGAATATAAATCTTGTGAAATTTTCTAACCATTCTCGACTTATTTTCTTCCCATTCTCGCTTTATCTTACACGCTGTTACCTAGTTTATCTCACAGAATCTTGAATATTTTGGAAATAAAATCATGTGAGGTAACACTGAATTTTTTCGAGATTATTTCTTCCTCCCAGATTTTCACGAGAAACATTTAACCGAGTATATTTCATTGATTTTTCGAGTCTCCCACATGTGTAGAACTCTTATAATTTAGGCAAGAGAA
>JAJJMC010012636.1:893541-996704 GCA_023531435.1 Papaver californicum
TTAGCACTTTTTGATCCAATTTTTTTCCAAAAATGTTTATTTCCCAATACCTACAAACACATAAATAACACAATTTGTACAAAAATGAGCACTATCAATAAATAGAATTGAGGCAAAACAGGCACAAAAATGTGTCTATCACTTATCCATTCGGAAAACAAAACAAGTTGATCATTCTCACAACTATGTTATTCTCCATCTCTATATACGATTCAACACATAAGTTCCTTCAACTTTCTTTGCTTCCCTCCCCTAAAATCAACCCAGTTTCTCTTCTCGGGACCGAAGCAGGACGGAACGGCTACTATCGTGGTTTAGGCTTGCCATGTACGATTTTGATTTCCTAATCTAAAGAAAGTACTTCTATAGTATATTGTTTTTCCTAGAATTAACAACTTGTTGTTCGTGAAAAAAAAGGAAGAAGATGAAGAAACTGTTGTCGTAGATGAAAATTTTCGTTGCCTATTCATTCGTATTCAACTTCTCTTGTAATAATTAACAACTGTGATAATTTCTTCTTTGCAGCAGATATATCCGTAGCAAATTCTCTGTGTCAATTATTTTTCTTCTTTGTAAATATCTTTTTGAGCCATAAATAATTATTTTGAGCATGTTTTCTACATGAGGAGCTAAACCCCATTGCCGAGGCTTCGGAGGAAGCCATTCTTTCCAATAAATATGTGGTAATTTTTATTTAATTAATTTCTACAATTTTTTTATGATTATTTGCATTGAACTAAAAATTGATTAAATGATTTTGATTAAATAGTTGTGTTTTCTCTTGATGGTGCATGTTTGGTCTAGGGATTTCCGATGCTTCATGCTTGTGATTTACATCTATTGTTTTAGAAATCTACTATAGGCAATATTTTGGAATCACTTTGAAAGTAAGAATTGCACGAATATTATTTTTAACTGAATCACAAAAATGGTGAGTGGTGGAATCTTAGCTTCAATATTTCTCTTTAATATTGATATCATATTTTGCTTAAGTTTTCTATTTTAATGTTAGAGTTTAAATTAAAATTAGGTCTAAAAATCAATCTCAACAAGTACGGGTTAATGAAACTTTCTTACCACTGTTACAACCACATCAATTGTTTTTCTTATTTTTGTAGAAACTAAACCTTTTAAGAAAAAGGTTTGATTTTCTTTGTTACATCTAATAGATACATGAGATCAAGCAATAATAATATACCTATGTATGTTGTTAGTTTGATTTTACAAATTAGTTGTTTAATTTGTGTATATATTGGTTAATTTGATACAATTTTGGTTTTGTATTTTTGAAACTATTTTTTCAACATATTGCGTCGAATATCATACTTCTGCCAATAATATTGATATAAAGATATAAAGTATATCCAAGGATATATTTATCTTTATTCAGTCACAGTCTTTACACATCATCTAATTCTACTGTAAGCAAGTCACAGTCTTTACACATCATCTAATTCTACCGTAAGCAAACGTTGTATTCATAAGGGAAAAAACAATAAAGATGTCATCTTTTTTAGTGACTATATTTGTGTTTAATGCCCACCATGAATGTGGATTAATATTTATCTATTAATTGTTCATAACAATTTTTGCTCAAACAGTTCAAATCTCAATGCAATTCCTTGTAGGTTTGTGGTTCAGCAATTGAGTTTTCTTTTTATGCTGGTCAAATCAATAGAATTTTATATATTACTTTATGAACATTATATAAGATTTAATTTAATTTTCATTTGCGTTTATGAAGTATGCAAGAGCAAGATAACTAATCTTCGGCAGTGGATAATTACTAATGGTCGCACAAGCATATTTTGTGCACGATTCATGATATAATAAACTCCTAATAGCTTTATATATATTATGTGATTTATTTATTTTCATTATATATATAATAAAAATATACATATATACATATATATATATATAATATATGTAGTGTGTGATTTTATTTTCTCCTCTAATATTTTTATAAAGAAAGAAAAAGAATTCCATCGAGTTTACAATTTTCATTCCTTTAATGAAATTTTAATCACCAAAATTTGGTGTTATTGTAATGTAATTACCTTTATGATAACTAATCACATGCATGATTGAAAAATCTACGACCAATTAAATTTGGTATCTTTATCCCTTAGATAAGGATCATGCGATTTATCCATATGATTTCTAAATTTTTTTTTACAAGAAACCATTCATCAACCACAAATTGAATATTCCTCTTTGTGGTGACTAAAACGACAATTTTTTTTTCTTTTGTCAATACGATTTTGGTAAATTGTAAAAATCAATGAATATTTGGTTTTTTTTTCCTCAGTTTCATGCGAAAGGAAAATATTTCACATTTTCTAAATTTTTTTCCTATATAGTGAGATTTGTTCGTCAATTCTAGAAGACTGTCACATATCATTAAAATTTTACCATCAAATATGGTTTTATCTAAAAAATAAAACATTGATTTCTATTCCTTCAAAGAAACCATTCATCAACCAAAGAGTGGATTTGTTTTTTCTAAAGTCAATAACGACAATGATTTTTTTATTTTCCTAAAAAGAACCATATAAGCCAATTGATAATGGATTTCTCCATCGATCCTAAAAGAATGGAATATCGTTATTGTGGCATAAGACAATTGCAAATACAAGTAAATAATGAATCGTTACATTATTGAAGGATATTAAGTAGTTTTATTTTTCCTCCAGGTACTTATCTCCAAAGTTTGAAACCGCTCCACTTGTATTTGGAATAAGATAAGACACTCAAGGTCAGTGGTTGCGCTCCCGACTAGTTAACCTTTACGATTAGTCATTGAAGTGACTTAATTGATCTTGATAAGAATTTCTCTCGATAAAGAAAGTGCCCAAAATTTCATTCTAAAGGGCTCCATAGGTCACGAAATTATTGGTGATTAATTTATTTGTATATTTATATATTTTTGGTTGTAACCATTAAAATTTGGATTCCAAAAATTATTGATGATTGATGATAAATATGTATGTCGAATAAATACAATTATTTTTCTTATTTTATTTTTAAAGTTGTAGAACAAAATTTTTGGCTCTTGAAGTCAATATATCGATGGTACAACCTGGTATTTTTCAAATCCAGAAATTAGCGTGAGGATATGTTCTTGAATTAATCGATAATGCTTTATGAAACTTGAAGTTTTCGTATATGAGATGAAAATATTTTTGCCATAATCACGGGGAGACTATACACTACCAGAAGTTGGTGCTTATTAACTTAAAAGTTATATCAATTTCTTTCCCATCTTGATCAAATCGAAAAGACTTTCATTAAATAGGTGTAAACTGTCTCATTTTGCTTTTATATAAGCGTTTGCCTCTTGACGAGGAAAATCCAATCTCATATAGCTAAAGGTAGCGCTCTATAAAAGGCTATATGTAGTGCTTTAAGTGAGACTAGCAAACACAATTCACATTCTCATAGTTACTATCTTCCCGCTGGATGATGAGGAGATTAGAATTCCATATTGCCATGTTTCTATTATCATTTTTTTTTTGCGTTATAGATGGTATCCAAGGAAGATATGTTTGTTGGGTTCAGTTCCTTCACACTACTAAGGATATCAATAGGTCTTATGCATTTTTGACTCAACACATCTACTAGCCCCACTTCTTTGGGTGTGAGCCTTGCAGCGTAATGATGGTTGATCAAACTCTCCGAAATTGGATAATTATAATGACCAGAGACAACATCACTTATAAACCACACTTTCTTATCCTTGTTGAATTTAAATTGAAGCTTAAAAGGGAAATTGTTCTTCTTTGTATGAAAAGTATTCTTCTTTCCTGTGGTCTTTCCCGTGGTCTTTGTTTTATATACATAACCCTTTCTTTGATGACTCTTGTATGTCCCATTAGACTCGCAAGCCATATAAAAACAAGTGTGTTTTATTTGATTATTCTGGAATATAATCTCTATGCTCTCGCTGTGGTCTTGAGGTATTTTGTGGAGTATTTGTTATGAAAAAGGTGGTCGACATATAAGGGTCTCTTCAAGGGTGGCCAATCTGCAAACTTTTTGCTGATTCAAATTCCCAGACCACAAACCCAAAAGAAGTAGAGTAATATATTTCGATTTCAATCAGCAAACATCTGAATCACTGGTATGTTCCATTTCTTGCACATCTATATAAGTTTGAAATTCATAACCATTCCATCATTATGTACAATCACAAGAATTTACAATTATGCTTTTTCAGCAAAAAAAAAAAAAACCAGACAAGCTAACTGATGTTCTTTGTTATCTCTTTTTACAGACTCTAGCATCTCTCCTGTTCAAGTAGACCAATGATGAAAAATAAACTGCATTTCTTTTCTTGCTGACGAGATAGTACAAACACATCTAGTATTCCTAATTTAATCCACAGCGATTGAAGAAATAAATCAGAACCAACAAATGTATCATGTCCATATGCAAATAGTTCCATTCTTATCTGCTGAAGCTAAGGGCTTTCCCAACCCACTCCATGCACAAGCATTGATAGGAGAATAATCTTCCTTTAAAGTGCTCACTACGTCCGATCTAAATCTTGACCAAACATAAACAGAACCATCAGCAGAACCTGATGTAACATAGCTATCGTCTGGACTGATGCAAGAACGGCTCCAATTATTTGCCAATCTGTTCCCTGTTGCCCTAAACGTGCCACAAACTTCCATTGAACGCATGTCAAATAAGTTGTGAAGATTGTCCCTTCCACTAGTCAATATAATATTGCCACTTCGAGAGACACTGATTGATGTAATGGCATTTGAATGTGCAGCAACTTCACTAACTACCTCCCCTTTTGTAATATCCCACAGCCGGAGGTTTCCATCAGTATGACCTGTGCAAATTGTTTGTCCATCCATGCTAAAACAAAGAGAATTACAGTTGCTGTGAGACATCATCGTCAGGGTAGAGTAGCCTTTCTGTAGATCCCAAAGTTTTATCGTCCGATCATAAGCCGCACTAACTACAAGACTGCTTGAAACTTTGCTCACATCTACAGCACAAACTTTATCTTTGTGGCCTGTAAGAGTATGACGAATCCTGCCAGAATTCACATCCCATACATATAAGTTGCACGAGCTGCTTGCAGCAATAATGTATCTGTTATCATGGGTAACAGTGAGATCAAGAATAGAGCCTAGGCTACCATCAAGAGTACGGGTTAGCATCCCCGTTTTTGTATCCCAAATTTTGACACTGCGCTCTTGACCCCCGCTGATTAACCTATCCGACTGGTATTCAAACAAGATTGAAGTACACCCACCTTCATGGGCTGGTATCTTGTGCTTGCAAACAGTGGGAACAGTTGATCCAGCAAAGTTCTCAGCTCCTGCTTCAAATTGTCGAACTACACCATCAACTTGCTGCTTTGCAAGTTGTTCTAAGCCACTGGCTTTTAGTCGATTCATCATTTCTTCGTATAACGTGTTAGCCTACAGGTACAAAAGAAACATTGTTACAGCGAACCACATAATGAGTTGTCATTTTTTGTATCAGTGTATAATACTAACTATGATAAACAAAGGAGTTCCATAAGGATCGGCATAAGAAGGTGACTTTCCAACAAAACTCGGTGAAATGCAAATTAAATGTTTGTAAATGTTACAATACCAAGCATACCCATACAGAAAAATAATCCAAACATGTATCATAGTAGTGGAAGGTGAATAGAGCCACAGATCACAATTGATAGAGAAGGAAAGGAATAAAGAGAAGCTACACATATCGTATGCTAGTGGTACCACATTAAAGAAGTTCCTGATAATATTACGATCTTTTCATATACAATATATATCCTAAGAATTTACCAAACGAAATATACCTCATTAAGTCGTTCAGCATCCTGCATCTTTTGCAACATCCAACGATCAATCAACATCTTATTTTCATCTTCAGCAGTTTTTGCCTTCAAAGTCATTTCTTCTAGCTGTGCTCTTAGCTCCTTGTTCTCACTCATTACCAAATCTAACGCTTTCGTCTTTTCTTCCAAGCTTTCTTTCAATTGCAAACGCTCCTCCCTGCGCAACATGAACATCAATAAAATCCCCATCTCCACAAATCACAGCCAACAAAAAAAATATATGTCTTCCTACACCAACCTTGTCTGAGTAACCTCAATTTGAAGATCATTAATCAATGTTTCTTTTTCTTGTACCAATGCTTTTGCAGTTCTACATTCTGCCACTTCTGTCACAAGTTGTTCAGATAATCTTGATTGTGCTTTGTAACATTGTTGTAGTTCTAATTCAAAGTTTTGGGCTTTTTCTTTCCACTCTGAACCCTAATAAATCAAACACTAAGATCTTTGAAAGATCACCAAAATTAATAATTCTGCTCTGAATTTAAGATTCAAAGAGATTTAAAAGATTACCTGAGATGTGAAAGGCCTTGAAAGGGCTATAAAAGCTGGAGCATGAGCTCCTTCTTCAAGTAAATGACGCTTTTTTAAGGCTTTCAAAGCGTGGTTTATAGCACCCATTGCTAATTCCTCCGGATTCCTGCAAAAAATACTCACCTTATTTCAATCAAAAATTCACAGAAAAAAACCCAAACAAGAAACAAAAAGATCGAAGTTCGTTATTAAGGTAGAGAAATTTATGAACTAACATGATCATTGATTTTATTTCACCAATCTGAATTTAGGGTTTTGAGTTGAAAAAGAAAACGTCGAAATATAAAGGAGAATGAATTGGTGTACTGTATACTGTTATAGGTTGAGGTGAAAACTAAACCGCTGAGGTGCTGGCCGGGCCAAAACCTATGCCCCCTTCAGTGTGCTTGCCGCGCCCCTGGCTGGCCCTTAGTAGCATTTTTTTTTTCCTAAACACGCCGTAAGTAGATATGTGTATAGAAACCTATTATTGGGTTGTATTTTTGATTCATGGAGGGTTGCATAGGATTCAAATGTCTAAAACATAATCAAATGTCCAATTATCCTTCCTCTATAACTAAACCTAAATCTAATAATTATTTAAAAACAAAAGTAAAAAATAAAACCTAAAATTTATCAATCTTCTTCTTTTCCTCATTAGTGATGATGATGATGAACCCCACAACTATATGAAGAATTGATCAATCAAGAATTTCAAACATCGGTTAATCCTCCAGCAATGATTTCTATTAGGTAAGATTCAAAAAACCCACCATTTTTTCTTATTTTTGATTGCTTAAATAGGTTAGATTTGATGAAGTTAGTATTTAGTTTTCAGTTTCTGAACTACCTATGGCTAGGAATGAATAAACTCCTAGACGTAAACAACAAATTACAACTGGGAATTCATGAACTCCCAGACTAAGTTAGATATTTTTGTAGTTAAGACGGGAATTGATGAACACCCAGCCATAAATTGGATATTATCAACTTATACGACTGGAAAATGAAGAACTCCTAGCCTTATGTTAATCTGAAAAATAAAATTTCTATCCTCATACGTATTTTTCTAGACGTAGAATGTGTATTACAAACCAGATTCCCTACCGATGTTAGTATTTTCTAGTCGTAGGTTCACTTACGGCTAGCTCGATACCTTGAAGTTGAGTCTGAAATTTGCTTAAATTTTTGAAATTTTATTCTTTTTATTATATTTTTGAGCTTTATTGTATATATAAGGTGTAACAGAAATAGAAAAGGTGAAAAAAAATAGGAAGGTGTAACAAAAATAGGAACGTTTAACAAAAATACAAAGATTTCCTAGTCGTAAAATTAGTTTACGGCTAGGAAATCATGAACTTCTAGTCCTAATTAATAGTATATGGCTGGGAGTCCACAAGTTCCTAGTTGTAGAGGTATTTTACGGCTATGAGTGAATTCCTAGCTGTAAACAGTAAGAGTTTATGAGTTCCCGGACATAGACTGGAAAAAAGAAGTATAGAAAAAAAAACTTCGATTTTCTAAATCTACCTATTAATCATTTTTATTAATTTAATTTAATCCTTAACACTTAATTAATTAACTAATTAAGTTCATTAACACTAATTAACTGAGGACAATTTAGCCATTACAAAAAATATACGGATAAGGGGCTTTTACATCTACTATTTGATGACCATATTTTGTCATCTTGTCATCCCTCAGAGTTTCCACTATGCAGCCCCAATAATAGGTTTCGGTTAATAAGCAACGTTTCCGAAATAAACATGTTTTTAGGTTCCTCTATTTTTTATAGAAGGGCTCACAAGAAGACAAAATAGGATCACTAGGTAGTTAATTCAGTAACCCTTTATCCATATATTTTTTTATAATAGCTAAATTTCCTTTGATTAATTTGCGATAATGAAGTTGATTAGTTTAACTAATTAAGTATTAGTGATTGGATTAGATTAATAAATTTGATTTATAGTTAGCGTTTAAAAATAATAATTAAATTTATTTATTTTGGTTTTTAGAGGGAGAAGTGAGAGAAGAAGTAGGAGATTGGGTTTTTTTTTTCTATAACCTAGAAATTTATCAATCGAAATGAGTGACTCTAACAATTGTTATGAGGTAGGTGAAACTTTATCTCCCATATCAGACAAGGTATTTGTACCTCTTAATAATAATCCCATTATGACTGATTTTTTAGATAATTAAGAATTTTTAACCCAGATGCAACCTCAATTTTCTTATGAACCTTATTATGATTTGAAGAATCAAGCCAAATATTTAAAGAAACATATGCTCATAATAGTTAGGTATACCACTAACTTACTCCAACTACTAATTTAATTGTTGTTTTTAATGTCTTAAACTATGTAAAAAGTTTGATTTTTTTGCACTTATCGTACCCAAATTTTAAAGTCGTAACCCATCTTACAGCTGGGATATCATGATTTTTTAGATGTAACCTTCTTACACGGCTGGGAACTCATAAATTCCCAGTCGTAAAATAAATTTTACAGTTAAAAAATCATGATTTTCCCGTCGTAGATCTTTTTTACAGCTAGGTCTGCAAGTAAACTTCTCAGTCGTAGGTGCATGGAAATATTAAATGTTATTTAATGCGCTACGTCTACGTCTAGGTTACCTAGTTGTAAGTATGTTGTTTCTCTTTTACAGCTGGGTATCTAGGCGTATGTGTATACCAGAGTCACCTACGACTAACTTGTAGAAGTATCGACATAGTCGTAATGAAACTTTACTGGTCCACATCTGGGTAAGCTAGCCTATTTTATTCCAAAGTCACCTACGGATAGCTTTAAGAAATATCGACATAGCCTTAATTGACATTTTATTGGTCTACGTCTGGGTAAGATAGTCGTATGAACTTTCTAAAGTCCCCTACGGATAGTTATAGAGTAATATACCTAGTCGTAGGTGTTTTTTATATGTAATTTTCGACTAATATTGTGCGATATTTTTCAATTTTTATAGGTCGAGCCTATACCTGAACCAAAGGATGACCAATCGGTTGGCATTTTTCATAGTATACAAGCGACCACTATGCTAACAACTTTGAATGGAAAGATATGATGCAAAGAAGTGGGCTCGAGAACAAGGGTTGAAAAAGATGTGCAATTTGCTCAGCGATTCGTACACACCCCAATGAGTTTCTTATTTAAGGGTGATTAAAGTATAGGTATCCACGTGCAACTAAATGGTTCTGCAACATCACACATCTAGCTGCGAAATGCAACAACTTCCAAGTTCCAACTTGATTTGTCCTCTGGAGGTGGGACCCCGTGACTCACTTTAAATCAAAAGTATCTGAGCCGTGCATTAATTTATCAGCCTTTGGGCATATCGCTACTATTGATTACATAATAACAAAATCTCCCTCTATTTTACTATACTAAAGTTCTGTTTGGTTATTATCACTTCTGTGAAGAGTCCATAAAATTTCTGCTTCTCAAATTTGAGGAAGGGAAGAACCAAGAAAAAGAAGAAGTAAAAATGGTGAAGGTAGCAACATTCTTCGCTATGACACTTGGTGCTTTCGTATTCTGGCAATCCATGGATAAAGTTCATGTCTGGATCGCTCTTCATCAAGACGAAAAGGTACCTTAATTAGGGTTTCATTTTTTCATTATTTTTGGATTTAATTTTCAGTTCCAGCTATCTCAGATTAATACCTAGTTAGGGTTTATTTTCTTCTTCTTGTTGTGTTCACAAAATTAGGGTTCGTATTTGCTTAGAAAAACTATAGTAACCTCAGAAAGATAAGATTGCCCCTGCAATGAAACTTAGATTCAGTAAGTGTTACCACAAATTGATACGTCGATAATCTAATTTGGTGGTTGGCAAGTTACATATTGTTTAAATCTGACAAAAAAACATCGCCATTATCGATATATAATCACCAATTAGATGTTGAAGTGCTAGTGGTGATCTAGAATAGCGTTTCATCTGACTACATAATTCATGGTTAGTCAGATCCTTTTTTCTGCCTTTCGTCTCACTTGGTTTGTATCAAATGTGTGGGAATGATGGTTGGAAAGTGAAAACGATGACACAAGGAAAGGATGAAAAGTACATGTGTGAATCATGGAATTGCTTGATTCATTTCGTGCAAGCATATTAGCTAGAGTCGTTTGAGCACATTTGATATATTTGCGGGTTCTTTTGTTCTTTATTTAAATTTCCAGATTTAGTCTGGTTTAGTTTTATTTGTGTGAGAAACTTCCTCAACAAGACTGTAATTGTTTATTTACAGCAAGAAAGATTGGAAAAAGAAGCAGAGATCAAAAGGTACAGAGCACAGCTACTTGCCCAGCAGAAACAAGAAGATTCTCTTGCATAAGTTTCATCCTCTTGTTTCACAGCATTCTATCATCCTTTTTTGGTATTTCTATTTTCCCTGGAAATTATCCACTCTGATATTAACATTCATAAAACATAATAGTGTCATGAAACTTGCGGATTGGCCTATCATGAGTTAACTATTATGCTTTCTTCAGTTAATTGCAGTTTTGTCTATTATTAGTTCTTGGATGATACAGTGTGTGATATTGGTGTTATATGTTCAATGTGTATTCTCTTTCTGTGTCCTTGCACTTTACGGTTTGATTCAGTTAGAATTCTCGACCCCTTAAATGGTAGGGTGCAAATGATTTAGAGGTTAATGTCATGAGTAACTAGGGCCAGCTGGTAAACAGATGACAACAGAACTGACATTCTAAACATACTCTTGTGTTGCTATACAACCAGCAACATTTCTTTTGTTGTAAAATGTTCCAACATCCACAGAAAATACTCGAGAATATCCTTTTGCACTAAGGGTAATCGGGTCATGATACTGGTGTTGCTAGCATGGATTTTAGTAGTTAAATCTGAAATGTGCCGTTTTACAGGTGTCAGTTTGAATTCTTGGGGCTCAATACCTCATTCCAAGTAATATGATTTTAATGTTAATATTTCTACCCGGTAAATAACAATGAGGCTGCATTGTTAGATTGTTAACCCAGGAAATAAGAGATATTATTAGGGCTATTAGACTGTCATAGCGTCATAGTCTTTAAGAACAGATTATTATAATCAGAGAATTGAAGTCATTACATTTGTCTGGTTGATGACATCAGTGAGTTTATCACCGTTCGGTAAGGTCTCCTCATACACCCACATCTTCACTTCATCTGAATTTTCATTAAGATTCACCAAAATAGTGAAATTTTAGTTCCCACTTATATACATTTCAATGAATAAGAATGACTTTTCATTTTCTTGGATTAGTTCTGAGGAATGGGTTTTCACGTATTTGGATTTAACAAGAAAAAGTATCAATAATCATTGAAATCAAAGGCAATAAGAATTGAGTTCTTAATTTACCATGAAAGGAGTTAAGTTTAAGAGTATTAGAAGCAATGAGTTTAGCAGCAACACTACCCCAATTGCCACTACCAACCACAGTTACTTTGTATGAGGCATCAATATTGTTGCCGATTTCCTGCCCATTTCTAGCTTCATCCCCTTGAAACTGTTGGTTTGCTGAAACTTCTGCAGCTGGAGCCATTTATAAGGAGTGTTTGGTGAATTACACAGAGTGATAAATTTGAATGGAGATGAGACAATTGGGTAGTAAACAAGTAATGAAGCAGAGGGAGGGAGGGAGGCTGATGTTAATATTTTTTCTCAGGTAGTTAGAGAGAAAAGAGAAGGGAAATTTGGGCGGAGTGGACAGACACGTTCCTTAGGAAACAATAAGAGATGTAAATCTGGCGATTTACTCTATGTTCTTCCCAATCTCATTTTCTCAACTAATATTTTAGTTCGTTTGTTTTTAATCATCAGATTCTCAGCTGAAAATCTGACACACCTTTTTTACTTGCATTTTAATTTTTGTGTGATTGTGGTGGGATGAAAAATGAGTGAGAATATGGGTGTTTTAACACTTGTTTACGAATTGGGAAAGTAGATACTGTCCTGACTCCTGAGAAAGGTAAGACTGTCGGAGTACAAAAACAGTCGTTGTTGAACCATCGCCGGATTCACCGCGATAAGATTAACATCCAGATTCCAAAATACTAGATTTTGGTAGATTATTAACTAAAAAACTCTTCATATACACCTAGATTTTACCACACTATTTTGATTCTTTTTTTGTTGTCGAGATTTCAATTCAACTCTCAACTACCAAATTCCCAACCTACACCAGTTTTTAGCCGTGTACTTTTTTATTTTAGGAGTTCAGCATCCATAAGCATCATGCTTTATATGAGACCAAGGTCCAAGGTACAGTGATGTTAGATTTTTCAAACATTAATTATTCATGAATCATGAAGTTCACCTTAACGAAGTTTGATTTTAATTAGCCTTTTCATATTTATTTATTTATCTTTTCTTTTAAAACTTTCGATCTAATTGTCATTTTATATCCGTAGCCCATGCATTAAACTAATATGACTAAGGTGATTTTAGTAGACAATTTTGGCCAAAGTATTTCAATTCATTCTTAAAGCTCAACTAAATCTGAATTCTCTTTGCTTTTGGCATGAGTCGTAAAGGAGTCACGTGAAATTTTAAAAACATTTATCTTGAGAATTCAGATATTGATAATCAAGATTAATAACAAAGAAGAAGTGGAATTTCTATTATAGGTAAAAATAACGTTACAAAGACACCTGTATTCAGACACATTTATAGTGGATAGCTAAGACTGTTGAAACTGACTTAACTACGATAATTCAAATAATCTTATGATAATAAAGATTAATATCAGAGAAGAAGTGGAATTTCTATTACAAGTAAAAGTAACGTTACAGAGATACAACAGTACTTGGATACATTTATAATGGACAGATAAGACTGTTGATACTGACTTAACTAATTATACTGTCAGTTCTACAGTTTACATGACTTAGTCAATACTTATTAGATCTTCATCAACTTTTTAGAATGGAATACATGTGTAGCTTCGACTTTTAACTCTTCTTTTTCTTGAAAAACTAATAGATTTCGAAGCTAACTACTCAAGGATATGACATGAATAGCATTGTGTTTGGTGAAAATATTACAATTATGAAATAACAGACTATGACCATCATCTTTAGAGGATGATGCAAAAAACTAGCTAGAGTTTTTAGTCTTAGATGCCAACCATGCCTTAGGGAAGTAAAATTAATTTATCTCAAATAGGTAAACAATTCCAGACACTCATCTATTATCCGGTTGTTTGTGGTTCTCCTTCGCTTCAACTTCAGTTTCTTCACCAGGTGTTTATGTTCGATCTCCATGTTACAGATTCTTCTCTTGAGTTGGTGATGTCATTTGATTGCCGTTAAAGCTCCCAGAGTATTGTTTTCTTCCAAAGAGTATACCTTGCAGTTGAAGGCTCTCTGTTCATGGACTTTGCCTCTTTTATCTGTTATGACAATTACAACAATTGCCAAGGTTAGAGGTTCCTACCAATTGGTATAACAAAGCAATGGAATTAATTCCTTGTAAAATTGAGGCCTATAAAAACTAATTGAGGCCTACAAGAAAAAACAAATAAAGGTCATTTTAAAGTAATATATTTTATTAATGGCTAATATGTCCCTGATTAATTATAATTAATTATATTAGTTGTTAGATCAGTACAATTATTATTACTATATTTATTTATTTAATATTAGTTTATTGAACCAGAATCGACGACTACGAAAATCTATACTTGCCGATTTTGGCCAAAAGAGATAACCAGAAACTTCTGCATTTGTTTCATTGTAAATCGACAGGTAAGTCAAGTGAATGAAAAAACATCAACTATAATCGTCATGTATTAAGTGACTTATTATTTGCCAATTATGGATGGTGTTTTTCGTGAATGAAAAACATGAACCAGGTTCGACATGTATTAAGTGATTTACCTGCTGATTTTGGCCAAAAGAGCTAACCAGAAACTTCTGCATTTGTTTCACTGTAAATCGGAAGGTAAGTCAAGTGAATGAAAAAACATCAACTATAATCGGCATGTATTAGTGACTTATTATTTTCCAATTATGGATGGTGTTTTTCGTGAATGAAAAACATGAACCAAGTTTAACATGTATTAAGTGATTTACCTGCCGATTGTGGATGTTGTTCTTTGTGAATGAAGAACATCTGTCGATTCTGGTATGGATATGATTTTCAAAGATCTATATAAAACAAAATCAACATGTTGGAAGCATTTTATATAATGATTGTAAAATGATCATTGAGTAAATGAATTTTATTTGTCGATTGTGAAATAATACCCATATCAGATCGAGTATGGAAAACAAAATTGGTTTGAAAAAGGAAACAATTCATATTTTTTATCGGTTTGAAAGAAATGAGAATAAATTTGAAGTTTTAAATTTTAAGGATACAAATGTAATTTTAACAAAAAAAGATAATTTAGTACTTTTACATAATTTAGTCACCCCTTATCTTACTTCTCCAGGTGGGATCAAAATCAATAGGCCTCAAATTTTGTAGTCCAGAATCTAGCCAGGTTACAGTTACATACTTACACTGGTGGTTGAATGCCCTCAATATATGATAGGTTTTGCTTTCTTTTATTCAATAAATCGACTTGCATGCATTTCTGGCGGTACCCGAGGCTTCGTGACAAAATGATGCTAAGGATATCTCTATTTCATTTTCACACAACAAAACATGCATTTTTCATCATTGTGGCTATGGAGAAACGGTAAGAAGAAGAAAAAAAAAACATTGTATACAAACAAATAATATACAAAAAGACAAATTTAATGGAAAGTTTGTGAAAATATGAACAAATAGAATTTCCGAGACAATTGGCATATGGGGAAAAAACTTCAATATGTATTACTTTCTGGACTAATTTACTTAGTTGTTAGAACTTTTAAATTTTTGACTTTCCCGATAGTATTTTCTGATCAGTTGTCTAAATACATTAATAAGAGCAGCATGTTGATCTTTACTATAAGAATGTGGCTACAAATGGTTCATATTGGTCTTTTGCGATCTATTTAATTTTTTTAACCAAATTACTTTCTTAAGCAGTATTAATATCGTTTGACCGATTAATAATCAATAACTAGTTTATGTATCGTTATAGTATAAGGATAGTGGTGCTGTTTGGTGTAACCAAAAATTTCAATCAACGATGATATCATACGAATACCCCTCTGCGCTAGCCGCACCTCTCCTGGCTCACGGCAAGTTGGTACTCCCAACAGGAACATGGGCGCCTACTATCCCCAACTAAACTTCGTGATAAGGGGCACATATCTCAAACATCCAAGAAGCTAAGTATATCTTCCTCTACTCTTAAATTTAAATTATGCATATATAATTATTGAAAGCATATTGTCACCATCTAGTGTTTACTGTGCAACATTACTGTTTCTCACTTAGCAGGGGATTTAATATAGATGGTGAATTTTTGACAAGGGATAGAATTGTAAAATTATCCTCTACTAAGCAACAAGAACATATATGTGCATATTTATGCGCATATGCTTAATATAGAATACCGTGCTCCTATTTATATTCCGCAAGCGTATTAAGAACAAAGATTTATCTAAATATTCTTAATTGGACTTGTAGCCTTATTAATACTCATAATATTCATTCCATATCGAACTAGTCACAAGTCGCATAAGTTCCACGAATGAATTCCTTGAACTTGCCTCGAATGCGCTTCGATATTCTAGCAACATCCATTCAAATCTGGAATAGCTAATGCTTAAACCCTGAAATACATTATAACTTAATGCTTCAAAGACCAATTGCGAAGAAAGTCAATCAATAACGTCACCTCTCAAGAGAACCTGAAGGAGGAAAAACGTTAGCCGCACCTCTCTTGGCTCAAGACAAGTTGGTACTTCCAACAGGAACATGGGCGCCTACTATCCCCAACCAAACTTCGTGATAAGAGGCACCTATCTCAAACATCCAAGAAGGTAAGTATATCTTCCTCTACTCTTAAAATTTAAATTATGCATACATAATTATTGAAAACATATTGTCACCATCTAGTGCTTACTGTGCAACATTACTGTTCCTCACTAAACAAGGGACTTAATGTAGATGGTGAGTTTTTGACAAGGGCTAGAATTGTAAAATTATCCTCTACTAAGCAACAAGAACATATATGTGCATATTTATGCGCATATGCTTAATATAGAATACTGTGCTTCTATTTATATTCCGCAAGCTAACTAAAAACACAATTTCTATCTAAATATTCTAAATTGGCCTTCTATTTATACTGTGCCCTGAATTCCTTGAACTTTCCTCGAATGTGCTTTGATGTTCTAGCAACATCCATTAAACTCGGGAAATAATTAATGCTTAAACCCTGAAATACATTATAGCTTAATGCTTCATTCGCAATGAATGCACCTCAAATTGCTCTTTTGAGCTTAAAATATGCTACTTTAGTATTTTGCTTAAATATAAGTCATAAATAAAGCGCTACTCCTCTTAGATGCGCTACAACTGAGAAGCAATGCCATAAAAGACGCATTGAATCTCCGAGCTAGGCCAGCACTAGCCTTTTCTCATATTAGCGCTAGCTACTTGGCTTAGCACCGCATTGGCACTAGTTAACCACAATAGTGTTAAAAGTGCTAACTTTCGTGGCACTGAAACTTAGCACCTGAGAAACGCTAACTAACCAAAAATGGTCTTAGCTAGCACATTTTAGCCTATTAAGGACTTAGCCAGCGTATTGCCACTTTGGAACCCAAACCCTAGCACCAAAGTGCTAACCCTAATCTAAGCACCTAATGCGCTAACCCTAGTGACCAAGTACGCCACAAGGCCTATGCGCCTCCAAAGCCGCGTCCCCAGCTCCGTGACACCCTTGCCCAGCTCTGTGACGCCCTTGCCAGCTCCCTGACGCCCTTGCCTTCTCCTTGGCTCCCTAGGCTCCAATGCGTCCCTAGCAAAAAACTCATGTACGCCCCTAACTTATGTGCGCCATAGCTCATTCGCGCCCGTTTTTAGCCATCGCGTCCAAGGCTGTAACATCTCCAAACTAGCGCTCCTTCAAGCCAATGCGCCTCCAAGACAATACGCCTCCAGGCCAATGCGTCCCATGCTATCCTAGCACGTCCCTAGTGTTTAATGCATCCCTTGCTATCCTAGCGTGTCCCCAACCAAGGCCGATGTGTTCCTAACCATACTTAGCGACTTAGCCACAAGCGCATTAACTTAAATGCTAACTATTATATCCAATTAGGTGTTAACTTCGAACTTCCTTGGTACTAGCTTCCTAGATCTAGTATAATTAATATTTACTAGGAGTTGTACATATTGGTTTTACTCCTGAGACATTAGCATACTATCCTTTTACATTAAAAGAGTTAGCGTATTCTTATTTGCGCTAAGTAGCTAGTGTTATCTTTACTAGCTACTTCCCTCAGAAATACGCCTTTCTTCTCAATATAGGTCCAACATTGAGTCTTATACGAATTCCAGTGGGTCTCCTTGCTCAAGGAACCCTCTACAACATTTGGCCTCAAATGCCTCTCAGACTTACAATAAGTCGCTTCTGAGCTAATACTTAGCCATTAATTATGCCACATTACTTTCAAGAAAGTACATGGTCACTGAACTTCCCAGATTCGACACTAATCAGTCTGACTATCAATCCAGTGAGTCACACAACTTGTCTCACTGGCTTTACAAGTTATTTAACTTGACCTGACTTAATCAAAACCATAGTGCCTTATGACTCCACTATTTCTGCGAGATATCAAATATAACATGGGGGGATTCTCATTGGGGTATTGGTCTGGCGGTCTACGACATCGTGGGTGGTGACACGACCCCCATGAACAAGAAGGTAATAAGAAGTGGGCGGTTACAGAGCAGTTGAGAGGATGAGAAGTAATGGTCAAACATGTCTTTCCTACTTTCCGGGCACCACCCCACTACAATCTCCACAATCATCACTTCTCCATCTCTCCCTAACTTCCACGACTTACGAGAAATCAGTGTGTCCTCTTCAAAATATAAATAGATGATTTTAATATATTCGAAACAAGACAGAAACACACAACAAACAAGATATTTAGTTTGGAGAAACAAAACCTATACAATCAACGATTCCTCCCAGAGAATCCATTTTCTTCTCCTTACATGATCACACTGATATTTTATCAACCTTCTTTGCTTCCGTCTCTTAAGACCTACCCAAGTTCCTTCTATCTTTGTAATCAAAGCAGGACGTGTACATCCATTTGTTGGTTTAGGCTCGTCCTGTTCGAGCTTGATCTCTCGAACCTACCTGAAAGTACCGTTTTGCAGTATATTTGTTTTCACCCTAAAATAATTGGCGACCACAGCGGGAGATCAACTTCTCAATTACAGAAACTAATTTCTCAATCGTTCAAGATGGTCTGTCTCAGACTAGATCTTACAATTACTGATCCCAATTCCAACCCTTCCGACACCTGGTGATTTCCCTAATGATGCTCTTTTTACTATTAGCGACACTACTAATAATCTTCTCTCTAACAATGTGAGGGAGATTAGAAGTGTTCCATATCCAACATCACTCACGATGGCTGAGCTTGAGCAGAAACAAGAAATTATGTCAAGAACCTTGGCGAGGCTAGAAGACTCACGAAATTTCATTCTCGATTTTCTTCATCGACTAACAGAAGAATTAACGTGCAATACTGTTTTCAGAGAAGACTTACCCAAACAAACGTATCTATCCACACCATATCATGAGTTTCATTACCTGTGAGAAGCCAGTGAATCAAGAAGCAAACCGCCTGGTAGAAAAGCTATGCAAACTTCTACACTTCTCGAAACTGTAACACAGAGAGGTAGTTGCCGCCCTGAACCGTGTTGCTACAAATGCATATCTGATCCAACTCTCTGAAAAGGTACCAGAAATATCTACGTCGCCTCACCTTTCTGTGAGTATTATTACCTTCATCGAATAGGACGTGATGGCCGAAGAAGGATACAAATGAGCCTTGTACGTGACTGCTTACCTCAAAGACTTTGAGGGAAGTAGTCACGTACATAGTTTCAAAGATCACTTGTCGACACAGGCATCGCGGCAAACATAATCACTCTCAAAACCCTCAAGACTGCAAAGGTCCGACCGAACAAGATTGTACACTGTCCTATTGTGATGAAATACTTTAAGGGAAATCACACCAGCACTTATAGACACGTCTTCTTAGGAATCAAGGTGGGACCTATTCGATCAAAGGTGAAGTTTCACGTTATTGAGAAAGAACCTGAATATCATATTATACTGGGAAGACTATTGCTTCATGAAACTAAGGTCGTCCCCTCGACTTATCACCAATGTATGAAGACCGTGTTAAATGAGAAAATAATTCAAATTCCAGCGTCTTCATCTCCCTATGCTCTTATTTACGGTGCCGAATTATTCGAATCGAAGACCAATGCGCTCGATTTCTCCGGCAAGATCCATAGAACTTCACTGCCCAGTTGGACAACCTTTGAAGAGTCCGATAGGGAACTGTCTGTGACCAATGAAAAAGATAAATTTTCGGAAATTAATCTCTCTACTAATTTTAATCACGATTTTCTAATGACTACCAATACGCTGAGTCACGCTCATGGCAAGAGAGAACATAATTTTGTAACAAGTTATGACACCGAAGGAAGAATTGTTTATCTTCGCCGCCGCTGTTAGCAATTAATAGGGGAGACTAGTGGAGGGTCTCCCCGCCCAAAATGCAACCATAGTACAAAGCCCGGCCGAGATAAAATCCCAGATGCTCCACAATAATTACTAGATGGTACCGATTCCACCACACACTTCCTTGATACAATCAACATCGGAACAGAAGAAGCCCCCAGACCCATCTCCAATAGCTCCACCATGTCGACGGAGGAACGGACGGGATTCGTGCGACTCCTTAAAGATTATCAAGACGTGTTGTCCTGGACCTATGAGGAGATGCCGGGTCTTGCTGACAAGTTGATCACCCACCATTTACACATCATACCTGGTTCCAAACCCGTCAAGCAACAATCAGGACAGTTCAGGTATGAAATTGGAGAGCAGATAAAAATCGAAATCCAGAAGCTACTCACAACAGGCTTCATCAAACCTATCCAACACCCCACTTGGCTGGACAATATGGTGCCCGTCAAAAAGTAAAACGGTTAAAGAGTCAGGTATTTACTGCCTAGGTCAGTGAATTCGATTGGCGATGGATGATTGGAACAACTGGAAAATCAGAAGCTGTGTTGATTTAAGGAACCTGAATAAGTACTGTCATAAAGACGGCTCCCCTCTCCCCAACATAGATATGCTCGTCGATGCGACCAGTGGACACGGTATGTTTTCATTTATGGATGGCTATATTGGTTATAATCAAATAAAAATATATGAACACGACTCCAGCAAAACTGCATTTTGAACCCCTATTGGAAACATCTACTACACTATGATGTCTTTTGGTTTGAAGAATGCCGGTGCCACTTACCAGCGAGCCATGACAAAAATCTTTTACGACATGATGTACAAGCAAGTAGAATATTATGTTGATGAATAGTCGTCAAATCCAAAACCCGAGCAGCTCACCTAGTGGTTCTGCGACAAGTCTTTGAAAGATGTCGCGAATACAAATTGAAGATGAACCCCTTGAAGTGCGCCTTCAGAGTTTCCTCTGGTAAGTTTCTTGGGTTCCAATTGACAGCAGAGGGAATCAAGGTGGATCCAGCCATCACCACCATTCCTCCGCCAAAAACCGTGAAAGAACTTAAAAGCTTTAAGGGAAAAGTGTCCTATAGGGATTAGGGTACAACGATAAGAACAAGTTCGTTCCTTAGAGAGGTATGGGTTGTTATTTGTATTTGAAAACTTAGATAATAGGGGGAAGTTTTGTGTTTTAAAACTAAAGTAATTAAACTAATTATGCTAGTAAATAATGGGTAAAGAAAATCAATAAGTTGAGAATACTGGTTAAGGGTTCATCTTCAATCATAAGACATGCAATTAACTAATAACTAGAGTTTTCTCTTAATCATTGATTGTCAAAAGCCCTATAGCATCCCATCGAGAGCATACTCTGGTAAATTCCTCATGTCATCACATACCATAACGATGAATATGTAAATACTACTCAAAGAACAAACTAATGCAATGTTCTATCAAGTTTAATCCATCGAGAGCTTTAAGTTCTATGAATTAGGCTAATCATTGCAATAGATATACTACGAGTAATCTATTTAACATAGGTCTAGCTTCTACATGCAATCACACAAATGTTTTGAATATAATTGGTAAACACAATATGCTACTTATGACAAGGTTCATCAATAATTCCGTATCTTAAAAACCTAGTCTAGCGGTAGATATGCGTTCATGCTTATTCAATAGCGCTCCTAAACAAACATTCACACAATCATACATGACGATAATAATTGGTAGAACAAGAACGATAATGATTCGATTAAGAAAACAAAACTAATATTTTAATTTAGTACATGCTTATGAAATCCGACTATATCCTTAACAAATATAAAAAAGTTTAACTACTCATAGTTTTACTAAAAACTATAAAAAATATTAGAGAAGAATAAATAAATCAAATTGAAGAAGTGAGAGAAATCGCCCCAAGCTCCAGCGCAACCCTCTTCACATTAAACCACCGCCTCCTCCGTAACTCTTCTCTGACTTTTTCTTTCTCTGCCTCCAAAAGCCTATTTCTTTCCTCTGCCCTTTTTCTCCTCTGCCCCTTTATTCCTCTATGAAGTTATTCACGGTTGTCTATTTTTAGGAAAATTATCACCGCTTCTTCTTAGAGTTCTAAACTAAATAAAACTCTTTGATAAGCCTTATCATCCACCGACCAACTAAATTCTCATACACGAATTGTACACGGATCCAACTCTTTACTTTTGTAATTCTTTCCTTAATCTCACAACATGCTCAATTAGATTTACTTATCTTTTCTCCATGTAAAACAACGTATTTATATCTCACTGAAACTCTGTTTTCCCTGACTTCTCAACTTCGAGCATTCCCTGACTATTCGAAACTCAAACTCGATTGTTGCCCAACAGTTCCTAACCTCGACTACCTCATCAACATTACAAACTCTCTAAAACTCGAACCAGATAGCAACACCACCTCAGACTTTCTCCATCCTCGAACTCAACTGCCAAGATCGAACAACAACACTCCCTAACAGCTGACATCAGCCTCTCATCAACAATACACCATCAAAGGTCCTCAAATCAACCAACACTCGAATCACTACCACAGACTCGAGCAACCACCAATTTCGATTCACTCCCCAAGTATTGTAATAGCTCCACCAACTCACTACGCCTTTCAAACTCAAAATCAGGTTCACTTGACAGTCATCTCTGCTATGATCATCAATAGCACCATCATAGGCTCGAGCTAAGACTGGCAGCAACCATTATTACCATCACCACAGACTTTGCTACTGTCTTCTTGTTCCACCTTCACCTACCATCATCTGCCATGAACCACCACAGGTCGAGTTCTCATCATCTCTAGCCATTAACGGCAGCAAGAAGCAACAACACCTTCTCAAATCAGCTCCAAGCCTTCTTCTCAATTCTCACATCCATCGATAATGACAGCAACAATATCGTTGCCGTTAACATCCCCATCAATAACAACAAATGTATTCACAGTCTCGCCTTCATCGATCAAGCCATCATCACTGCCACAGAAACCATCCAGAACTAGAACTCGGTTTCACTATTTAAAGAAGAAAAAGAAGGTGGCGCCCCAAATAATTCTTCTGGCGCCTTAAACATAGTTTGAATATTAGGCAGCCCTGAGTAGAGTTGACGGTGCCTTTAGCACCATTTTATAATAAACATGAAGATGACAGCCCTTATCAGAAACAAGAGTGCCTTTATTAGTTTCCCTTGAAATGACCATCTTGCCCTTAATTCTCGTTTTGCTCATAACTTCTTCGTATGACCTCGGAATGACATTGTTCTTTCGCCGTCGGTTTCGTAATTCAATTATCTACAAGATGATAACTAGAAATACTGGTTTTGAATAAGCTCCACTGGTTCTTTGACAATTCTTCCTTTGTAACACGTTATTTTCACTTCTTTTTGAGATGTAACCTAATAAAGGACACAAACTACAAAAGTAGTAATAATACAAGGTAATCCACATAAAATCTAGCAAATAAGTGTAAGAAAATGACACTTAAAATATGTAAATTATGCACTTATTAAATTTCCCCACACTTTCCTTTTGCTAGTCCTCGAGCAAATTACAAATGTAAACCAACCTAAACTACAACAATACCCTTTCGTTGAGGAAACGTTCACACTTAGCATGTGTAGCAAGTCTTTAAACCCCTAGGTGTCCCTAGTGGATGAGTTATAATCTCGTGAGGGTTTACTAGAGATTTACCCACAAAACCTAATTTCCAACTTTCAAAAAATCCAGAGCACATGCATCCAAAGAGCTAAGAGGACATAAAATTTCTACACACTAATAATAATAAGGTTTTATGAAATTGACACTCGAAAGACGCACTTTATGGTTCTCATCTGTGCATGCAGGAGTGAAGATAGAAATCCTTCACACGTTGAATGGTGGTAAGGAAAGGAAACCTTCTAAATTATATAAAAATGTTATCCTATAGAAATATGGGATGAATTTTTTTTTTTCCTCATGATCTTTAAGAAAAGAAATCAACCACTATGCAAGGATTGGAACGCTTACTTATCTTCTCACCCGATTTACAATCAACACCATTCCCACAGCAAATAGAAACGTCTTTGGTCTTCAACTGTTGATGATAAACTTCTGAACTTTGTAGAACTTTGACAATTTATATCTCTTTTCCTCAAATTCTTATTGCTTGAAACTTCTTTATATATTTCCTCTTTATCATATCCTTGACTAATGAAATAACACACTAACTACGAAATTAACATGCATATTTTTTTGCATATTATATTATATTTTTTTTACATGATACAGAAAGATAATAACTACAAAAATAGTTAAACTCAAATTAACATGGCCATGAGGAAAGGATTAAACACCTGATTCATAATAAATTGTATTGCCTCGATATCGTATAAACTTCAAAAACTCATATCTTTTACTTCTCTTCCTTTTTCACTATGCTTTGTCTTCACTTTTGATATAAAATTTTGCTCCTCTTTTTTTCGCTTGCAAACCTTGACTGTATTCAACTTTCTTGTGATTTTGATATTGCTCCGCTTGTTGATGATGATATGTTTCTATTGCTGATTTGTTGAGAGAATGGTGCTAACTTCAAACAAGACTACAAGGTAGAGTTAGCAATTCTGATGACACCCTCATGATTGAAGAAATAACACTCAAGAGATCAAAAGTAGTGCTGAAATTGGTGCGAAGTTGGGTTGCTCATCATTCTACCCGGAATTTGTGCAGATGAAACACTCTAAACGGATAATTTAGACAGGTACAAAGAACTGAAGGTTTGGTGCCTCACTCATGTGTCTTGAATGATCAGCTACTCTAATACTGTATTCTCTACCGGCGGTTTAAGTCCCTTTTTGTAAGGTCTAGCCTCTCAACAACTAAGCACCCCGAATATAGTTCTCTAGTACTTTTAAGTTCATTTATTTCAGTAGAATTCCATATGTAGATGTATCTAGAAGTACACTAAGTGACTCTAAAATATCTAAAAGTTGGAGGTTTCATGCAAAAATTCACAAGAAAGTTTAAAATTTTCTACCTAAAAATGAATACATAAGAATTCTATATATTAACACTCTCCTACACTTAAACTTTACGTTGCTCAATGTAAATTGACTCATCCAATGTAAAATCAATGTGGGAGATCTTATAATGATATGAAAAGATAAGAAAAATGAAACAAAAAATAAATAAAGATAGAAATACAAAACCAATGGATTGCCTCCCATTCAACTCTTGTTTAACGTCGTCAGCCTGACTGTAGAATTCTCGCTACTCATTAGCCTGCGTCTAACAAATTAGCATGGACATCTGAATGAACATCACTGGATACCGAATTGCATCAAAAATGTTGAAAAGAATCTTTTTATTGTCATACTCTATTGTGAGTGTTCCCTTATCAACATCAATCACGTTTTAGCCGTTTTCATGAATGGTTTCCCAAGTAACAACGGAATAGACGCGTCAGACCCGTAATCCATCTCTAACACATAAAAATCGACTGGTAAAATTAGTTGATTCACCTGCACAAGAACATCTTCAATAATACCTCTAGGGTATACATTAGTACGATTAGCTAGTTGTAAAACAACTCCACTTGCTTTCAATAGGTCCAAATTCAAAGACTCATAAATAGATGCAGACATAACATTAAATGATGCTCCTAAATCAAGCATAGCCTTTCCAAATCTTTTGTTACCAATCACAACAGGTATATAAATACTACCAGGATCCTTACACTTGGGTGAGAGTTTCTTTTGGAGGACAGCCGAAACGTTTCCCCCCACACTCATTACCTCGTTATCGGTTAACCATTGTTTCTTGGCGCACAAGTCCTTCAGAATTCTCGCATATTTGTGGACTATTTTTATTGCATATATCAGTGGAATATTCACATGTATCTTCTTGAAAATATCTAAGATCTCCTTATTTTTTTCCCCGCCTTTTTAGAGTTAGCAAACCTGCAAGGAAAAGGTAAAGGAGGAACATAAGTCAAAACAAGAGGTTTAGTGTTTTCTTTAGCTACCTTATCGGTTTGGGAAGAGTCAATAATCTTTTTCTCCAAAATCGGCCCCTTAGGGTCTTTATTGTTCTTAGCATCTCCTGGTTGCACAATTCGTGTACCACTTGTCAATGTCACAACATTGAAAGTTTCTCTCGGATTAATAGGTTGAGAAGGGAGTTTCCCACTATTTTGTGCCTTCAGATGATTAATCTCAGTTGCCGTAGTACCTACTTGCGTTTGTAATTCTCTGATTGCATTATTAGTTGTCTGCTGATTTTTCTGCATCATTAAAGTCATATTCTTTATCATGGAAAGCATCTCTGATGATTCTGAGTTTTGAACCAGTTGTGGTTGTTGTACTTGTTGTTGAAAACCACTAGGACGATTGAAAATCGGTCCTGGAACTACAACTTGCTTGTTTGCATAGATGAAGTTGGGATGATCTGTTCACCCTGGATTTTATGTATTAGAATAAGGATCATACCGTTGCCTCTGCTGGTTTGGGAAAATAACATCGAATTGATCGTTTCCCTCTTCATAACCTTGGGTAGATGATGGCACCACCACGACTGCAATTTGTTGCATCAGTGCTCCATGTTGCCTATTTGCTGACGAAGCTCAGTTACTTCGCTCACTTCATTGACTCTCCTGACAAGTGGTTCTGACCCACGACTTGAGAATTATTGAGATGAATGGAGTTTACTCGCTTAAAGAGGTAACATTAGCCCCTCATTGGACAGAAGATCATAAATTACTAACTCATATTGCCGAAGCCGTGGTGGTTCATGTTGGTCGAAGTAATAATAGACACGCCGACTTTCTCGCCACGTTAGCCTCCAAACTTCAATTCGAAGGAGCAGAAAGACCGTAATGGTACAGAGACACACTCTTCCCTCGACATGGTTAAATCAACCCGAACACGAGCAAGTCACTGACTGGAGAACACCAATCAGAGAAGAACTCAGTAGCTCACTCCACCATAGGAAAATCAGCCTCAAAGACCTGAAGAACTTCTTCTTACTCCATGTGGAAGTATATCACAGGAATCCTGACGTGTCCCTCTCAAGATATCTTAGAGATCAGAAGGCGCAATTGGAACTCAACCGCGTTCATAGCGAAGTATGTGGGGAGACAATGGTCGTTAATCTCTACCACCGATTTCAGCATCTAGGGTACTATTAGCCTACGATGGAGACTCAATCTCGATCACTATACAGATCTTGTTCCAACTGCCAAGCACAACTACACCAACTAGAAGCCCTGACGATCGATCATGATGGGGATTGAAGAGAGCCATACATAAAATACTTACGTGATAACTCCCTTCCTCTAGAGAAGCGAGAAGTAACTAGACTGAAGCAAAAGCTAAAGTTGTTCATCCTTCATGAAGGAATCCTATAACGCAAGAGTTTCGGAGGAAACCTACTGAGGTGTTTGGAAGGACCCGAGATCCCGATAATATCGAAAGAGGTTCATGAAAGATAACATCAAGGAAAGAGGAAATTGTTCCTTCAGATTCATGAAAGGTATTACTGGCCAACCATGGAAGATGATGCAGCCGCGTTTGTCCAAAGGTGTCATCAGTGTCAGATTCATGGAAATCTCATTCACAAACCATGCCTTCCCTTACACTCCGTAAGAATCCCCTGGCCTTTCTACAAATGGGGACTAGATCTCATCGGCAAAATCAATCCAACATTATCAAAATAACATGATCACATTATCGCAACCACTGGGTACTTCACCAAATGGGTTGAGGCTATCCCTTTTAGTAGCACGACCGGAGCAACCATAACGACTTTCATCAAGGAATACATCATATGCAGGTTTAGTGTACCTAAACACATTGTCACATATAACGGTACTCCTTTTGCTAACCAGACAGTGACGGAACTACTAAAAAAGTACGATATCAAGCAAGTGTTTTCTACCCCATACTACCCACAAGGAAATGGACAAACAGAAAATACTAATAAAACACTGATTCAGATTCTTAGTCTCACAGTGTATGATAATCCCTGGTCGTGGAATAAACAATTGCCCATGGCGCTTTGGGCATACATGACGGCGCCAAGAAGCTCCATAAGGACTTCCCCCTATTCACTTGTATACGGGGCCGATGCCATTCTCCCCGCCGAGATCAAGATCCCTTTAGCTCGAATTGCAACAGCCAGCCGAGTATATTGGGATAAGGCGAGATCCCCAGGTTCTGGGTTGCATAATTAGACCTCCTAGAGTCAAGACGGTCCAAGGAGGAAAGACATGCGGATGCATATCGACGAAGAATTTCTAAAGCTTACAACGAAGTAGTAAAGCCCTGAATATTTCAGGTCGGGGACTTGGTACTCAAGACAGCCAAACATATCCAACACGATATGTTTGCTCCAAAATTCTCCCCAAAATGGAAAGGACCTTACGTCATTTTTAAAATAGTAACAAGCAGATACTATAAAATAGTAGACATGAAGGGAGTCACAGTGGAAAAAGTAATCAATGGCAAGTGGATTAAAGCATATTACGCCTAAAAAAAAGAAAATTCTTTTCTTTCAAATTTGAACTCTTTTATTTCAATATCATTTATTTTCAGTAAATGTTCAAAATTTAAAATTCAAAATCTACTACATCAATTCAAAAGCTTATTATTGATTCAAACCTCACCCAATCTCTAGAACAAACCTTCAAGTAACGGGTAATTCCGCTTATACAACATCTCCATCCTTTCCTGAAACCTCTTGGTCCTAACTTTCAAATCCTGAATTGATTTCTCAATCTTAGCCGACTCCCTTGCTAAGACCTTCTCCTCCTCCAATTTGGCTTTTGAAGTAAGAATCACTTTAGCTATGATAGCTACATGATCCGTTTCAATAATATCGAGACGCTGGCGAAGACAACTCACATTGAATTTCAATACTTCACAATTGGTTGTCATCTCATCCCACTTCCGTATTTCCTGACTAGTAACTTCACGAAGTGACGCCTTGCTCATATCATCAATTATGGGAAGATTACCAGTAACCATTGTCACCATATCGGGGGAAAATCCTTTCAGTAACTCTGAAGTAGCAATGTGGCCATACCTTCTCTAAATTTTGGTATAAAGACATTAAATTTTGGTACTATGAAGCCTCCCACGACATGGTGCTAACGAGACAGGGAATTCATATGCATCTCAAAAGGAAGGTATGCGGTTGGGTATTCATGAATTGTGAGACCAAAATCGCTACTCAAAAGATTAACTGGTGGGTCAGAAGGAGTTTCAACCTCGGCGTCACTATCTCTATCCTCCTCGGCAGGAGGAGACCCCCTGGATTTTCTCTTTCCCCGGTACGTGTCCACAACCCTCATCTCCTGTCGACAAAATCATATTCAAACATCTATATTGGGGTGCTTCCATGGATCAGAGTAAAAGAAGGAAAGCGTACTTATAGTGGTAAGTCTGTTAGACCTGGTGATGTTCGAAGATGAGCTACCCTCTCTGATAGTTCTATCCCTCCGCATGTACGAAACCTTCTTGATTTGAGGTTCCTGCAAGAAAGATGAAAAATCACCAAATGAGTTCGTTACTAATAAGTACCAGAGTATACAAGAAAGAAAAGACTTTTTACCAGACTAGGCACCCACGAGCTGCGCTTAACAAGAAGGTGATCCTGATCTGATCCGTTGTTATCAGATATAATGTTATAAAAGGATACTGGACTCCACAAGCAGTGAAGATGACGAAATTAGCAGGAAAAAAAATGCTAAAAAACTATTCATTATATAGAGAAGAAGTAAAACCCCAATCTTCAAATTTTTAAAAATTCAACGAAGACTCTTTCCGAAGGGGGAGTATTCGAGCATATCCAACAGGACCCGGAAGCTGACTGTAATGACACCTATGTTCCGTTGGATAATAAGGTCGTGATCAAGCTATGCATCTCACTCAAGTCAACAACATGCACGGAGACCAACTGCAAAGAAAGTCAATCAATAACGTCACCTCTCAAGAGAACCTGAAGGAGGAAAAACGTTAGCCACACCTCTCTTGGCTCACGACAAGTTGGTGCTTCCAACAGGAACATGGGCGCCTACTATCCCCAACCAAATTTCGTGATAAGAGGCACCTATCTCAAACATCAAGAAGCTAAGTATATCTTCCTCAACTCTTAAAATTTAAATTGTGCATACATAATTATTGAAAACATATTGTCACCATCTAGTGCTTACTGTGCAACATTACTGTTCCTCACTAAACAAGGGACTTAATGTAGATGGTGAGTTTTTGACAAGGGCTAGATTTGTAAAATTATCCTCTACTAAGCAACAAGAACATATATGTGCATATTTATGCGCATATGCTTAATATAGAATACTGTGCTTCTATTTATATTCCGCAAGCTAACTAAAAACACAATTTCTATCTAAATATTCTAAATTGGCCTTCTATTTATACTGTGCACTGAATTCCTTGAACTTTCCTCGAATGCGCTTTGATGTTCTAGCAACATCCATTAAACTCGGGAAATAATTAATGCTTAAACCCTGAAATACATTATAGCTTAATGCTTCATTCGCAATGAATGCACCTCAAATTGCTCTTTTGAGCATAATATGCTACTTTAGTATTTTGCTTAAATATAAGTCATAAATAAAGCGCTACTCCTCTTAGATGCGCCACAACTGAGAAGCAATGCCATAAAAGGCGCATTGAATCTCCGAGCTAGGCCAGCACTATCCTTTTCTCATATTAGCGCTAGCTACTTGGCTTAGCACCGTATTGGCACTAGTTAACCACAATAGTGTTAAAAGCGCTAACTTTTGTGGCACTGAAACTTAGCACCTGAGAAGCGCTAACTAACCAAAAATGGTCTTAGCTAGCACATTTTAGCCTATTAAGGCCTTAGCCAACATATTGCCACCTCGGCACCTAAACCCTAGCACCAAAATACTAACCCTAATCTAAGCGCCAAATGCGCTAACCCTAGTGGCCAAGTACGCCACAAGGTATATGCGCCTCCAAAGCCGCGTCCCCAGATCCGTGACGCCCTTGCCTTCTCCTTGGCGCCCTTGTCTCCAATACGTCCCTATCAAAAAGCTCATGTACGCCCCTAACTTATGTGCTCCATAGCTCCTCCGCGTCCTTTGTTAGCCAGCGCATCAAAGGCCGCAACGTCTAATGTCGTAGCGTCTCCAAGCCAATGCGTCCCATGCTAGCCTAGCACGTCCCTAGTGTCCAATGCGTCCCTTGCTAGCCTAGCACATCACCAACCAACGCCAATGCGTTCCTAACCATATTTAGCGACTTAGCCACAAGCGTATTGAATTTAAGGGTAACTATTCTATCCAATTGAGGTGCTAACTCCGAACCTCCTTGGTACTAGCTTCCTAGCCCTAGTATAATTAATATTTACTTGAAGTTATGCATATTTGATGTGGTTGTAGGCAGTGGTAAGAAAAGTTCACTAGGACTTGTGAAGATTGATTCTAGACCTATTTCTAATTTTAAACTAGCAAATAAACAAAAGATAATAACAATATTACAAGATACCAGGACTCAGGATTCCACCATTATTCATATTCGAGTGATGCATTTATCAATTCTTAATAATTATAGCTTTTTTATGGACTCTATTTATTTGCTAAAGATAAATATTTAAAATATTAATTGTAAATCATAAGCATGGTGCATCAAAAAATCTAAGGCTAACCATACACCATCAAACAAAATCACAAATAATTAATAAAAATCATATATCAATTAAATAAGTGCAAAAAGTCATAAAGAATCGAATATTGTTACCAAACAAGTGTGAAGAATAGCTTCCTGCATTGTCCTAGTGATGAAGTTTAGCTAATCATGCTCAAAACATTCTCAAAAGATAAATACATATCTCAAAAAGTGCTTGAGAAGAAGAAACGAATAAAAAACAATTGACACAATGAATTTCAAACGTTTATAAACGTTATAAATTGTGTCTTCACTGTCGCTAGAAAGAAAAGGTAAAACATTCGAGTAAACGACTTTTCTGGACGTTGTACAAATCAAAATCTTTAGCAACAATTTCTACGACTGTTCTCCTTTGTTGCTTCTTCTTCCTCCTCTTCTCTCGGCCAAGAACCCTAAGTTGCAGAGATTTTTTTCTGAGTTTTTTTTTGTGGCTTCTTGGCTCTGTCAGCCTCCCCCTCAATTTAACTAATATCATCAACAACTCCAAATCTTCCCAATCTTTTTCTCAGTGATTAAGAACTTGATGATGTTGTTTCCAGTTTTAAGAAACAAGAACAAAAAGGACCTAATGTTATTGCCTTGTTGAGCTGTTGTTGCCTTGTTCAAGAGAGAGTTTCTGAGTTTACAAATATCATGAGAATATATTTTCTTTTGCGTGAATTATCTTCCATATTTTGTCGAGAAAAAAGTATGATCGAGATTTGTTTTGATTCTGTGGGACTTGTTCCGTATTCTTCTTATTTAGGCAAGCAAATCTTCTTGTCTTAAAACTCCTAAATGTGTCCAAAAGCTTGATCTCAATTCACGCAGATAAAGAGAAGCAGTTCTCCCGCCTAGGTTTTAATTCAAAATGGGAAGAAGGTGGTGCCCCTATCAAGAGTAGGAGTGCCTTTATAAATTGGGGTGCCCTTAGTAATTTGGGGGTTCCTTTATCAACACTTTATCAATTCTTCTCGGGTGCCTTTATAACTTTTTAAGCCATTTTCCCCCATAATTATTAATTCCACAAAGTACCTGCAAATAAAGAAAATAACATTATTAATAAAAAAATTGAGCACTAATCAATATAAATGTGAGATCAAATAAGACACGAAAATGTGTTTATCAATATTGGTTTTACTCCTGAGACATTAGCACGCTAGCCTTTTACATTAAAAGAGTTAGCGTTTTCTTATTTGCGCTAAGTAGCTAGTGTTAGCTTCACTAGCTACTTCCCTCAGAAATTCGTCTTTCTTCTAAATACAGGTCCAACATTGAGTCTTATACGAATTCCAGTGGTTCTCCTTGCTCAAGGAGCCCTCTACAACATTGGTCCTCAAATGCCTCTCAGACTTACAATAAGTCGCTTCTGAGCTAATACTTAGCCATTAAATATACGATATTACTTTCAAGAAAGTATATGGCCACTGAACTTCTCAGACTCGACACTAATCAGTCTGACTATCAATGTAGTGAGTCACACAACTTGTCTCACTAACTTAGCAAGTCATTTGACTTGACCTGACTTAATAAAAACCATAATGGCTTATGACTCCACTGTTTCTATGAGATATCAAATACAACATGAGGGGATTCTCATTGGGGTATTGTTCTGGGGGTCTGCTACATCATGAGTGGTGACAAAACCCCCACGAACAAGAAGGTAAATAGAATCAGGAGGTTACAAAGCAGTTGAGAGGATGAGGAATAGTGGTCAGACATGTCTTCCCTACTTTTCGGACACCACCTCACTACGATCTCCACAATCATCATTTCTCCATCTCTTCCTAACTTCCACGACTTACGAGAAATCAGTGTGTCCTCTTCTAAATATAAATAGATGACTTTTATTTATTCGAAACAAGAAAGAAACACACAACAGACAACATATTCAGTTTGGAGAAACAAAACCTACACAATCAGCGATTCCTCTCAGAGAATCCATTTTCTTCTCCTTACATTATCACACTGATATTTTCTCAACCTTCTTTGCTTCCCTCCCCTAAGACCTACCCAGATCCTTTCCATCTTTGTAATCGAAGCAGGACGTGAACGACCATTTCTTTATCATTTTACAGTATATTTGTTTTCACCCTAAAACACAATTAAAAAGTAAATGAACCATATATTCCTCATCATGATTATACAGAGTGCAATGAGAATCAATGTTGTTTTTAAACCTCTTTAAATTTTTCTTCACTGCCAATCCATTGTTTAATAAATTTCCATACAAAAACTTGTATTTTAGGAAGTATATTGTTTGATATTGACCAAAATTTTTCCTGGGAAACTCTTGAGAAGAAGAAGTTTTAGGAATGTTATGAGAGAATATTTTATAACCTGATTTGGAGGAGAATTTTCCGGAATTGACTTGAGGCCAAACTAGAAAATCCCTGAAATCATTATCCAGACTAATATAGATATCCAAAACATTCTTTACTCTTTATACTTACTTGGAAAAATTTCATTCAACAAGGAAACTTTCCACTTTTTAGTCTCTTGATTAATCAAGTCAGAGACATAAAAAATATTTTGAGGAGTAGAGTTTTGAAATGATAAAATCTTGTTGATTATGTAACCATGGTTCATTCCATATATGAATATTATTACCTTCAGATACTTGCCAGAAAACCTTATTCTCCAAATGAAGTCTTATTTCCATTAAAATTTTCCATATTGAAGAGGCATTTATCACTATCCACAGTCCAGAAAGAATCATTTTAAAGATATTTGGTTGAAATAAATCTTGACCATATTGCATCTTTATTTTCTGAAAATATCCAAGCTAGTTACAAACTAAAGATTTGTTTACCCATTCAATCTTCCTTATTCCTAATCCACCATTATCTTTAGGAGAAAAAAATATTCATCTAGTTTATGAAATGAAATTTTCTTGTATCAATAGTATGACCCCACCAAAAGTATTCTTGAATTCTCTTAATCAGATTAATAACACTTTTTGGAAAAAGACAAATACCCATAAAGAAGATCGGAATTGCAGATATCACCGAAGTAGATAAAACTGTTCTTTTTGCCATATTCAAGAAGTGTTTCCTCCAACAAAACAATTTGGCATTATATTTGTCAATAAGAAATTCAAAATAAGTATTTGTCTTCTTTAGTCATTGTTTTGACACCTAATTCCTACATAATAGTCTGTTTCCTGAAAACATTATCTCTTTTGTATTGAATATTTTTATAAATTGACTAGATAAAGTGGAATAATGATTAAGTACCTTCTTTAAATTCTTAACATTAACTATTGAATTTTACCAAAGAAAAATAAATCATCTGCAGACACCAGATGACTTATTGATAAAGCCTATCGGTTAAGCCTATAACCTTGTTCCTCATACCGACCATATCTCTTCTACAAATGAAATTATGTATGTATATTCATTATATTATGTAGAGTAGAAGTTCGAGGAAGTGAATGAGGATATATTCTGACCTTCAGGTTTTTTTAAAAGACTTTGAAATGATTGACTAATTCTTGGGCATTTGTACTTTGATCCATAATCCAAGAAGTATCATTCCTTAGAGCGTCCACTGGGGCGCGATCAGATTAAACGACCAAAGACTAAAATTTTTAGTCTTTGGTCCGGCCCAAGAATAGCGGTGTATAGTTGGGCGGGATCTTAGCAATTCACTTGTTGTTGAGCGGTATTCCAGCGTAACGCTTAGGTGGACGGGCGAAATTCTAGCGTAATGCTTGCGCTAAATGGTCTCCTAGCATCTCGCTCGATGTGGGACGGAATGCTAGCGTAACGCTTGTAGTTGGACGGTATCCTAGGATCATACCAGAGATACATGCGGTATCCTAGAATCGCGTTTGGTCGGGCGAAGTACTAGCATCGCGCCTAGAATAGTTACAATCATGCGAACCAAGTGTGTGACTTGAATGGGACGGGCGGTGTCCTAGCGCACCGCCTGGGATTCCAGGCGAGCTGCTAGGAGCCCGCCCCATTCTATCTTCCTATTTGTAGCAGCGAACCCTTATGTTTCATACCCTCCTGAACCCCAATTGCTTTCGAACTCAAACCATATTCCGCCCACAATCATCTCACACTGATTTTCCCATACGAGAACCCAACGTCCCTCCTACATTTTTGACTCCGCTTAAGGTATTTTGAAACATCCAAGCGCAATCAATCAAAGTAATTTCTAATTTCTTTTCATTTTTTTTAATTAAATTTTGTTTTGTAAATTAAATGTAGAGTATGTTTTATTATTAGGTTTTGTTAGTTGAATTGGTTATATATGTTGAATGATTAAACATGTGATTATGAAATTGAGATAATTTTGAGGGTATGAAACATGTGATTATGAAATTAGGTATTAGAAATTGTAATTATTGAATTGGGATAATTTTTAGGGTTTATGATTGTTGTAAATTGGGTATAAAAAATGGATGATAATTTGTTGAATTGAAGATATAATTGATTAAGTTGTTGTTTAATTTTAGTTGGGTTGTGGTTAATTTTTTGATAAATTGACTAAATTGTCTTGAAAATTTGGGAATTTGGAATGTTTATGTTTTAAAACCTATGTGTATGGAAGAATTTACAATTGGTGAATTTTGATGATATTTGGTACAATTGGGGCCTTGAGATGGAAGTATTTGGTTAATGATGAATTTTGTTCAAGAATGTTTGATTTTTCTATGTTGGTACATATGATTATGTAATTAGATAATTACTTTTGTAATTATGTTATTCCTTGATTTATTGATTATTGTAGATTTTTATCTTTCTGCATTTGTGGGGATTACTTATGATTTTCAATGTTGTATAAATTGTTTGCCCAGATGTCGAGCAGTGTGACGTCCAGATTCGTTGGCCGAAGGAAGAGCGCCAGGAAGACTAAAGTCCTGGAGGATTCAGATGACGACCGTATTATTGAAGAAACGGTCGATGTTCCCGTGTTGGAACATTATACAGTTGTGGAAGATACTGAGGATCACGCCTCCACCAATATAACGTATTCAAGCGATGCCCATTTCAAGTTTTCACATCGTGGTTCCCTCAAATCCGTCCTTCATACCTACCAAGGTATTATTAAACATGCTCCTAGGGTCAAATATATTATTGAAAAAGGGAGGATGGGACCGATTACTGTCCATAGATGTAGTAGATTCATCCCATGCACTTATTGACTATATTGTTGAGCGCTTTTGGGATATGACAAACACTTTCCACTTCTCGTTTGGTGAGCTAGGGTTCACTCCCCTTGATTGGGTAATGTTGACAGGAATCAGTATTGGTGTTGGTAGATCTGTTCCGTATGACGCAGAGAAGTTTCAATTTAAATATGTCCGAGACCATATATTTCCTGAACTCAAAGATAGTGTGGTTTGTAAAAGAGAAGGCATTCCGTGCCAGTGGGTTTCAGATGCAATTACTGTCAAATTTTTGAGCACATATTTTGATCAACAAACTTTGAATGCGGCTAACATTTATAGTAGGCTTGCTGATAGAGTGGCCAGTGCCTTCTATATGTATGTTTTGGGTCAGTTCTTCTTTTCAAATGCAAAAACCTATATTGATGCTGGATGATTAGCTGTTTTTGAGGATCTAAATGTAGTTGACCAGTATGACCGGGGTTCTCCTGTATTTTCTAAATTGTATTCCGATCTCGCCTCATCTGGCAGGGGACAAAAATCATTGGTCGGACCCTTCCAAATTTTTGGAGGTAAATTTGTTAGTGTTATTTATAATTCTATTAAATTGTTTTTTTTTGTTTCTCAGTTATTTATACCATTGGTTGTCATGATATTATAGTTTTGGGGGTACAAATATCTGGGTATTTGTCGGCCTAGGAACCGTTGGCCTAAGAGTGAACATGAGTGTCCAAGATGTCATCGGTGGACGGGCATCCGGAGGAAGGGTATTGACATTGTTCGTTCAAGGACTGATCTGAATCAGTTGTCTGTAGACTCTGTGACCTGGAAAACATGGGAAAATGCAGAACACGTCCTGGCATCTGAAATTGGACGGAGAGCTGTAGAGATGTCTGGGAGAAGGGATAATTTATTTTTAGTCGATTATTTTTTAATTTATTTGTATTTTGGTTAACTGATTGGTTTATTTTTTTTATTGTACTTTTATTGGATAAAGAATAACATGTATCTCGGAGATCGATGTTGGAGGAAGAACAATCCAACATGGGGTGTTCCTCCCAACCCCCCTAGTTCTATTTCCAACTTAAGCGACGACGTGTTTGAGGAGATGAGCGTAATCTGTCAGGTCCCTGCTAGTGAATTAGTACGTGTTGTTAACTATGATCAGTATTTTGAGTATTGGAGACATGTGAATAACCTGTACAAATATGCCACGAAAGTCGATTGGGAGGTTGAAACGTACGGTTATGCTGGTGACCTTATTAAACATAACATCCAACGTCGTCGTGAACATGTACCCATTCCGCCCCCACAACAGCTACCATACGTAAGTATACAACAAAACAATATAAATTTCATTATACAATGATGGTTCATTATTTGATTTCATTATTTTCATTACAGGTCGCGGCTTATGATTTAGTTCAAGAGTTGACTGATTTTACCCAAGAGTTTCGTGAATTTATGTTAAATGAAACTAAGGATAGGATGGACTCTTTCATTGCCACAGTGTCTACGAAATGAGGTTGGCATGTTGAACTCACAGCTTTCCCATTTTCGTCAACAACAACCACCCATTGGGTTTGGCACGTATGCTTAGAATATGCCACCACCAATGTGGAACACCATGAGTCAGGGATCTTCATCAACAATGCAATCAAATAACTATAATGCCAGACCATCTATGCCTCCATTTATGCCCCCGCGCTCGGCGTTGGAGAATCAAGATGCGGAAGAGTAGTTATTCATTAGCATTGAATTGTTAGTTGAACATTAAACTATTTATTTTCTCAGATTTGAATTGTCTTTTCAAATAGTTTTTCTTACATTTATAATCGTTTAATTTATCATTTATATTAGTTTTGTCTTCTCAACCGACATTTCATATCACCCATGCGTATGTCTACCCCATAACTCTGTTTTTGCATTAAAATACCAACCGTGTATTGTCAATTCAAAAGTCTTTTTTTTGTCGTTTTTTTCATTTGGTATTGTCTTGTCAATCGAAATTTCATATATCCCATGCGTATGTCTACCCCATAACTCTGTTTTTGCATTAAAATACCAACCGTGTATTGTCAATTCAACACTCAAAATCTTATTTGTTTTCCCTATAAATTGAACACTCAAGAGGATGAATTATACAAACCAAAAATACAAACATCATAAAGAAAATCGCATACTATCAAAATAACAATCATTACTATGGTTCTTGTTCTTCTATTACTCCCCATTTTTCTTCTTGTTCTTCTTCATCGTCTGATGATGATAACAATAGTTTATACTCATCAGACGAAGGTTCACTTGCAATTAGCCTAAATAATCAAGTAGTCACTGCCGGATTAATCGGTTCAAGTATGAATTGTCCTCAAACCCGTATCAAAATACAAAGACGTCATGATGATGGTGCAAAACTTCTATGGAAAGATTACTTTAGAAAAAACCCGAAGTTTCCTCCAAATGTATTTCGTAGAAGATTTAGAATGCGACGAGAATTATTTAACCGTATATTGGGAGATGTGGTAGCTGTAAATAAGTATTTTGTTCAAAAAAGAGATGCTTGTGGTGTTCCTGGATTAACCCCTCAGCAAAAAATTACTACAACAATTGAATGTTAGCTTACGGATGTGCGGCAGATCCAATAAATGAGTATTTACGAATCGGAGAAACCACAGTTTTGGAAGCAACTCGTAGGTTTTGTAAGACGATAGTCCATCTGTACGAGAAAGAATATTTGCGCACACCAACTAAGCGTGATGTTCAACTCCTTCTTGCTGAGAACCAATAAAAGGGATTTCCGGGGATGCTTGGTAGTGTTGATTGCATGCACTGGATATGGGATAAAGGCCCATCGGCTGAATCCGGTGCTTACACTGCGTACAAAGGTAGTGAAAGTATTATCCTGGAGGCAGTGGTGTCATACAATCTATGGTTTTGGCATGCATTTTTTGGTATGCCTGGTTCTAACAATGATATAAATGTGATGAACCGTTCGTATATTTTAAAAAAGATAATCAACGGGAAAACACCGGCTGTGAACTTTGTTGTCAACGGAAATCAATACAATATGGGGTATTTTCTTGGTGATGGAATATACCCGGAGATAGCTATTATTGTGATGTCGATTAAACATCCAGATTCTCAGAAGAAACAGAAATTTTCTGCTATGCAGGAGGCATGCCGAAAAGATGTAGAACGCGGCTTCGGGGTACTGCAAAATCAATTTTCAATCATCAAGCAACCTGCACGAATGTGGAATCCTGACGTATTAGCATATATAATGAAAACTGTCATCATTCTACATAATATGATAATGGAGGATGAGCGTTTACCCGGTGATTGGCCGCATGAATATGATCAACTCACCCACGGTGCACCGGTAAATATTTCTAGACACGACACTGCTAAGCTTTTTCAAATGAGAATGGACCAACACAGACGTGCAGTATTCGACAATGATACTCATTTACGTTTGCGAAATGACTTGATCGAACACTTATGGTCAGAGTTTGGTGATGATTAAAATTTTGTAAATCCTCTGGTTAGGTTTGTGGGTAAATCTCTTGTAAACCCTCCCGAGAAAAAACTCGACCGCTAGGGGCACCTAGAGGTTTAAAGGCTTGCTGCACATTGATGCGTCGGAAAACCGACTTTGTTTTACCGCAAGCGCAATGTCGAAAGATGTAGACAAGAGCAAATACGGTTCGTTCCCACGAGGAGTTTGGATTAAAATATTTTTTTAGGTTTTTTTATAAAGAATTAAATTAACTAGTGAATTAAAACTATTTAATAAAGTTTGAAAACAATAAGAGGAAAACGTTAAGGTTCCGGGAATCCGTTGTAGATTTGGGTTTAATTGCGTTCGTCACATAGGGTCTCGATTTCGAAAAGAATTGTTTGTTCTCACCTAAAGTAGAATTTCGAAGTACTAAGTATACGGGGTATAAAGAGTCAAAGAATATTCATAAAACAATTTCATACAAGGTTTCAACGAGTCCTTCTACTAATCAAACAATGAACTATACGTGGCATAGAATATGAAAAATCATCGAGACGGTAAAACGTTGAGAGAGAGACAAATTAATGATATTTAGTTCATATAATTGAAAACCCTAGTTTTGAAACACAAATAAAACCATCTCTATAAGTTCATCCTTTCGCCCTAACAAAGAGAATTAGCCCAACATGGCTTTCTCAAAAGCCATAAAAATTAATTAAGAAAAGAAAACAAACTAACCCTTGATCCCTGTTCGTGAAGCTTTTGTATCCAGACGTGAAATTGTTCTCCCAAAAGTGTCCGGGAAGGTCTGTATGGTAGTCTTCTGTACGTGAAGCTCTACTTCTGTCCGTTTAAGTATGTCCAGATATGAGAGGTGTGTCTCTGTATATGAGGGGATATATTTATAGATATCACTAGCCGCCTCTATTAGAGAGTTTGAATCTAATTAGGAATCTTGTTACCACCGACTAAGTAACTTTCCGTGTACAACTCAAATCCGTGTACAACACGGCTGAGTTCTCTTCTTTCCCTGGCTTGTATTTCGCAGCAAGACTCTCTCCAACTCTTTCCACCTTCTAAACTTGAGCCGCACACTTCTCCCTGACTTCCCAGCAACAACATCTCACTGAATATCTCGCTGCCATTGCTGTTACCATCTCGAGCTATCATCGTCGATCATTAACTGTCGTTAACCAAAACCACATACTCGAGCCTCTTTTCTTTGTTGTCCATTATCTCCATTACAGACTCAGTCCACCATTAACTTCATACTGCCAACTCCAAGGCTCGAGCTCTTCCATCAGCCAGTACTTACCAACACAGACAACTCACTACCGTCAGTTCCACCATGTTCCTGCAGCTCGAGTCCTTCTCAGGTTCTTCAACTAAGCTATCAAACCATCACATTTCGTCCCTCAAATCATCACCATCATCTCTGGCAGTCCATCAGCGAAACAATCAGCATCATTGCCACTATGGCAGCAACCACTTCCCATCGCGAACATCACAGCTGCCATAAGCTCGTCACTATTTCAGAAACTCCATCAACAACATCATCTGGTCCACTAATAACAGCCACCAACCCATAGTCACCAGTCGATCATATCTGCTATGTTAGAGTTCATTCTTTCTGGACCAGCAACAAACTTCCATCACTTCCAACTCCATTCACTGTCAGCAGCTTCATCGAGTGCCATGATCATCACGACTGCACTTTTCTATTCGTGAAGCTAGGAGGAAGAAAATGACCCTTATCAAAAAGTTGGCGCCTAAGACAATATTTGAATCTTAGCAGCCCTGGTAGAAGTGCAGCTGCCTTTAACAGTGTTTGAACTGACTGCCCCTTAGCATATGCCAGGTTGTCAATAGCAGTCTCTCTTGAAATGACTGTTTTCCCGTTAGTATTCGTTTTGCTCATAACTTTCTCATACGAAGTCAGAATGACCTTGTTCTTTCGATGTTGGCTTCGTAATAGACTGAGATCCACTGGGCCTTGGAAATCCTTCTCTTGTAAAGCTCCATTTCACTTGTTTCAGAGATGTAACCTAATAAAACACATAAAATACGAAAGTAATACTAACACACGGTAATTTACAAAAAATATAGCAAATAAGTATAAGGAAATGATACTTAAAATGTATAAATTATGCACTTATCACACATGCTAAGTGTAGCCGCGGTGCCTACGAAAGTGAGTTTTTGAAAATCATGCCAAATAGTGAGTTTTTATAGACCAATTTTGTATTTATAGATAAATCATGCCAAATAGTAAGTTTTTGAAAATACTAGCCATTAAGTCTCTCTCTTTATCCTATAAATACATGTGTGTTCTCTACCAAATACCACATGCACCTAGTTTCATACACTCTACAAATTCCATTTAATCATCTCTTCTTTGTAATTCACTTCATAACTCTACCTACAAACATGACAACATTTGATTCAGCTGAAGACTTGGATATAACCAAAACCTGGCATAATGAAACCATACGTGAAGATGTCATAGCTGGAAGGGTTGAATCTGAAACCTTTTGGGGTAGGATCTATATCCAATATTCCCGAGAATATGGAAATCCAAACAAAAAATCTCTTGAACAAATTCATGATAGATACCAATTTATCCAAAAAGGGATTGCTGATTATATAACTATACAACAACGGATCTTTAACCCCACCCATTTAGGATTGTCGATCCAACAATTTATAAGTATCTTTTACATAACCTAAGTTGTTTGGTCTTCCAATAACAACACAGTAAACTTGATGAATTATGTATTTTTTTACTATGCTTGTGTAGGAGGATCTCGTAAAAATGCACTACTCTCAGGAAAAAGGAGAAGAGTTCACATTTGTTGAAAGGTACGAGTTAATTAAGTCCAAAATGTAATCGGAAGTAGATGCTCACTTTGAAAACCGATTTTGAGATATTTTTCTAATTTTTGTCAGAGTTTGGTTGTTCTGAATTTTTTTTAAATATTATCTCAGAGTTTTGCAGTAACCGGAAGTAACTTTATTTTGTAACATCATTTCAATTCATACATTAAAGGTGATGAAATATACTAAATCAATAGGTTACACTTAAACACTTAAGCAAACCTATTATCAAACCTTCAATGGGTCGTATGATGCCCGAGACGACGTTCTTCACATCTTCGGAGAATAATCAACACAAAAGGGTTGTATTCTTCCATCACCCTTAGGATCTCGAAATGAGGATGGTACCTGAAATCTGAACGTTTCAATCTTCTCCATTCCTCCAGAGATATGGCAACAACTTCATCATCAGTTTCATTCCTAATTCTTCTTTCATTCACCTTAAAGGTTAAAGAAGAAAATTCTAGTACTTCCTTTGTGATTTCCACATATCGAAAAAAAAGGCCTGCTTGGTTCCGGTTATTGGGGTTACCGGTTTCATTTCAAAAGTTAGCATGAATATCTTCTAACCATTGCATGCTCATTGAACCATTCATCCGACGTTCATGACCCCTTGCTGGATAATGTAAGACTATTTTTTGACATAAGGATAAATCTTCCTCTAGGGTAAAATTCTCCGCATTAATCCTAAAATTTTCGTAACCCGACATTACATGAAAACGAAAGATTACAAATTTTCTATCAAATGTAAAAAATATGGATTTGAACTAGGAATGAAATTTTCTATGAAATGTAAAAAAAGTGGATTTGAAGTGGGAATGATAGATATAAATTCATTTATTTATAGGTGTATGAAAATAGAGAAAAAATAGCCGTTGACAACGGTAACAAAACGGTCACGTAAAAATTCATCCAGGCGGACTCCTAGGGCCGCGCCTAGAAGCGAGCGGCGTCTTAGCGCCTCGCCTAAACTTAAGCGGAGTGCTAGCACAACGTTATAATGTAGGCGGCATCCTAGTTTATTTCCAATGTTTTCTTCTTCTTCTTCATCAACACAGATATGGACGAGTCTAAATCAATGCAAAATGCTACCAGAAATGTTATGCAATGCAATGTATGCAAATTTATTTACTTTATTACCTAGTTATAATAGTATGACAATATCTTAGTTCATACATATTCCAACAGTTGGTTACATATTTATTGAAACTTAACCTTCTTACATGTTTGATATAAGTAGTATTTGTTTCCAATGGATTCAGGTTTTTTAGAAGTGAGCCGCTTCATCTTACCATCACAACATGGATCTGTGCATGGTAAGAGGTTGGTTCTGCAGTTATAAGCCATGTGACCAGCTTCCCCACATGAGTAGCAGTAAGATTGCTGCTCTTCTAACCACTTTTCATCATCTGGTAAAGTTGGTTGAATGGGTGGTGGAATACCTTGGTGTGAAGCTACATAAGCAGTTAACCAGATGAAAAATCCACAGTAGTTGCACTTCACATAAGGTTGAAATACATTATTTCCTTTTTGGTTAGTGTGTATTTTCTACCTTCCCAAGGACAATCTCTTGCAACATGACCAACAGAAATACAAAGAAAACACTTGGTAATTGGTGATGAGCTTGAACCCTCCATTATGTATGTTTTGTTTGAAATTTTTTCAAGAATTGTGTTGTTGAAGCAGAAGATGAGACTTTGCAGGTGATGGTGGTGGAATAGGGTATGACAACGTTTATTTTATAAATGGAGTGCCAACGGTCATTTTTTTGAAGAAAGTAAAATCAGACCGTTGTATCTGAACTAATCTTAATTTTTTTTTGAAATTTATAATAAAATTAGGATACATTAAAAGATAACAATATATTGGTTAAAGATAAACTGAAAGTAACTAAATTAGTTCATAAAAGTTGAAACTTAATATGATAATGCTAATAAGACTGCCCTTCACAAAAGTTTAAGGTATTCCAAGAATCCTTTATGGTTGGTTTAATCTTTTTTTCAAAATTTCTGCCTTCTTAAGTTCGACCCACTGTCTTGATACATCATCCATCCCGGAGAGATCCATCGCTATTATATGAAACTCCTCGGCTGCTTCTTTCCTAGCTAGTTTTGCTGCAAACTCGGCTTCTCTCTGCGCCATCTTCATTTGTGTTTTTTCTGCGTATTTGGTGTTGAAGTTTTGTTGCTCTCTATAAATATTTTCCATCATTTTCTGTTGGGCGCTAAATTTTGCTTTCCTTTTTAACTTCTGTCGTTTTGCTTCTTTTTTTCCATTGGACGGATATATGTATTAGGGATATCTCCTATGTCTTCATAGCCACTGGAAGCGTCTACGCTTAAGTCATGTGTTTCCCGGTTGTCCCCACCGCTTTCGTAATCTGACTCATCTTGTGATGAATCGAAAACAACTGTCGATCGTCTGGAATATTTTATATTATCTAACATAACTGTGTAGCACTCTTCATGCTTAAAACTTTTCCCACTAGCTTCCTTGAAAAACCTCTTTACTTCTGCAATCTATTTTTTGAATTAAATTTAGTGGAGGATATACAATTCAAAACATTAATGTAATCGTCAAAATTAAATGAGTAGTTACCTTATTTTCGGGGCCCCATCCAGTATGGTGTTCACGTTCCACTTCCGCCTCCTTTGCAGAGAAAAGTGCCACATCTTTACTAATAATTTGAAATCGTTTATGAAGGGAGGTCCAAGTGCATTGTGGCATCGAAGGTATGGCTTCTTTCATCTCACGTAATATGCGAGACCATAATTTTTCTTCTGATTGATCGGTACCAATACTAAAATCTTGAGATATTGACAAATGAATTGTACACATCGTTACTTCTTCAAATGCAGTAAAATTTGGACCTTGTGGTTTTGATGACGCCATAATTCTAATCGATTCGGAAACTTATTAAATGAAAAAGAACTTAATTATTTTCGAATACTAACTAGATAGCAATGAGTGAGTTTAATAAAATGAAATTGGACTAGTATTCCATATATATTGTAAAAAAATATCCGTTGCAACGTTAACGGTAAACTCAACGCTAACATCTCAATAACGGTACACTCAATGGTAAAAATATTGCAACGGATGGGATCTCGCCTAGTGTTGGGCGTAGCTATAGAGTAACGCCCACGACACACCAAATCACAAGCGGAACTCTAGGATCTCGCCTGGTGTTGGGCGTAGCTCCAGATTAATGCCCAAAACACACCAAATCACATGCGGAGTTCTAGGATCTTGCCTGGCGTTGGGCGTATCTCTAGTACACCGTTTCGATGGGGCGTATCTCTAGTACACCGCCTGGTGGTGAGCGTGATCCTAGTACCCCGTTTCATCAGACGAACCCCTAGAATAACGCTTGATCAGGCGAACTACTAGCTTAACGCCCGTGTTTCTGAGCGTTGTCCCAGAATAACACTTGGCTCTGGGCGAATTCCTACGACGCCGCTTAGCATCAAGCGGTACACTACGAGCCCGCTCGACTATAACGACTATCCACTATAATTTCGACTACTTCTAGTCAGCTACAGTGGAAAATCCCGACTATCCACTATTAACATTCTTTCCACTGCGCTTCAAAAACACGTACTAAAGATCATTTTTGATCTTTAATCCCCCATTTGATCGTTCCCCTGTGGATGCTCTTAGGGCATCTCCAACCATGCGATCAGACGAAAAGACCAAAGAATAAAATTTTTAGTCTTTGGTCCGGCCCAAGAATAGTCGTGTACAGTCGCATGGTGTCTTAGCGATTCACCTGTTGTTGAGCGTTATTCCAGCGTAGCGCTTGGGGGGACGTGCGAAATTCTAGCGTAACACTTGCGCTAAACGGTCTCCTAGCGTCTCGCTCGGTGTAGGACGGAATCCTAACGTAACGCCTGTAGTTGGACGGTATCCTAGGATCATGCCAGAGAGACGGGACGTAACGCCTGTAGTTGAAGTGCTAGCATAGCGCTTAGAAGAGTTCCAATCGTGCGAACTGAGTGTGTGAGTAGAATGGGACAGGCGGTGTCCTAGCACTCCGCTTACAAAACCCAAGCGGAGCACTAGAGTACCGCTTAGATTAGTGTATTAGATTAGTGTATTACTTAGATTAGTGTATTAATTAGTGTATTAATTAGTGTATTGTACTTAATTTAGCTTATTGTAAGACATAAGCTTAAGTATAGGCGGAGTTAGAGTTAGTGTTAGTGCTAGCTTACTGTAAGACATAAGCTTAATTAATTTGCTTAGTGTTAGTGTTAGTGTTAATGTACTTAACTTAGCTTAATTTAGCTTGAGTATAAGCGGAGTGCTAGCAGCACGTTAGATGGTAGGCGGTATGCTAGAGATGCGCTCCAACTGAGCGGTAATACAGCAACACGTTTGTGTGTGGGCGTGATCCTAGTACCTCGTTTCATCAGACGAACCCCTAGAACAACGCTTGATCAGGCGAACTGCTAACTTCCCGCCCGTGTTTCTAAGCGAACTCCTAGATTAACGCTTGGCTCTGGGCGAATTCTTACGCCAACGCTTAGCACCAAACGGTATACTACGAACCCGCTCGACTATAACGACTATCCACTATAATTTCGACTACTTCTAGTCAACTACAATGGAAAATCCCGACTATCCACTATTAACAGTCGTTCCACTGCGCTTCGAAAACACGGACTAAAAATCATTTTTGATCTTTACTCCCGCATTTGATCGTTCCCCTGTAGACGCTCTTAGGAGATGATTTATATTATTTCTCCTCCTACATTGTTGAACAGATAGATGAAAGTGTCGAGTATTTCTATTCCCATCCTTTGCCCTATTCTGTTTCATGCGCTGACCCCAGTAAGTAGCTTCCATTACCAAATACTCATTTAGCACCGTTGTGATTTTTTTTCCTTTTTAATTGAGTGATTAGACGGTCTTCAAGATTGAACTCTCAAAAATCAATTTTTATGTTTACATATTTTGTATTTAACACAACCAATTCTTGATTTACTCTAACTCATAAGAAAAGAACCTAACTTATGTAGTTTATCTTAGACAGAATCTTCCGAGTTTTGCAACCAATATTCATAAACTGTATCTTTGAATTCTGTATGGGATATCCAGAAAGCTTCAAACTTATATTTTGTTGGGGATCTTGATACAATTTTTGAAGTATTTAACAAGATAGGCGCATGATCACTAGCTAGTCCGGGAAGATGCAAAACCCTTGCGTTGTGAAAATGAATATACCATTTGGGTTTGCCATATCCCTGTCCAGGCGGTGTCTAATTCATCCATTTAAATTACGTCCATTACTCCAAGTATAGGCTGGACCCAGATAACCCATATTAATAAGGTGGTTTTATTGAATAAACAAGTTGAAGTAGGCTCTATTGGAATTCAACACCTGTAACCCGCCAAATTTTTCCTTACCGTAGGAAATTGCATTAAAGTCTCCTAGGAAACATTTGCTGCCATGATAATGTTAAACCTGTATAGAGCGATCATTCCAGAATCTTTCTCTTTCATTAATTCTTAAAGGACCATAGATAAAGAAGAGATGCCAAGGAGCCTAGGTCCATCACTATAAATAATAGAATGAATAATATTAGAAGAAGTAAATATAATCTCCAAGTTAACAAAACTGTTCCATAAGATCCACAAACCACCATTTCTCCTAACAAAAGGAACTACACAAGAATTTTCAAAACGAAATTGGTTTATTCTTTTAGCAGAAGTTTCTTCATACATCTTAGTCTTGGAAAGAAAGACACTCGAAGGATTTGTACCCCTGAGGAATGAATGAAGATAACACATTGTTGGGTTACTCCCCAAACCCCAACAACTCCATAAAAAAATTAACATTTATCATGCGTCTGTTCAAGAATTGTCGCTTTACCATTTTCAGTTGAACTATTTTGGATAGAAGTCCTTGCCAGTTTGGATTGAGGAGATTTTTTCTTGATATAACTTTCATCCTGTCTTCTTTTTGGACTCTGAATTTTCATACGTTCTTCAATGAAAATAAAAGATTTATGTGAAAGTTTTATAATCTACATTGTTATTAATAAGTTAAATCCTAGAAATAAGTAGTGCTTCATATATATAGGGTATACAAAAGATTGACTAAGAGTAACTTATACATAGTTGACACTTAAACAGAAAGATAATAAATGAAATGATACTCTAATAACACTCTAATATTATGTTCTTGGGATCTAGCCATAGATTTCCGATCTTTCGGTAATTTTTCACCAGTGAGATTCAGTTTTAAACCATTTTTTTCCCTCTATCAAATCCATGAATTGTATTAAGATAGGTCATAGGATATAGATTCCCCTGATCCAAATCTTTTATCCGCGACGTTCTTGCAATTTGATTAGAATTGGTCCTAGTTTATCTCCTAGAATAACAAACATCAAAAGATCCGTTTTCTTCAAAAAATAATTTGTTTACCCTGATGTATTTGAAGATGATGGCCGACCTACAACAGTAGTAAACTTTGACACTGTCAAAGTTGGTAATGATCCACTAGACGAGGAAATATCCGACCTAGTATTAAAACTGTGAAGGTCCTCAAATTCATAGCCAAAATCTTGTTGTGAATGATTGTCGCCAGAAATATTAAATTGGAGAGAGGAAACAATTTTTGAATAGCGATTCTTTGAAGAAAATGAAGCATTTTCTTTAATTCTCTTTGTTGGATAATCCTCTATCACAAAAATATCCTTGAATTTAGGGACTTCATTGATCTGAATTTTTACCAAAGCATTTATTGCAGGAATATACACTGGTTTAAGCATATCAATTGCCTGTTGATGAAGATATTCCGGGTACTCTTGAAGGATATAATCCTTGTATTCATTAAGCTTAGGGAAAGTTTTCATCATATGGCCAATGAATCCATAGAATATACAAAATCTAGGAAGACGCTCATATTTCAGTGTTACTGCATAGTTGGGATTGTTGGGTAGTGGAAATGGCTTGAGGGAGAGGGTGATTGATATTACTATGAGTTTTTGATCTGACAAATTTTCCCCAAATAGTTGCTTCATAGACTGGTATTGGACGCGTTTTGCCAATTTGAGAGACAATTTCAAATAAAAACATGGTACTAAGATTTTCCATAAGAAGTCCATGTATTTGGAGAAAAAATTCCACCATATCAAATTTGAAGTTTTCCAGTGATGCATCTCTCCAACGCAGATACTCATCTTCAATTATCCATGGAGTTCCTTCCATAATCATTATGAAGTCTGCATGAAAGTCAAATTTATCAAAAAAGTGTCATCTCTGAACACTAATATGTAATAGCATGGTTGTTATCCAAGTTTTTTGAATAATTTCTCTCACTACATTAATAGGAGGAGATTTTGCAGAAACAAGTTTTGAACCAGGAAATATGGTATTGATATTGATGGTTGATGTAGATTTTTACTGAGACAACAATTTTGATAGTTTTTAAAGAAGATTTGTTGATGGTATGAGAAGATTTATGTTATTATGATTAGCTTTACCTAATTCCGATCGTTCAGCGGGCGATTGAAGTCTTCAGTTTATTTCGGAGGTGCTGACCCGCAGCGAGGCAGAGACGACTAAGTGACGTATTAGATATGACGACAACAAGAGCATGTATTAGAAGGAGATAAGAGGTGGAGCCAAGGATACACTAAAAAGACACTAACGTATCTACAACGTCTTGTTGAACACTCGTCCTCACTTTATTAGGGAACTACAGTTTCTTTGTTTCAATAGTATGTCGAGTGTTCAACAAGACGTTTGAGCTCAGTTTTTCTTTTTTAGTTTTCCAAGATTCTTTTTGATTCTTATCATTAACCTAGACTGAACCTTGTTGTCTACGTTTTCACATACTTTTTCTTTTTTTTGGTTTGTTCTCGATTCAATTCAATTCTATTCTAGCTTATAGTTTCTGTTTTTAATGTGTTCTCAGATCATTTCTAGCGTATGGTTTTCCCACTATTTTAAGGTTTTCTTTTAGACTTTTACATTAAAATACAGAACAGTTCAAATGCTTATATCACTTGGCAAATAATTAGTGTCTCATAGAGGCATCCCTATACCATATAACTTGATAAATCATAACTAACTTATCTCATTCTTATTAAAATAAAACCAAATTTATCAGAACTAGTTTTCATGTTTAGCATGTTTAGATGATCCAAAATGTTGCTAAAAAAACAAAACATTAAACGCCTCAATAACCGCTTAAAAGTGAGCCTTTTTTTTTCTTCTTTTTTGTTATAAAAATAACAATAACCAAATTATATGGCTATTTATATGATAATTCTCGACACTCGAATTCCAAATAAATATTTTTGTCCGTTCATTGTAATCAAATCTCTTAGTCTTCAGCTTTGGGTACCAATTAAGTATGATGGGTATTAGTAGGGTTCTATTAGTTGTTTTGTTGACTAGTTCTTATTCTTGAACTAGTTTAAAGTTTCGATTACCATGATAAAGATTTGGAGTCAGAAGAAAGGCTTTGGGACTTGTATGAGAGATGGAGGATTTATTACATGGTTAGTCGCGATTTGAAAGAGAAAAATAAGTGTTTCAACGTATTTAGAGACAATGTTGAACATCTTCAAAACACAAACAAATTGAATAAACCATATAAACTTAAATTGAAGAAGTTTGCAGATATGACAAGTCATGAATACAAGAGCTCTTACGCTGGTCCGAGAGTCAAGCATTACCGAATGCTTCATGGTCCACGTCGAACTACTTCGTTCATGTATGATAATGCGAGATATCTCCTTGCATCCATTGATTGGAGGAAGAAGGGTGCAGTAACTAGTGTTAAGGACTAAGATACAACTATAGTTATTTGGGTGTTGCAAAAAATAGTGCTTGTTTTACATTATCTTTCGATTAACATGCATGGATTAACCTTTACAAATCAGAGGTAGTTGCTGGGCCTTTTCAACTATTGTTGGTATGGAAGATATAAACCAAATCAAGACAATTAAGCTTGTGTCTTTGTCCGAACAGGAGCTGGTTGATTGTGATAACACTGACAATCAAGGTTGTAACGGTGGATTAATGGAAAACACATTAGAATTCATCAAACAAAATTGAAGGATTACAACTGAACAAGATTATCCATATGTAGAAGAAGATAGGACTTATGATGCTAACAAGCTAACCTTCCATTATATATGTCGGAGAAAAATGACTTAAAATGTATTTTGGTCTTGGTAGGAATGGACCTTAGGATATAAAAGTCACTAAGGGAGCTCATTTTTCATTATTGTGAATGAAGAACCTTTAGTCCCATATTGGTGAGACTAGAGATGAGTTCTCTTTTTATTACCACAAAAAATGCAACTAAGGGAGGGCCCTTAGGGTTTAGAAGCTTTTGTGGTTGGGGGAGGACTAAGGCAATGGGCTAGTTGAAGTAAGCTTTTCACACATGTGCGGTGCTTCACACCGAAGCTAGCGGAGCTTGTGTGCTGCGGGATTGAGTATGCTTACGGGTGCGGGCGTAGCTAAGGATGCGGGCCAACCAAGACTTACGTTTTTGAAAATAAAGTATTTCATTAAATTTTTTGTTTTAAATGTGGGGGTGTCTGACCCGGCTAAAATTAAGCTGTTTTAATGACAAAATATTTTCTGACCGATTTGTATCCGTTTTAAACATAATAACCGTGATTAATGCACGGAATTAATTTTAATCAATGCACAATAATTCTCTTCTCATGTTTTGGATATAAAAGAAAAATCATTTCTCCATTTCAACTTACTCCAGAGCAGGCTATTATCCCTAGCTCTTTTCCCCACTTCTTGCTTTGTTTTGCGCAAATTGTGTGTTTATTTCGCTTCCACTATCAATTGTTGTTAAGTACAATACTAGTCATAACGGGCAGTTCTATCCTAGACACATCTTCTCTGTTGGGGTATAACATCTCTCATTATTGAGTAGTACCCGAGAACTATTGTGTCAAGGACAATTTGCTGAGCAGGTGGCTCTGTCCTTGTGTGTGTGCATCAACATCAGAGTGTTTATCAATACAAAAATTTCTCTAACGTTAACAGTTTTCTTCTGTTTAGTTTTTCCATTGTTGCAGATCCAACAATATATCTATTCAAGTCAAAATGTTATATACAAATACCATCAATTATTAACACACTTGTAACTGAGTATTGTGTGTTTGTTGGTTATTAATACAAGAGAATGCTCGTGTAGTGACGATTGACGGACTTGAAATAGTTCCCGCTGGTGACGAGGAGGCTTTAAGGAAAGCTATTACTTATCATCCAGTATTAGTTGTTATAGACGCTGAGGGTATCGATTTCCAATTATACTCTGAGGTATATAAGATCTTCTCGCGAATCAATTTTACAGATATAAAACTTCTTAGGTTCATGTCAGTTCGCTAAATTGGTAACACTTTTAGAGGGTATATTCACAAGTCTAGAATGTAGAAAAAAGCTTGATCATGGAGTATCGATAGTTGGGTATGGAATAACATTAGATGGGACCAAATACTAGATAGTGAAGAACTCGTGGGGTACTGAATGGGATGATAAAGGTTACATTAGGATCAAACGTGGTGCCCATACCAAAGGAGGGCTCTGTGATATTGCGTTGGAAGCTTATTATCCTATCAAATCTTCCCCAAATCCAACAAAAGCTCGTGCATGGTCTTCTTCATCCATTAAAGATGAACTCTAGAGTAGTCAGAATGGTTATCGGTCTGTCTTTTGAAATGGTTTTCTCATAAGTGAGTATATTTATTTATCACAAATGTTATGCCTATACATATAATAGTTCCTCTATACATGGAGGAGTTACTGTACTCTTTCAAGTTTAATTCTCTAAGGATTCAGTATGTTTGCTTGGTATGTAGATTATATTGAATCTTCTTGATGTATGAGGTTCAATAAGGATTCTTTTATTTTTTATTATGCGAAGCGTGTAGCAGTTAGAGTTTCAGTTGGATAGGGGTTTAAATAAAAGTGACACGACATTAACTAGGTTTTCTACATAGATAATTTACTTTTGGTATATGTGTCTTTATAAAACACACATGGGATATCTAGGAACAGTCTCACATGGAATAATCGGAGTTTCATGTGGGGATTAATAAATTGGTCTCTCTTTCTACATAGTACAGAATCTTTTAGATAAAACCCATACACCTAGTGCATCTACTATTTTAGTCCACGGGGTATTGAATAAGAGTTTTACAATAAGCTGAGTAAGGTTATTGAGTATGGTAATTAGGCTTCCAATAAGTCTATGGGGGTATTAAGTAAGAGTTTCACGGTTTGCAAGGAAAAATTAGGCTTATCCCAAAAGAGTTTCTTTTCTTATTAACAAGCCTAACATATTTTCGAGTTATTGTCAGAACAATAATTATTTGATTATGGAAAGAGAGGTGGAATACACAAATACCCTTAGTATGTTCTGTTTGTATATATTACAAATAAATCTCGGATTTTCTCTCTCCCCAGTAAAGTGTTTTCATAACTCGTTATGCATTCTATTTCTTCATGGGTATATTTGGCAAGCAAACAAGAATATAACATATCTAAAAAAACCCGTACCTTGGATTTTACAAATTTTATCTCGTTGGAAAACTTTTAAAGAGATCTACACGACGAGTATAAACAAAAATATCAAATTTATTTTTTTTTACGAAAAAGTCTGAGGTGATTATTCTTTTAGACATAAATTTCGAAAACTGAATACAGAACCATTATGCAACAACCACAAAAGATACATAACAAATTATACAGACACCAAAAAAGATGTATAATATATTATGCAGACACCACAAGAATTCACAACACATTATGCAGCCATATTTTAGTTCATGCATCCACTAAAACGATGTATATCCTTCAAAAATAACATTCCAACAAAAAAAGAATGCATAACACGTTATGAAGTCAGTTTACTCGATTACATAATAGGTTATGCAGGCATTTTAATAGCTACATAACGGGTTATGCAGCCATATTTTAGTTGATTTCAATGCTAACAAAAAAAGTTGACACATAATACGCTATGCAATAATTTTCTCGGATGCATAATAGGTTATGCACCCATTTTATCGGATGCGTAATAGATTATGCAACTGTTCTTTTTTTATATCAGTGCTAACAAAAAAGTGGTTGCATAATGCGTCATACAACCATTTTCTTAACTGCATAAGATGTTCCGCAGATATTTCTATAGCTGCATAACCCATTTTTTTGTTGATTTCAGTTTTACCGAAAAGGTTGTTGCATAATATGTTATGCAACTATTTTTTCAGATGCATAATACGTTATGCAGCCGTTTTTGTAGTTGCATAACAAATTATGCACCTATTTTTTATTTCAGTGCTAACAAAAATATGTCGGCATAATGCATTATGCATCAATTTTATCAAATGAATAACAGGTTCTGCAGACATTTTTATAGGTGCATAACAATTTATGCATCCATAATAAAAAATAAATTTACAAAATTATTTCAATTACGAAGAATAATAGGTCTTATACAATTACAATATCAACATTACAATACTTGGTCATCGACGATACAATAATTAAATCAAATGATGAAAATGAAAAAATCTATTTGATGTTCTTAAACCGAGCTCAAGAGAAACCAAATGAAAATTCATGTTGATTACCCTTTATCGATCATTAAACTTATAAAAATCCTTCAACTACAATGAATAATAAGTGTTACAATTACAATAAAAATATAATATATTCATTGTAAACACAATTACATTAAGCATTCAACAAAAGAAAGTTTATGCATGAAAAGCAACACACCACATTAGAGTAACCATTTGAGTGCCATTCAGCTTGTAAAACTAAGTTATGTTCACAACACTTTCGGCCGGGTTACCAACACAAAAATTGAAAATGGTTTACCAGGAATAAATTTATGAACGAAATATAAACATAAACGCCTAATCATTATCACACAATAAGTGTAAATAATATCCAAGACAATTAATTTAACAAAAGGAACAAGTTAGTATCAAAAACTCCGGTATGCATCGGGCTACCGCTAAAATGCAATATTGTATTGTACCTCATACACTTTCCTTCTATCATGGAAAAGGTGTTGTTGCTTCAAGTCATTTACATGAAAATGCCTAAAACACCAGAAAATAAACAAGGTTTTCGTAATCTCGTCCTTCTAAAGACAAGTAATATATATAGAAGTATTTTAAGATTGTACAGTTACCATACAAAAAATACCGTAAAGTTGAACTTACTTACGTAAAGAAGCATAGGCTTCAGCTTTTGAAAGAGTATAACCAGATAAATAAAAAGAAATTAAGCAATCACATATCAGCCAGCTGAAATGAGAGAATTATATTAACAAATCATTTGTTTTCTAGGTAACCCAATTTTTATACGAGCATGAAAAGACCAATAAATTTACAACCATAAATTAGCTACTAACTACTAATTAAAAATTATCAACACTAGATTATCTTTAGAGCTTCTCCAATGGTCATGTTGTGACAGATCCAATTTTTTTCGCTTTCAATGGGTCGGGTTTCGGTCCTTTTGACCAGCTCCAACTTCCCGATACGCTATTCGAGAAACTGGGCTTTCAAATTTTTCGGACCAATTCGAACTTATAAATCAAATATTCATCGATTTATCCCAAACTGCTTTATATCAGGAAAACATAACATTTATATATTTTATTTTTGGGTCATCGAATCCATCATACAGTTTTTGATATCATTTTTGATATTTATCGAATACCAACCGATGATATGAATCACCATATTTGGTAACAATCATCTCTTACAAAACATCAAACTTCACTCTGCTGAATAGAAATCTAACTGATTCGAGGGTTTGAATTTTCTGAGCATATGTCACATACCATAATACTCATAAATCCCACAAGGTCCACTGTGAAGTCAATTAAGATCTTTTCAGCATGCTTCCCATACCGCATACCAGGGATCCCAAAAGAGTCCACAATTTTACAAGGGTCGTCGGGTTTGACAAATGATTTCCATCGTTTCTACTGTGAGGTTCTCTTGCCGCTGTAACAGCTAACGGTCTTCTAGTTAGCCACCAGTAGATGGGAGATGCATATGGCCTGACAACAAACACCATAATGAACAGGTGAGGGGTGATCAGTCCCAGTGTCAGTGGTAGTCGGATACCAGCCACCGTTACGGCTAACGGTCTTCCAGGTAGACACCTGTAGGTGGGAGCCCCAGTGGCGTGGAAAATCACAGTACTAGGTCAAGCTCAACGGACCATCTTTCTCAAATGATATTAAATACTAAAAAGAGTTTGTAATCATTTCCAAATCAATGGAATTAACTGTTATCATAAACATTAACCATTCCTCTCAGATGATATGAGTTACCTCGTGCGATAATAACCATTGCTTAACTCACGTACCGAGACGGATGATATGAATTAACTCGAATGGAAATAATCATCTCTTGTTGTATGGGTTGTACAATTATCAAATGGTATGAATTACCTTGAAGAGGCAACAATCATCTCTCTCATATTTATATCAGATGATATGAACTGGAAAACAACAATCATCTCTTCACTAGGTAGTATGTGATAAATACATATTTTACATGTTTTGAGTATCATTTTCTTCATTTTCTTACACTTATTTGCTAGATTTCATGTGAATTACCTTGTATTATTATTACTTTTGTATATTATGTCTTTTGTAGGTTACGTCTCTAAAAAAAGTGAAAATGAAGTGCTTTAAAGGAAGAATTTCCAAAGACCCAGTAAATATCGGTCAAATCCAGGATTTCTACCCACCATATCGACAAAAACGAGAAAACGAAGCCAATGGCGAAAGACTGGAGTCATTCTGACTTCGTATGAGAAAGTTATGGGTGAAAAGAGGAGTTAATCCTGTCGGTTTCACGGAACTGACAGGTGAACGAGTTTTAAAAAGGATTGCTTAAGGCACCATTTCTTCTACTAGGGGATGTCAAGTGAGATTAATCAGTTGAAGGCACAAGATAGTGAGAAACTCCCTTCTCAGACTCTTATTAAACCAAGAGAGATTGTTAATGCTGCTATATTGAGAAGTGGTACGCAAACTGTGCAACCAGAAGTTACTGTAGATGGTAATGAAAACTCTCTGAAGGATCAGAATAAAGAGGAAAAGCTAATAACTCCTCCGAAAAACGGTCAGGTATCAAAGAAAAGACTCAATATCATGTTTCTACTTACGTTCCTCCTCTACCTTTTCCTGGAAAGTTCGCTAAAGCTAATAAGAAGGTAGAACAAGATAAAGAGATTTTGGACATTTTTATGAAAGTCCAAGTGAACATTCTGCTCATTAAAGCAATCAAGCAAGTTCGTCATTGTGCGAAGTTCCCGAAGGAGTTGTACACTAATAAGCATAAATTAACCAGTAATAAAGTAATGAGTGTGTGGGAGATTGCTTCGGCGTTTCTTGTAAAGTAACTTCCACCTAAATTGAAAGGTCTCGGTAGCTTTACGATTCCATGCAGTAATGGTAAAACCAGGTTTAAAAAAGCTTTGCTAGATTTAGGAGCATTTATTAATGTTATGCCTGTATCAATTTATAATGCTTTACATCTTGGTCCTATGAAGGAGACCGGTATAGTTATTCAACTGGCCAATAAATCTAATGTTTACCCGAAAGGGTAGTTGAGGATGTTTTGGTGAAGGTAAACAAACTAATATTTCCAGTGGACTTTTATTTTCTAGATACGAAACATGATAATTCATCTTCGTCTACACCTTTACTATTGGGTAGAACATTTTTGAGCACTTCTAGAACAAAGATTGATGTCTACAACGAGACCTTAACTATGGAGTTTGATGGAGATATGATAAGTTTTGGTATATTTGAAGCAATACGATGCCCAAGTAATGCTCAATCGAGTTTTCATGATGGCGTGTTGGATGCAGGATAAGGAGTATCAGGAAAGCCTATAGTCGGGTAGACGACGTTAAACCAAGCGCTGAAATGAGGCAACCCATTGGTTTTATATTTATATCGTTATCTTTTTAGTTTTAGTTTTATTTTTCTTTTTCATATCATTAGTAGGAATTTCCTACCTTGAATATTACATTGAATGAATCAATTTACATTGAGGACAATGTAAATTTTAAGTGTGGGGGAATGTTTAAGCATTTAGATTTTTAGTATTCACTTTTGTAAGGAATTTTAAAATTTTTGTACATAATTGCATGAAAACTTCCAACTTTTAAAGATTTTAGAGTCGCTTAGTATACTTTTAGATCAAATTACGTATGGAGTTTTCACTAAAATAATTGAACTTAGAAGTAATAGAGAATAACATTCGGGTTGCTTAGTTGTTGAGAGGCTAGAGATGACAAAAATTGACTTAAACCGTCGGTAGAGAATACAGTATTAGAGAAGTTGATCATTCAATACCCATGAGTGAGGCACCAAACCTTCAATTATTTGTACCTATCTAAATTGTCCGTTTAGAGTGTTTTTATCTGCGCTAATTCCGGGTAGAATAATGAGCTACCCAATTTCGCACCAATTTCAGCACTACTTTTGATCTCTTGAGTGCTATTTCTTCAATCATGAGGGTGTCATCAGAATTGCTAACTCCACCTTGTAGTCTTGTTTGCAGTTGGCACCATTCTCTCGACAAAGCAGCAATAGAAACATATCATCATCAACAAGCGGAGCGATATCAAAATCACAAGAAGGTTAAATACAGTCAAGGTTTGCGAGCGAAAAAAAAGAGGAGCAAAATTCTATATCAAAAGTGAAGACAAAGCATAGTGAAAAAGGAAGAGAAGTAAAAGATATGAGTTTTTGAAGTTTATACGATTTCGAGGCAACAAGTTGTTATGAATTAAATGCTTAATCATTTCCCCATGGCCATGTTAATTTCAGTTTATTTTTGTAGTTGTTATCTTTTTGTAGCATGTTAAAAAAAATAAAATAAAATATAATATGAAAAAAAAAAGCTATGCATTTTAATTTCGTAGTTAGTGTGTTATTTCATTAGTTAAGGCCATGAGAAAGAGGAAATATATAAAGAAGTTTAAAGCAACAAGAATTTGAGGAAAAAAGATACAGAAGTTTAGCATCAATAGTTGAAGACCAAAGACAAAGACGTTTATATTTGTTGTGTGAATGGTGCTGATTGTGAATCGGGTGAGAAGGTAAGTAAGCATTCCCATCCTTGTATAGTGGTTGATTTCCTTTCTTAGAGATCATCAGAAAAAAAGGTTTTTTTTCGTCCCACATTTCTATGGGATAACATCTTCATATTGTTCGGAAGGTTACTTTTCCTTCCCTCCATTCAACGTGTGCAGGATGTCTATCTTCACTCCTTCCTGCACATATGAGAACCATAATGTGCGTCTTATGAGTGCAGTTTCATAAAACCCTATTGGTGAGGCAGAAGTTGAAACATTTGATCACTCTTGAACTTGGATTCTTTCATATGGTGGTTTTCTCCTAACTCTAGGGTTAAGCATGTGATCGTTGTAGAAAAGTGGTAAGAATATGTTCGTTCGCTGAGACTTGTGAAGATTCGTTTTAGACTTAATTATGAATTACACTAGAAAATAAGTAAAAGATTTTAACAATATTGGGAAGAACTGGAACTCAGGATTCCACCAAAATCGCTTCTGAATGATTTCTACAATGATTTTTTTTAACAATTATAGCTCTTTTATTGACTCTGTTTCTTTGCCAAAAGTAGATGTCCAAAATATTAACTCTAAATCACAAGCATGGCGCCTCAAAAGCTCTTAATTCCCAACATTCACCATCATACAAAATCACAACTAATTAAGAAAAATCATAAATAAATTAAAAATCAATGCAAAAGTTATTAGGAATCAAAAATAGTTACCATTCATTCATGAAATATGGATTCGTCCATTGTCCCAGTGGTTGGGTTTAGCTCATCATGCTCAAAACACTCTCAAAAGATTTGTGCATGGCTCAAAAAGGGTTCAAAAGATGAAAATAAGCTAAAAATAATGTAACAGGGAATCTGCAATGTTTTCTGGACGTTACAGATTAACTGTTGCAATGGAGCTTGAAGATAAATGTTGCAAAACGAAGATAAACGTTGCAAATTAGTTAAAGAAATCATGGCAGAATGGTTGAAGAAACTATTGCCTTATCTTTGTTCTTTGTCTTCTTCAGTAGCAACATCATAATTGTTCCCGAAGTGATTTTTCTTCGCTCTGTTTAGCTTCCTGAGCTCGACCCAACCTTCCTCAGAATAATTGTGACTCAAACAACCATTTTTCTATACCAAAGAATGAAGAATCTCCAAGAGAAATCTTTCCTGGAATTCCAGGCCGAGACTTCCCCTTTTCTTCTGTCGATCCCTGGCTCTTTATATATAGTTTTTAGACCCTCCAAACTCGAAAAGGATATTTACCCATCAATTCTAAACCAATCCAAACTCTAAAAACACGTTTTAATTCCCAAAATCCGAGTACAACTCTTTTCTCTTTATTCACGGCAATAACCTATTTCCGGCTATTTTCATGGCTTGAAACTCTTGTTTTTGACACATATTAATCATGTAAGCAACGTGTTGTGAGTTTGGTATATCTAAACCTCCTTAAATCCCATAAAATCCGGTTCCAAACATATCAGGAGAAGCTTCACGCGGAGAAATATTTTCCCGCCATTTTTATTTTAAAAAGAAGAAGTGCCCCTATCCAGAAGTGGGGTGCCTTTATCAACCATCCTGGGTTCCATTAGTAATTTATGGGTGCCTTTATTTCTCAAAAATACCTACAAACATATAAAATAACCCAATAAGTATACAATCGAGCACTGGTAATACAGAGAATTGGGAAAAGTTTAGACACAAAAATGTGTCTATCAAATACCCCCAAACTTATTATTTGCTAGTCCTCGAGAAAATCTAATCTAAAAATAAAATAACAATCCTAACTCACTTTCACAGGCATCGCAATTGCACTTAGCGTGTGCAACAAGCCTTTAAACTCCTAGGTGTCCCTAACGGACGAGTTTTGTCTCGTGAGGGTTTATAAGCGGTATACCCATAAAACCTTTACTCCAAATTGTAGCTACCTGTGAACGATTGAGGTTAAACACTAAACAAGTTATTTAGTTGGCATACTAATTTCTTCGGCTATGGGAATCATTACCCTTTATGAGTCCAATTGCTGTACACGAGTTTCTATTCAAGCATAATAAAATTCATATATAAGAAAAAAAATTTCAACTTATATAGTCGTTCAACCACGATACTCAGAATCTATCAAAGTTCAATCACATGAAAAGATTTAGAAGATGGATATAGGAAAAATGAAGTTTACACGTGTTGACTAAAGTGAACGGTGTTTCCCATATCTGTCTGAAGGTCAGTGCCAGGAGGAATCCTAATGGATTGAGATACGCTCCCAGTGGTCTTACTCCTTATACTAATATCGACTCAGCTGGTATATACAAGGGTCCTAACGATCGATCTTCTGAAAATAAAAGAATGACTTATTATTTTATTAAATATACTAACAACATGATTGGATCAAATGAATCCAAGTGCATGATCCTTATCAGCATATTACATCTCATGGATCTTGCATTCCACGCTTGCTTAGGCGACAGAAACAGGGAGAACACACACATATTGCTATCAAAGTGTCAATACTCGATTTTTTTTTGAATCAAAAATAATGATCTAAATACAATAATGGGGCTTGATATCAAACATTCTAATCCATCCTGGCGGCGATAACAATTCGATATTGGTGCCCTACCAAATCACTTAGAGAAACACAAAAAGTTTCAAAAATAAAAACAGACGGTGATATGGTCGAGATAGAGTCCGAGATATGGTGACGACTATCATGTTATTACTAACACCTGAAATTTATCCTTTTATGAATAAACCATTTAGCTGGGTACACCAATTCCTATAGAAAAAGAGCTAAGTTTCCATCTACCCAGAATGGTTAGTGTCATCCTGAATTGTTCACAAGTTTCTAAACACTGGAGTTTCATTTTGGAACTAAAAGTTTATCCCATACCCCCAAACTTAAATCTAACATTGTCCTCAATATTCTATAGATGAATGATTAAATACATGAACAAGGATAAACTGTTACCAATCTAAGAAAAGGAGTTAAGGAAAGATATTACCATGTCGCATCAGCATGAGTTACCTCCCAGTAAGTGCTAAGTTGAAAGTCTTAAGCCATCCTAAGAAAGAATTATTCACCTCATAAAATCATATAGCAATAGCCGATATAACTGTCGGTCATTTGAATCAAATAATGCCATCACAAATAAAAGGAAACTGCAACATGCCAAAAAAATGAACAAACAGAGCACACCCTTATCTAATTTTGGGTCTAGATAAAATATTTTCATGGGCCGAATTTCCTCATAGGCAGGATCAACAAGATAAGGTTGTAAAGTCTGGAGTAACTCAACTAATAAATTTGAAGAACATAATAATAACCTGAATAATTATGGATCCTCAAAGTTAATCATATTGGATTCACACAGTTGACTACTATGAAAATGGTGGTCATTCTTAAGAAAATGTGTCGATTCTAATTATGTAAAGTAATTAGGCTTAGTCTTGAAACTTAATAACTGACATATTTGAAATTCAAACGTTCCACAATTAGAAGAAATTTTGTTTGTGGGAAAACAAAGTTAATCTTGGTATTATTTCCGGGTAGACCACATCAACCAGAAGATGGGTTTCTAACAACTGAACTTCTTTCTAGACATCAAGAGGCTCAGGAAATCTTGTTAGAAGATGATATTGTAAAATGGTAGAGGTACTTATGTCAAGTCCCAAGTTAGGGACCTTTATAAGATTCAAAGGTAAATCACAGGGAGAATGATAGTCACCCACAAACTTAGAGTTTTCTGCTGTGAGGTTCTCTTGCCGTCGTTATAGCTAACGGTCTTCCAGGTAGCCACCAGTGGATGGGAGATGTAGCTGGCATGACAACACACACCATAATGAACGGGTAAGGAGTGATCAGTCCCAGTGCCAGTGGTAGTCGGATACCATCCACTGTTACGTCTAACGGTCTTCCAGGTAGACACCCGTAGGTGGGAGCCCCAATGGGCGTGGCAAATCACAGTACTAGGTCAAGCTCAACGGACCATCTTTCTCAAATGATATAAAATACTAAAAAGTGTTTGTAAACATTTCCAAATCAATAGAATTAAATTTTATCATAAACACCAACCATTCCTCTCAGATGATATGAGTTACCTCGTACGATAATAAGCATTGCTTAACTCACGTGCCGAGACGAATGACATGAATTAACTCGAATGGGAATAATCATCTCATGTCGTACGGGTTGTACATTTATCAAATGGTATGAACTACCTTGAAGATGCATCAATCATCTCTCTCATATTTATATCAGATGATATGAACTGGAAAACAACAATCATTTCTTCACTAGGTAGTATGTGATAAATACAGAATTTACATGTTTTGAGTATCATTTTCTTGTGCTTATTTGTTATATTTCATGTGAATTACCTTATATTATTATTACTTTTGTATATTATGTCGTTTGTAAGCCATATCTCTAAAAGAAGTGAAAATGAAGTGCTTTAAAGGAAGAATTTCAAATCCAGGATTTCTACCCACCATATAGACGAAAACGATAAAACGAATCCAATAGCGAAAGAACGGAGTCATTCTGACTTCGTATGAGAAATTTATGGGCGAAAAGAAGAGTTAATCTTGTCGGTTTCACGGAACTCACAAGTGAACAAGTTTTAAAAGGAATTGCTAAAGCCACCAGTTCTTCTACTAGGGGCTGTCAAGTGAGATTAATCAGTTGAAGGCACAGGATAGTGAGAAACTCCCTTCTCAGACTCTTATTAAACCAAGAGAGATTGTTAATGCTGCTACATTGAGAATTGGTACGCAAACTGTGCAACCAGAAGTTACTGTAGATGGTAATGAAAAGTCTCTAAAGGATCCGACTAAAGAGGAAAAGCTCATAAATCCTCCAAAAAACGGCCAGGTATCAAAAGAAAAGCCTCAATATCATGTTTCTATTTACGTTCCTCCTCTACCTTTTCCTGGAAGGTTCGCTAAAGCTAATACGAAGGTAAAACAAGATAAAGAGATTTTGGACATTTTTATGAAAGTCCAAGTGAACATTCCGCTCATTGAAGCAATCAAGCAAGTTCCTCATTGCGCGAAGTTCCTGAAGGAGTTGTGCACTAATAAGCATAAATTAACCAGTAATAAAGTAATGAGTGTGTGGGAGATTGCTTCGGCGTTTCTTGAGAAGAAACTTCCACCTAAATTTAAAGATCCCGGTAGCTTTACGATTCCATGCACGATTGGTAAAACCAGGTTTATAAAATCTTTGCTAGATTTAGGAGCATCTATTAATGTTATTCCTGCATCAATTTATAATGCTTTATATCTTGGTCCTCTCAAGGAGACTGGTATAGTCATTCAACTTGCCAATAAATCTAATGTTTACCCGAAACGGTAGTTGAGGATGTTTTGGTGCAGGTAAATGGACTAATATTTCCAGTGGAATTTTATGTTCTAGATATGAGAGATGATAGTTCATCCTCGTCTACACCTTTACTGTTGGGTAAACCATTTTTGAGCATTTCTAGAACAATAGTTGATGTCCACAATGATAAGCGCATAATTCATACATTTTAAATATTATTTCCTTATACTTATTTGCTAGATTTTGTGTGAATTACTATGTTTTATTATTACTTTCGAAGTTTATTTGTTTTATTAGGTTACATCCCGGAAACAAGTGAAATGGAGATTTATAAGAGAGGAATTACAAAAGACCCAGTGTAACTCAGTCTACTCCAGGATTTCTACTCTCTTTATTGTAGAGAATTAAATTACGAATCCAACGGCGAAAGAACGAGGTCATTCTGACTTCGTATGAGAAAGTTACGGGCAAAAAGAGGAGTTAAGCTTGTCAGTTCCAAGGAACTGACAATTGAACAGTTTTGATGGGAGAGTGATAAAGGCACCAGACTATTGGATCATGGATGCCACAATTCAAACGGTGACAAAGAAACTATCCAGTTCTTTATGGGCCACCTTCTTCTTCTCAATTCAAACGATGGTTTGTTTGTGAGTGGAGTTGAAGCAGCTGATGCCATTGATGGACGTAGTTGATAGTGATCACGATGATCGCTGGAACAACAGAGAAGTTAGTGATGGTAGCTAGCAAATTAGAAATAATTAAAGAGTGGGTAGAGATGTCTTGGTGGCTGCCAGAGATGATGGATCTGCTGCCGTTCTGTGATTGATAGTTGTTGGACGTGAACTAGCAGTTGGAGCTCGGTTAGCTGCTGGACATGAATGCTGCTGGAGGCTCTTGTCTGTGATGGTGGTGAGATGCTTCTGCTGGGTAGTCGAAAATAAGATGGAGTATACGCTGGCTCAAGAATGGATGATATTCATGGAGCTTGCTGTTGACAAGTGATAAGTGCATAATTTATACATTTTAAGTATCATTTCCTCTTATTTGCTAGATTTTGTGTGAATTACCGTGTGTTAGTATTACTTTTCTAGTTTATGTGTTTTATTAGGTTACGTCTATGAAACAAGCGAAATGGAGCTTTACAAGAGAAGAATTGTCAAAGACCCAGAGGGACTCAGTCTATTCCAAGATTAAGAAAATTGGCATTCCAGAAAACACTTGCTGATGATAGTGATGATGAATATGTTTGTTTTGAGAGTGATGATGAACTTGACACTTGTGATTATATGAATGATGACACTGTTATGACATTTGAATCTAGTGTATCTTGTCCAAATCACGATCATATTAATGATGATATACCTATTTAAAAGGATGTGGTTTGGATTAGAAACCCTATTTATTCAGATGATGATGATGATTTAGAAGAAGTTGTTTATACAGGGGATACTATTGTCGAGTTTAATAACTCAGAGGCAGTATGTGTGCAAACTGATATACCTTATAATCATATAAATTCTGAGATTCATATTGGTCACTTAGAAGAGGATAATAACGATCCAATTAACCATGAAACTGTGTGCATAATTGTTGAAATAGTCCATGAAAATCATTTGCAGAACCATATAGATGATCCATTAGAGGCTTGTTTAGCGCACTTTGGGCCTGATTTTGATGATGAAAGTGTTATTTGTGAAGTCAACACCTTGTTAGACTCCACACCACTGTTTGACACTAATAAATGGAAGCCTGGAATTGAATCTTTAGTCCTACCCGAATCTCGACTCATTCCATCTGTCGAGAAAACCTTGACAAACCATCGCCTGACGATCTAGAAAGTAGGGAAATAATGACTAGTCTATCTAGAGACACCCAAGATTCTAAGTGTGGGGGTGATTATCAATCTCCCTGTACCTTACCTTTGACTCTTAGAAAGGTCCCTAACTTGGAACCTGACATATGCACCTCTACTATTTTGCAAGATCATCTTCAAACTATATTTCCTGAACCTAATGTCCAGAAAGAAGTTAATCTGTTAGAAACCCATCCTCTGTCGATGTGGTTTACCTAGGTGATAATACTAAGATTGACTTTGTTTTCCCACCAAAATGTTTTCTTCCATATGTGGGAACGTATGAATTTCAAATGTGTCAATTTTTAAGTTTTGAGACTAAGCCTGATTACTTTAGGAGACTAAAATCGACACATTTGCTTAAGAATGACCATTTTCATAGTAATCAACTGTGTGAGTCAAATCAGATTAACTTTGAGGATCCACATTTATTCAGGTTATTATTTTGTGCTTCTAAATTCTTACTTGAGTTATTTCAGACTCTAGAACCTTACCCTGTTGATCCTGCCTATGAGGAAATCCAGCCCATGGAAATATTTTATCTAGATCCTTTTATAGAGCCTGAACCTGAACCACAGCTAGAAGTAGTTGTCTTAAACAGAAAACTAGATAAGGGTGTGCTCGGTTTGTTCTTTTTCTTGGCTTGTGATCCAGATGACCTACAGTTGTTCCGGCTATTTCTATATGATACTATCATTTGCTTCATGGGAGTCCACCCATCATATTTGTTTTTTTCACCTTATCTTTTTAGTTTTTGATTGCTTGTTTTATATTATTTTAGGATTTCCCATCTTGATTTTACATTGGATGAGTTAGTTAACATTGAGGACAATGTAAAGTTTAAGTGTGGGGGAGTGTAAGCATATAGAGTTCTTAAGTATATACTTTTTAGGTAGAATTTTTTTAACTTTTTCGAAATTATTTGCTTGAAAACCTCCAACTTTTAGATATTTTAGAGTCACTTAGTATACTTCTTGCTAACCGAAACAACTGAACTTAGAACTATTATAGAACTATATTCGAAGTGCTTAGTTGTTGAGAGGCTAGAGCTGACAATAATGGACTTAAACTGCCGGTAGAGAATACAGTATTTGAGTTGTTGAAAATTCAATACCCATGAGTGAGGCAACAAACCTTAAATTGTCCGTTTAGAGTGTTTCATCTGCGTAAATTCCGGGTAGAATGATGAACTACCTAACCTCGCACCAATTCCAGCACTACTTTTTGATATCTTGAGTGCTATTTCTATCAATCATGAGGGTGTCATCAGAATTGCTAACTCTATCTTGTAGTCTTGTTTGCAGTTGGCACCATTCTCTCGACAATAACAGGTCCATGGAAACATATTATCAACAAGCAGAACATCAAAAATTTGAACAAAAATTTGAAGACAGGCAAGGTTTAAAAGCAATCGTTTAAGAAAGAGCAAATTTCATATTCAAGTAAAGTAACAATACAATTAACATGTTAAATATTTATGTACGAAAGCGAAAGAAATCAAAAGATGTGAGTTAGTGAAGTTCATAATCAAGTGGTAAAGTCTTTATCCCACGGTCGTAGTAATTTCATCATTTATTTTTCAGTTTAAAATGTTTTAAAAAAAAAAAAAAAAAAAAAAACGATTATCATTGCTTTGGTGTAGATTTCTTTTTTGTATTCTTTTAATAAGGCCGTGGGGAAGAGGAAATCTATAGAGAAGTTTCTAATAACAAGTAATGGAGGAAATGAGTTATAAATTCAAGTTCTACGAAGTTCAAGAGTTCACCATCTACAGTTGAAGACCAAAGACGTTTCTATTGGATGCTATGAGAGTGGTGTTGATTGCCGATCGGATGAGAAGGTAAGTAAGCATTCCATCCTTGCATAGTGGTTGATTTCCGTTATTAGAGGTCACTAGAAAAATAAAAAGGGGTTCTTTTTTGTCCCACTTTCTATGGGATAACATCTCCATATGATTCGGAAGGTTACCTTTCCTTCCTACCATTTAACGTGTGTAGGATTTCTATCTTCATTCCTGCCTGCACACATGTGTGAACCATAAAGTGCGTCCTTTGAGTTTCAAATTCATAAAACCCTATTGGTGGGGCATAAATATTCGGTCACTCTCGAACCTAGATCCTTTTACATGGTGGTTTTCTCCTAACTCAAGAGTTAAGCATGAGAATAATGTTCTTTATACTTCTAACTTCTTACTGTTAGAGTTCAGAAACTTTATGTCTTCGTAGCTCTTTGGATGCAGGTGCTTTGGAATACTTAGAAGTTGGAGTAGGTTTTGTGGGTAAATCTCTTGTAAACCCTCACGAGACTATAACTCGTCCACTAGGGACACCTAGGGGGTTTAAAGGCTTGGTACAGATGCTAAGTGTAACCGTTTCCTCAACGGAAGGGAGTTGTATTTTAGATTAGTTCAGATTTGTAGTTTGCCCGAGGACTAGCAAAAGGCAAGTGTGGGGGAATTTGATAAGTGCATAATTTATACATTTTAAGTATCATTTCCTTATTTTTATTTGCTAGATTTTGTGTGAATTACCGTGTGTTAGTATTACTTTTCTAGTTTATGTGTTTTATTAGGTTACGTCTCTGAAACAAGCGAAACGGAGCTTTACAAGAGAAGAACAGTCAAATACCCAGAGGGACTCAGTCTATTCCTCCATCTTGTAGAGAATTTGATTACGAATCCAACGGCGAAAGAATGAAGTCATTCCGACTTTGTATGAGAAAGTTATGAGCGAAACACGAATTAAGGGAAAATTGGTCATTTACTAGGAGATTACTATTTACACCCCTTCATAAGCTAAGGACCATCTGAATTCGAATATTGTTAATGGTACCGGCTATTCTACTAAGGGCTGTCACTTTTAAGTGATAGGAGCACCTGCTAATATGATAAGGGCCACCTTTCTCTTTTCTTCCCCAAACAGCGAATTGATGATGAAGCATGACTTCTGTTGGGTTTGGTTAATGAGAGAACTGCCGGGGATAATTTTTGGTTGATTCTACAGGTACAGTAAGAAGAAGAAGATCATGTTAATTATGGTGATTGATGAGGATCAGGGATGGTGATGTTTGATCACGGTGATGATATTAATGGCTGTGATGGAGTGGTCTGTGTGGGTAAATGCCTGTTGAGAAAGAATGGTTGTGGCAGAATCAATGCCATTGATGAAGTAGTGATGCTGTGATTGATAGCTCGAGAGAATGGAGATTGGTGAATGAGTGATGCTGCCATTGTGATCAACGATTGATCATGATCGTGATCAAATGACGATGGACTGTCGAAGGTTAAGTTTCGAGCTTTAATAGACAGTAGTGGATTATTGGGGATATTAGAAGATGTGGGTACTAGTCGGAATTGGTTTTTAAACAACGAAACAGTTGGTGATGATTCAGGCAGCGAGATGAGAGTCTATGGTGGTGAGTCTGGTGACTAATGGAGAGTCGATGATAGAACTGAGAATATGGCACTAGCATCGGAGAAGATTGCAGATGGAAGATAAGAGGATCAGTTGAAACAGAATTTATGATGGAGTGGGATAGTCTCTCATGCTTGAGATAGTGAATACAAGTTAATGGCTGAAGTGTGTTGAAGGTGCAGTCGGGCAAGGTTCGCGTTGAGATAAAACAGGAAAAAGTGGGGTTTCGGAAACATTGGTTTACACGGAGAAGAATTAGGTAATCTCGCTGAAGAGTGTTGAAGGTGGTTGAATCCGTGTTTATTACGGAAATATAGTTTGTCGGTGCCAATCGAGTTTCCTAAATAAGTTAAAACTCTTGAGAAGAGCGGTGCCTAGACTTCTATAAATAAGGTCGTGAACTACCTTTTGAGATAGACCTGGACAGACAGGGAATACTCGGACGTGCACAGACTTTGCAGACGCTGGGCAGAGAACTTCACGTACAGTCGATATCTTCGACGATTATCGGTTAGTTTGTATTTCTTTTTATTAATTTTCATGGTTTTTAATAAAGCCATGTTGGGCTAATTTTCTTTGTTAGGGCGAAAGGATGAACTTGTAGAGATCGCTTTATTTGTGTTTTGAAACTAGGGTTTAGAACTGTATGAACTAAATATTATTAATTTGTCTCTCTCTCAACGTTTTACCGTCTCAATGATTTTTCATGTTCTATGCCACGTATAGTTCATTGTTTGATTAGTAGAAGGACTCGTTGAAACCTCGTATTAAATCGTTTTATGAATAATCTTTAACTCTTTATGCCCCGTATATTTAGTACTTCTACATTTTACTTTAGGTTGAGAACAAACAATTCTTTTCGAAAATTCTTTCTTTAGTGCTTAATTAAAAATCTTCCGTGTATTAGTACCTAGATTTGAAACTGTACATGAGTAAAATTGAGACCCTATGTGACGAACGCAATTAAACCCTGATCTATAACGGATTCCCGGAACCTTAACATTTTCCTCTTATTAATTCCAAACTTTATTAAATAGTTTTAATTCACTAGTTAATTCAATTCTTTATAAATAAAACGTAAAAAATATTTTAATCCAAACTCCTCGTGGGAACGAACCGTATTTGCTCTTGTCTACATCTTTCGACACTGTGCGCTTGCGGTAAAACAAAGTCGGTTTTCCGACGCATCAACAAGGAATAATGGCAAAGCTCAAAGTGATCAAAACTGAAACACGAACAAGAGGCAGCGATGAGCTTGGAAGTGAGGAAATGCTGGAGTTAATTAAGATGTTGCTGCTGTGGCTTCGATGCTGTTGGTAGAGAAGCTGGTGTTAATGGAAGCTAGTTGGATTCAAGTTTTGCTGGTGGTAAGAGCTCGAGTAGTTGGTTGGAGTCGAGGTTGAGTTTTGAGAACTCGAGAAGAATGAGAGGCGTGCGGCTCAAGTGATGATGGTGGTTCTTGGAAGCAAAAATGTGTACAACCGGAGTTGTTTTCTTGTTGAGAAAGAATCGGAAGAAGAGAGTTAGAAAGAATATAACCGTGTTATACACGGAATAGTGATCGGTGGTGTGTATTTCCTAAACCAGCTAGGATTCTAAAAATAGTGGTTACCCAACCTCTATAAATAGAGCCGTATACCCCTCTCACTAAGAGATCCGGAGGTATATAACCTCTCACGTATACAGAGACACGAGGACAGAGAGAAGCATACCTACATAGAGAGACCTTCCCAGCCATGAACACAGAAAATAAAAAGGTACAGAGACACTTTTGGGAGGCAGAGAACTTCACGTACAGTCCATATCTTCGATGATTATCGGTTAGTTTGTGCTATTTTCTTAATTAATTTTTATGTCTTTTGAGAAAGCCATGTTGTGCTAATTCCTTTGTTAGGGCGAAAGGATGAACTTGTAGAGATGGTTTTATTTGTGTTTCAAAATAGGGGTTTCAATTATATGAACTAAATATCATTAATTTGTCTCTCTCTCAACGTTTTACCGTCTCGATGATTTTTCATGTTCTATGCCACGTATAGTTCATTGTTTGATTAGTAGAATGACTCGTTGAAACCTTGTACGAAATTGCTTTATGAATATTCTTTGACTCTTTATGCCCCGTATACTTAGTACTTCGAAATTCTACTTTAGGTTGAGAACAAACAATTCTTTTTGAAATCGAGACCTTATGCGACGAACACAATTAAACCCTAATCTACAATGGATTCTCGGAACCTTAACGTTTTCCTCTTATTGTTTTCAAACTTTACTAAATAGTTTTAAATCACTAGTTAATTTAATCCAAACTCCTCGTGGGAACGAACCGTATTTGCTCTTGTCTACATCTTTCGACATTGTGCGCTTGCGGTAAAACAAAGTCGGTTTTCCGACGCATCAAGTTTTTGGCGCCGCTGCCGGGGAGTTGTTTTTCAATTAGATTTTTTTTTAGATTTTTATTATTTTGTTCGATTTTACGCTTTTTGGTATTTATCTTCTGCTGCAGGTTCTGGGAACGGAAACGAAAAGAAATTGAGCCAAAGATTTTGGTAATTAAAAGACTTGGAGTAAAGTTAAAGCCGAACCAACGTAGAAGAAGACAAATAGTTAATTTTTACTTTTTAGGATTTTTATTAGTTAATTTAATTTAGAAAACTGTATTAGGAAATTATTGATTATTTTTGTAATTTTCTTTTAGTTTTGGACATTACGGACATTATTATTATTTTTGAACCCTACGGAAGCGTAGTATTAAATATAAAATGCACAGGGAAAGACGACAATTACGATATTGTCTCGGCCCCTTGGGTTCGTACACTGACACAGGAGTCAGTGGCCTGAGTCGACTTCAACGGTTCATCCCCCGTCTGCTACGGGAGGTAAGATTCGAGCAACCTACGAATCCCTTGCAAGTGGGTTTACTGTATTCCTTCATGTGCATATATGTTGAGGACCCGAATACGGATTTACTTTTCTAGTAAAGGGCAAGAACTGGCCATATAAGATAAGGACTCGGATTTCATCACCGTTTCCTTCTTGCCCGCTTTAGGAACACGTTACCAAACGCGAACCTAAACCTTAAAATTTTGACTAGAAAGAGACTGATAGGGTAACGAGCTTAAAGGAAACTCGTTCAAAAGGACTGTATTGGTTACTTTGTTATCCTAACTCGAAGTTCAGGAAGATTATTTTAAGTTGATTAGAGCCGCCTTGTAACCCAGGGAAAAGTTGCCAAAGAGACAGGGTTATGAAAGCTCCTTAGAGCTTATCCTGTTTCTCTTCGACTTATTCTAATTCGGATCGTTCTAAGAGGTTTACTAGAACTGTAACTAGTTGCCTTTCGAAAGAATAGAAGCTGGTATAGAAACAATCTAAGTGGAGCCATCATGCTTTTTGTTCGCTAGATTCAATATGTGATTTGGTTGAGTCAGCCTTGCTTGTGATTGTTTATAAATTATACACACGGGAGGTAAGTAAACATTTGATATTCTCGTAAATCTTTTGCAAGGTGAGTTATTGGGTAAATTTTGCTTGGTATTATAGATCCCGATGATTTGGATTCCTTTACTGCATTTTGGAATCGTTCCAAAAGAGACGGGAAAGAGGAGTCATATAATAGTTCACTTGGGGAATATGTATACACACCTTTTTATTATCAGGAACCTAGGAGAGAAGATTGTGTAAATAATGATTGGAATTATTCTCATGGGTATGATCATTCCGGACCTTGTGAAGGTTATGATTATTACCAACCTTACCCAGGTTATGAGTTACATTATACTAATTCCAATTATTATTCCCACTCGTATAATTCACAGTATGAGAGAGACGATCAATCATATTGTGAAACATCTGCATCACTCTCATCTAAGTTGGTACAGTGGAGTCACGACATAGAAAAGTCAATTGAAAAGTGCAGTCACAATATTGTCAAAAGGGAAGAGAAAGAACCTTCACGGATGATGACGACGTCATCTAAGATGACAATTCGGGAATATATGGAACAAGGGCATAAGGGAGTTTTTGCTCCACCTGAGGAAGAAGATGACCCTTTAATGATATATGAGAAGTATTATAAACACATACCGCTTAGTCTGGAACAGAGATTAAGAAAATTGGCATTCCAGAAAATATTTGAGGATGATAGTGATGATGAATATGTGTGTTTTGAGAGTGATGATGAACTTGACACTTGTGATTATAAGAATGATGACACTGTTATAACATTTGAATCTAGTATATCTTGTCCAACTCACGATCATATTAATGATGATGTTCCTATTCAAAAGGATGAGGTTTGGATTAGAAACCCTATTTATTCAGATGATGATGATGATTTAGAAGAACCTGTTTATACAGGGGATACTATTGTCGAGTTTAATAACTCAGAGGCATTAGATGTGCAAACTGATATACCTTCTAATCATATAAATTCTGAGATTCCTACTGGTCACCTAGATGAGGATAATAACGATCCAATTAATCATGAAACTGTTTGCATAATTGATGAAATAATCCATGATACTTATTTGCAGAACCATATAGATGATCCATTAGAGAAATTCCTAGCCCACTTTCGATTTGATTTTGAAAATGATAGTGTTATTAATGAGGTGGAAACTTTGTTAGATTATGCAACACCTGATCATAACTTAGAAGAAGCAATTGACTATTTTCAAGAATCTGACGATCTCGAAATTAGGGAAATAGTGACTAGTCTATCTAGAGACACCCAAGATTCTAAGTGTGGGGGTGATTATCAATCTCCCTGTACCTTACCTTTGACTCTTAGAAAGGTCCCTAACTTGGGACGTGACATATGCACCTCTACTATTTTGCAAGATCATCTTCACACTATACATCGTGAACCTAAAGTCCAGAAAGAAGTTCAGCTGTTAGATACCCATCCTCTGGTCGATGTGGTTTACCTAGGTGATAATACTAAGATTGACTTTTTTTTCCCACCAAAATGTTTTCTTCCATATGTGGGAACGTATGAATTTCAAATGTGTCAGTTGTTAAGTTTTGAGACTAAACCTGATTACTTTAGGAGAGTAGAATCGACACATTTGCTTAAGAATGACCATTTTCATAGTAATCAACTGTGTGAGTCAAATCATATTGACTTTGAGGATCCACAATTATTCAGGTTATTATTTTGTGCTTCTAAGTTCTTAGTTGAGTTTTTCCAGACTCTACAACCTGATTCTTTCGATCCTGGCTATGAGGAAATCCAGCCCATGAAAATATTTTATCTAGATCCTTTTATAGAGCTTCAACCTGAACCACAACTAGAATTAGTTGTCTTAAACAGAAAACTAGATAAGGGTGATCTCGGTTTGTTCGTTTTCTTGGCTTGTTGCAGTTTTCTTTTACTGGTGATAGCACTATTTGATCCATATGACCCACAGTTGTTCCGGCTATTGCTATATGATACTATCATTTTCTTTATGGGAGTCAACCCATCGGATTTGTTTTCTTCACCTTATATTTTTAGTTTTTGATTGCTTGTTTTATATCATTTTAGGATTTCCCATCTTGATTTTACATTAGATGAGTTAGTTTACATTGAGGACAATGTAAAGTTTAAGTGTGGCGGAGTTCAAGCATATAGAATTCTTAAGTATTCACTTTTTAGGCATAAAATTTTCAAATTATTTGCATGAAAACCTCAAACTTTTAGATATTTTAGAGTCACTTAGTATACTTCTTGCTACGTTTATATACGGAGTTCTAACCGAAACAACTGAACTTAGAACTATTATAGAACTATATTCGGAGTGCTTAGTTGTTGAGAGGCTAGAGATGACAAAAATGGACTTAAACTACCGGTAGAGAATACAGTATTAGAGTTGTTGATCATTCAATACCCATGAGTGAGGCACCAAACCTTAAATTGTCCGTTTAGAGTGTTTCATCTGCGTAAATTCCGGGTAGAATGATGAGCTACCTAACCTCGCACCAATTTCAGCACTACTTTTTGATCTCTTGAGTGTTATTTCTATCAATCATGAGGGTGCCATCAGAATTGCTAACTCTATCTTGTATTCTTGTTTGCAGTTGGCACCATTCTCTCGACAATAACAGGTCCATAGAAACATATTATCAACAAGAAGAACATCAAAAATTTGAAGAAAGTCAAGGTTTAAAAGCAACCGTTTAAGAAAGAGCAAATTTCATATTCAAGTAAAGTAACAATAAAATTAACATGTCAAAGACTTACGTAGAAAAGCGAAAGAAATCAAAAGATGTGAGTTAGTGAAGTTTAAAATCAAGTGGTAAAGTCTTTATCCCACGGTCGTAGTAATTTCATCATTTATTTTTCAGTTTGTATTGTAAAAGAAAAAAAAAAAAACGATTATCATTGCTTTAGTGTAGATTTTCTTTTGTATTCTTTCAATAAGGCCGTGGGGAAGAAGAAATATATAGAGAAGTTTCTAATAAAAAGAAATGGAGGAAATGAGTTATTAATTCAAGGTTCCATGAAGTTCAAGAGTTCATCATCTACAGTTGAAGACCAAAGACGTTTCTATTGGATGCTGTGAGAGTGGTGTTGATTGCCGATCGGATGAGAAGGTAAGTAAGCATTCCCATCCTTGCATAGTGGTTGATTTCCGTTATTAGAGGTCACTAGAAAATATAAAAAGGGGTTCTTTTTCGTCCCGCTTTCTATGGGATAACATCTCCATATGATTCAGAAGGTTACCTTTCCTTCCTACCATTTAACGTGTGTAGGATTTCTATCTTCATTCCTGCCTGCACATATGTGAGAACCCTAAAGTGCGTCTTTTGAGTGTCAAATTCATAAAATCTTGTTGGTGAGGCAGAAATATTCGGTCACTCTCGAACCTGGATTCTTTTACATGGTTGTTTCCTCCTAACTCAAGAGTTAAGCATGAGAATAATGTTCTTTATACTTCTAACTTCTTACTGTTAGATTTCAGAAACTTTATGTCTTCGTAGCTCTTTGGATGCAGGTGCTTTGGAATACTTAGAAGTTGGAGTAGGTTTTGTGGGTAAACCTCTTGTAAACCCTCACGAGAGTATAACTCGTCCACTAGGGACACCTAGGGGTTTAAAGGCTTGTTACAGATGCTAAGTGTAACCGTTTCCTCAACGAAAGGGAGTTGTATTTTAGATTAGTTTAGATTTGTAATTTGCTCGAGAACTAGCAAAAGGCAAGTGTGGGGGAATTTGATAAGTGCATAATTCATACTTTTTAAATATTATTTCCTTATACTTATTTGCTAGATTTTGTGTGAATTACTGTGTTTTATTATTACTTTCGAAGTTTATTTGTTTTATTAGATTACATCCCGGAAACAAGTGAAATGGAGCTTTAGAAGAGAGAAATTACAAAAGACCCAGTGTAACTCAGTCTAATCCAGGATTTATACTCTCTTCATTGTAGAGAATTAAATTACGAATCCAACGACAAAAGAACGAGGTCATTCTGACTTCGTATGAGAAAGTTACGGGCAAAAAGAGGAGTTAAGCTTGTCAGTTCCACGGAACCGACAGTTGAACAGTTTTGATGGGAGAGTGATAAAGGCACCAGACTACTGGATCATGGATGCCACAATTCAAATGGTGACAAAGAAACTATCCAGTTTGTTATGGGCCACCTTCTTCTTCTCAATTCAAACGATGGTTTGTTTGTGAGTGGAGTTGAAGCAGCTGATGCCATTGATAGACGTAGTTGATAGTGATCACGATGATCGCTGGAACAACAGAGAAGTTAGTGATGGTAGCTAGCAAATTGGAAATGATTAAAAAGTGGGTAGAGATGTGTTGGTGGCTGCCAGAGATGATGGATCTGCTGCCGTTCTGTGATTGATAGTTGTTGGACGTGAACTAGCAGTTGGAGCTCGGTTAGCTGCTGGACATGAATGCTGCTGGAGGCTCTTGTCTGTGATGGTGGTGAGATGCTTCTGCTGGGAAGTCGAAAAGAAGATGGAGTATGCGCTGGCTCAAGAATGGATGATATTCATGGAGCTTGCTGTTGACAAGGAATAATGGCAAAGCTCAAAGTGATCAAAACTGAAACACGAACAAGAGGCAGCGATGAGCTTGGAAGTGAGGAAATGCTGGAGTTAATTGAGATGTTGCTGCTGTGGCCTCGATGTTGTTGGTAGAGAAGCTGGTGTTAATGAAAGCTAGTTGTACTCAAGTTTTGCTGGTGGTAAGAGCTCGAGTAGTTGGTTGGAGTCGAGGTTGAGTTTTGAGAACTCGAGAAGAATGGGAGGCGTGCGGCTCAAGTGATGATGGTGGTTCTTGGAAGCAAAGATGTGTACAACCGGAGTTGTTTTCTTGTTGAGAAAGAATCGGAAGAAGAGAGTTAAAAGAATATAACCGTGTTATACACGGAATAGTGATCGGTGGTGTGTATTTCCTAAACCAGTTAGGATTCTAAAAATAGTGGTTACCCAACCTCTATAAATAGAGCCGTATACCCCTCTCACTAAGAGATCCGGAGGTATATAACCTCTCACGTATACAGAGACACGAGGACAGAGAGAAGCATACCTACATAGAGAGACCTTCCAGCCACGAACACGGACAATAAAAAGGTACATAGACACTTTTGGGAGGCAGAGAACTTCACGTACAGTCCATATCTTTGACGATTATCGATTAGTTTGTGCTATTTTCTTAATTAATTTTTATGGCTTTTGAGAAAGCCATGTTGGGCTAATTCCTTTGTTAGGGCGAAAGGATGAACTTGTAGAGATGGTTTTATTTGTGTTTCAAAATAGGGTTTTCAATTATATGAACTAAATATCATTAATTTGTCTCTCTCTCAACGTTTTACCGTTTCGATGATTTTTCATGTTCTATGCCACGTATAGTTCATTGTTTGATTAGTAGAAGGACTCGTTGAAACCTTGTATAAAATTGCTTTATGAATATTCTTTGAATCTTTATGCCCCGTATACTTAGTACTTCGAAATTCTACTTTAGGTTGAGAACAAACAATTCTTTTTTGAAATCGAGACCTTATACGACGAACGCAATTAAACCCTAATCTACAATGGATTCCCGGAACCTTAACGTTTTCCTCTTATTGTTTTCAAACTTTACTAAATAGTTTTAAAATCACTAGTTAATTTAATTCTTTATAAATAAAACCTAAAATAAATAATTTAATCCAAACTCCTCGTGGGAACGAACCATATTTGCTCTTGTCTACATCTTTCTACACTGTGCGATTGCGGTAAAACAAAGTCGGTTTTCCGACGCATCACACAACGACATCTTAACTATGGAGTTTGATGGAGATGTGATAAGTTTTGGTATATCTGAAGCAATACAATGCCCAAGTAATGCTCAATCGAGTTTTCATGATGACGTGTTGGATTCAGGATAAAGAGTAGCAAGAAAGCCTACAGTCGGGCAGACGACGTTAAACCAAACGTTGAATGGAGCTAACCCATTGATTTTGTATTTCTATCTTTATCTTTTTAGTTTTATTTTTATTTTTCATATCATTAGTAGGAATTTCCTACCTTGAATATTACAATGGATGAATCAAATTACATTGAGGATAATGTAAATTTTAAGTGTGGGGGAATGTTTAAGCATTTAGATTTTTAGTATTCACTTTTGTAAGGAATTTTTTAAACTTATTGTACATAATTGCATGAAAACTTCCAACTTTTAGAGATTTTAGAGTCACTTAGTATACTTCTAGATCAGTTTACATACAGAGTTCTCACCGAAAAAATTGAACTTTGAAGTAATAGAGAATGACATTCGGGTTGCTTAGTTGTTGAAAGGCTAGAACTGACAAAAAGGGACTTAAACCGCCGGTAGAGAATACAATATTAGAGTAGATGATCATTCAAGATAAATGAGTGAGGAACCAAACCTTCAGTTCTTTGTACCTGTATAAATTTTCCGTTTAGAGTGTTTCATCTGCACAAAATCCGGGTAGAATGATGAGCTACCCAACTTCGCACCAATTTCAACACTACTTTTGATCTCTTGAGTGCTATTTCTTCAATCATGAGGGTGTCATCAGAATTGCTAACTCTACCTGGTAGTCTTGTTTGCAGTTGGCACCATTCTCTCGATAAAGCGTCATTAAAAACATATCATCATCAGCAAGCGAAACGACATCAAAATCACAAGAAAGTTGAATACAATCAAGGTTTGAAAGCGAAAAAAACAGGAGCAAAATTCTATATCAAAAGTGAAGACAAAGCATTGTGAAAAAGGAAGATAAGTAAAAGATAAGAGTTTTTGAAGTTTATACGATATCGAGGAAATACAAGTTGTTATGATTCAGGTGCTTAATCCTTTCCCCATGACCATGTTAATTTCAGTTTAACTATTTTTCTAGTTGTTATCTTTTTATAGCATGTCAAAAAAAAAAACTAAAAAAAACAAAAAAAAAACAACATATAATATGGAAAAAAAAAGTTATGCATTTTAATATCGTAGTTAATGTGTTATTTCTTTAGTTAAGGTCACGAGAAAGAGGAAATATATAAAGAAGTTTCAAGCAACAAGAATTTGAGGAAAAGAGATGCAAATTGTCAAAGTTCTACAAAGTTCAGAAGTTTAACATCAATAATTGAAGACCAAAGACAAAGATGTTTCTATTTGTTGTGGGAATGGTGATGATTGTGAATCGAGTGAGAAGGTAAGTAACCGTTCCCATCCTTGCATAGTGGTTGATTTCCTTTCTTAGCGATCATCAGAAAAAAAAAAGGTTCTTTTTTGTCTCACGTTTCTATGGGATAAAATCTTCATATAGTTCGGAAGGTTACTTTTCCTTCCCACCATTCAATGTGTGCAGGATGTCTATCTTCACTCCTGCCTGCACACATGAGAACCATAATGTGCGTCTTCTTAATGCAGTTTCATAAAACCCTATTAGTGAGGAAGAAGTTGAAACATTCGATCACTCTCGAACCTGGATTCTTTCGTATGGTGTTTTTCTCTTAACTCAAGGGTTAAGCATGTGATCGTTTTCTCCTAACTCAAAAGTTAAGCATGAGAATAATTCTTGGATACTTCTAACTTCTTATTGTTAGTGTGCAAAAACTTTATGTCTTCATAGATCTTCGGATACATGTGCTCTGGAATTTTTGAAAGTTGGAATTTAGGTTTTGTGGGTATACCTTTTGTAAACCCTCACGAGACTATAACTCGTCCACTAGGGACACCCAGGGGTTTAAAGGCTTGTTACATATGCTAAGTGTAACCGTATCCTCAACGAAAGGGAGTTGTTGTATTTTAGTTTAGTTTAGTTTAGTTAGGTTAGTTTAGATTTTTAGTTCGCTCGATGACTAGCAAAATGCAAGTGTCGGGGAATTTGATAAGTGCAGAATTTACATGTTTTGAGTATCATATCTTACGCTTATTTGCTATATTTCATGTGAATTACTAATGCGTCGGAAAACCAACTTTGTTTTACCGCAACCGCACAATGTCGAAAGATGTAGACAAACGCAAATACGATTCGTTCCCTTGAGGAGTGTGTATTACTTCTACTACTTAATTCAAGTAACTTTTAGGTCAGAAGATGTTTTTCCGATTTTTGTAAAGAATTAAACTAATGAATGAATTAAAACTATTTAATAAAGATTGAAATCAATAATATAAAGCGTTAAGGTTTCGGGAATCCGTTGTAGATTTTGGTTTACTTGCGTTCATCACAAAGGGTATCAATTTTACTCGTGCAAAATAACAAATCTAGCTACTAATACACGGAAAATATTTCGTTTAAGAATTGTAGAAAAGAATTTTCAAAAAGAATTGTTTGTTCTCAACCTAAGGTAGAATTTTGAAGTACTAGATATACGTGGCATAAATAGTCAAAGAATATTCATAAAACGATTATACAAAAGGGCCAACGAGTTCTTCTACTAATCAAATAATGGACTATGAATGACATAGAACATGAAAAATCATCGAGAAAGTAAAACATTGTAAGAGAGACAAAACATTAACATTAAACTTTAGTAGTTGAATACCCTAGTTTTGAAACACAAAAAAATATATCTCTACAAGTTCATCCTTTCACTAACAAAGAGATTTAGCTAGATATGACTTTCTCAAAAACCATAAACATTAATTAGTAAAAGAAACACAAACAAACCCTTGATTCCTCCATGTTCATGGCCGTCTATTCTATAGTTTTCCACCTCTCCCTAAAAGTCCTCAGCGTCCAAGTATCTGCTTCTTCTTTTTCCGTTTTTTTTCTGTGTGTGAATGTATATGAAGTTGTTCCCCCAAGGTATATCTCAATTAAAACTCACGGCCTCTTTATATAGAGTTATATAGAGTTACCAGCCTCCTTTGTTTTTAGAATTTCACCTCAAATAGGAATCTCGAAAGGCCACCGACCAACTAAAGTTTCGTACCCGGATTTTACTCCACAGCCGCGTACCAATTGGATCTGTTATTCTTCGTGTAGAACCGTATCTCACTCAAACTTTTATTCCACTGACTTCTCTCTCACGAGTATTTATTTGATCTGAGTTTGTAAAAACTCGCTTCCTATAATCTCTCCAACTCAGTCTTTCCATATATTAGCAACTATGTGTCCTTTTCTCGAATAACCCAAATCAGTTTCCAGTTCGTCACTACCACTCCATCAGCGTCACCACCATAGCAGAGGGCGCTACCACCATAGCAGAGACTCCATTCTCTCGAGCTCTCCATCATCAACTCAGAACTGTTCTTCTTCCCTTCGAGTTCAATGCCATCTCTGCCTCATCATCCCAGCATTGCGAATCACCAGTTCACGAGCAACAGCTCCTTCTCAACTGCCATTCTTCTTGAAACTCGACTTTTGCCAAACTGTCCCTCCTGTAACTGTCCTATCATCAACAACCAAGCTCATCCCATTAACCATCGATTACCATCTTTTCCCGCTTGCTGAATGGTAACAGCATCACAGCTCATCTCGTCTAGCTCACTGCCATGATCATCACAGATTGATCACAGCCACTCGAGCAACCACCAATTTCGATCATCTCTGCCATATTTTACTTCCTTTAACTAACACATATTATTACCAACTCAGCTTCATCCTTTTCAGCTGAGCTTCACTCGACAACGACAACGACAAGATCCATCAAAACTCTCCTATCACTCCTTTATCTTCATGATTGTTTAGGCAGAAAATCTCATCTATCCAAATCAACCAAAATCAATCATCAAAAGAAGATCAAAAAGAAGAGAAATTGAACACAATTAGTTAACGTGGTTCAGCCCTTAATGGCCTACATCCACGGGTAATGAAGTTGCCCTGGTTTTATTGATTAATTTGAGGTTACAATCAGAAAACTCCATTGGATTTTACAGAATGAGGTTTTTCTCTCCGACCAGGCACCCCCCTCTTTTATTTTCTTTCCTTCTCTTTTAAAGGAAAATCCATCCAGCTTGGATCGATGAGTCATCCAGCTTGGATCGATGATTCATCCAATTCTAATACGTGGCGTCCTCTAATCGTCCCATGTGTCGACTCTATCTCTTCCATATACTTCCATGTGGCTTCTCCCTATCCGTCTACTTGTCAACCTAATCTTCTTATCCTACGGGACTGGTTCGATCCATGGTTCGATCCTTGGTACGATCCTTGGTACGATCCCTGGTACGATCCCTGCTTCGAACCTTGGTACGATCCCTGCTTCGAACCTTGGTACGATCCAACAACATTTTGATCCATGCATCGGGACACTGTACTCCACTGATATCGCTGCCACGTGTCAGAGCAACTTTTTGGTACTAACAACTTGCCCCCTTTTCTTGAGAGTTATTTGAAGAAAAATTCTTAAGAAAATTACTTCAGTTACTTCTTGCTTGGCCTTGTCATGATAAGAGTATGAACCTGATCCATTCAAAAATAGAATTTTGCTGCAAAACTTATACATAAGCGCATATTAGCGTAATAATATCATTTCATGCGTTTTAACCAAAAATGATAAATTGATTAATAAACTATCTTTCATCCAATTATTTAATCTTGTATAAATGTATAAGTCAATCAGGAATTCAAATTCAAAGTAACAATCGGAACGGGTCACATGTCAGGTTATTCATTGGGCGTAATTTTCTTTATACGCGCCAAAGCCTATTTGTGCCAGACATTCCGATAATTGTGGTGGGTGGAATTTTAGCCTGTTCACCTTTCAATAAGAGTCATTTTCATGACTTATACAAACAAGAATAATTAGAGCGAGAAAAAATTTTAGATCAAGAAGATATGGGGTACTTAGCTCTTTCGCGAGAGTCTTGCCGGCGAAAATCATCAGTTGTTGTAGTTAAACATTTCCACTATTTAACAAATTTGGGTCATTATTCCCCGAAGCACGATTGCCTTCGTGTGAATGATATGCGGAGGTGTCAAGCAATTATAACCTGATGTAGCATGCCCACCCATGTGTGAGTACCTCCATTCATGTTATACAACATTAACACCACCAGCTTGCTTGAAGCAAATTGAGTACGTGTTCCTTCATAGGTATCTTGATCATTTTGTTAAACAGGTTATTTCCTCGTCCTTCGAAATGCAACTGCGAGAACTCCATGATCATTTTGTTGAAGCCCTGCTGATGTCTTTGGATTCTGCATTTATGTTATATGATATGCATTCATGATGCTAATGGAGATACTGGCTGGTGATGAGCGTATGCTTCAATCCCAGGAGCATGATGCTGGTGTAAGCAAATTGAGTTTGGAAAACTCCCTGTCTGCCTGTCAGCATTTGCAACAGCAAGGGGGACTCATGCACTTGGACCGGCAGTTGCAGCAGGTGTGCGAAGATCATCATCTGTAAGCAAATTAATTTTGGTTGTGCAAAGATCATCATCTGGTGGGCTTGGCTAGAGCTGGACTTGTTTTTTTGGCTTGAGATGGACGTTATTATTCATTTGCAGCTTCGGATCAGTCTTGTAAAGCAGACAATGTTAGGCTCCTACTTGCGATCGGGAAAGGATTGCGGGAATTAATTCATCCTTCACTTCAATATCATCACATGTTGTAGTCTTATCTATACAATGTGCCTGCTGATCTAGGGTGATTTGGCAAGAAATGCACATAGCATAACAACTCTTCATTAGTGGGTAATTCTTGCTGTGCCAATATTAATGATTTTTGTTTCTTTAACTGGGGTGAAGACTGGTTTTGGAATCCCAATTGGAGTTGGGGTCCCCTTTAATTGCTACATCGTCCCTTCATGATGTTGGTTTATCAGATTTTCTTGACTCTGACTGCTCTCTCCTTTTTCACTTATTGTTTTATTTTTTTGCATTCTTTTCTAGATTTTGATTTATTTCTTCCTCCTTTGCTTTGACTCTTCGTTCCTTTTTCTTTTAATATTATAGATGTTCCCTTCTTCATTCATTCTTATTTATGCCATTGTACAAAACTTGGCGTCTTCTTGATTACCCCTTATCTCCATCTCTCCTTGCGGTGTTGGAAACCGCAAATATTGATGATAAGTTGATACTACTCCCTTCAACTGGTGAACCCATTGTCTTCCAATTATAGCATTGTATGGTGATGTGCATCCACAACACTAAACCTTGTCAGAATGTTGATTGGTCCAGCTGAAACTTCAAGATCAATATCTCTCTTTGGTTTGGAAGCTATTCCATTAAATCCATAGATGATGTATCGTGACAAGATCAACTGATCTTCTTTAAAGCCCATTTTACAAATTGTATTGTAAAACAACACATTTAAGGAACTGCCCCCATCCAAGAGTATTTTCTTTACATTCCAACATGATATCAATAATGTTAGTACAAGAGGATCATTATGCATTTCAATTTCTTGGTTTACTTCTTGTGCAGAAAATGTCAACGGATACGCCATCCAATCTTCCCATAATTCTGCTTGCCTTCATTGAACTTTAAAGACTTCATGGTTCCGAATTCTCTTGCACAACTTTTTATTGATTGCTACATTCAAATCTGTATCATTCTTTTCTGCATATGATATCATATCAATTGTTTGTTTATTATACGAAATGTGTATTGCTTTGCCTTCATCAGGTTTCATTGTTGGTTCGACCTTCTGAACAAATTCCTTTAACTCCCCAGCATCAATCATTCTTTGTACTAATGCTATAAAATTTCTACAGTTGTTTGTTGTATGCCCTTTATAGATATGATACTCACAATAATCTTTTGAATGTTGTGTAAACTCTGGTTGATTACCCTTTGTTATTGGCCACTGAAAATCTGGTCTATTCTTCAAAATTTTGAATAACCTGAAATATGAAACATTAAGCTTGGTAAAGGTTCTTTCTCGAAATTGCTGAGCAAATTTTTTGCCATTCCCTTGTCGAGGATGTTTTAATTCTCTTGATTCAAATTTTGGAAGAAACTTCCTTTTTTGCTCTGGCAATTCCTCAACTGAATTTGTTCTCCTCGTATTTCCTTGGCATCTTGAAGTAATTCTCGATCCTTGCTCCTGTATGTCTTGGAGCCTTGCACATGTTTCTATTATTTCTCTTAACTCGCCTTCGGTTTTTGGATTATTTCGGTGAATTTCAACAAAAAGCTGGCTTTTCCGATCAACAATTCCCCATTTGTAATGATTTATAGCTGTTATCGGGTCTAATTCACCTATTGCTTGACATATTGCATGCCATCTAGCTGTATATGAACGGATCGATTCTTTTGGCCAAGATGTTAAAGAATAAAGCCTATCCTCCCCTGAATCAACTGGTTTGTTATACATGTATGCTTCAAGAAACTTTCTTACCAACTGTGCGTAATTATGGATAGAATTTTCCGGTAACCTATCGTACCACAATAATGCTGTCCCTGTTAAACTTCATGGAAAACATCTACATATGATTGCTTCATGATCGTCCCACCGTGACATCACCCGATTATAATACTTTAAATGTGATGTTGGGTCCTTAGTACCATCGTAACATTCGAACACTGGAATATTATATTCCCTTGGTAACGATACACGTGTCAAATGTCGTGCTACCGGTGTCCGTTTTGCTTCTTTTAACGCCTCTTCTATTCTTCCCCCCTCTTTATTTTTTAATCCTTTAATTTCTTCTTTCATTTGTTCCATCGCTTCCAAACATGCTTCCCATTGGGTTCGTTGAATCTCCTGATTTTCTTGTTGCCTTCTCGCTTGAGATGTCAATCCTACCAACACCATTCTTTGATCTGGATTCCGTTGTTCATTTCTTGATATTTGTCTACTTGACATTGCCTCCTGATTTTGTATTTTTGTCACAGCTGGTCTTTGCTCCCGCTGAATCAAATCTTTTAAAACTTGGTTTTCTGTTGCTAGTAATTCAATTCGATGGTTGCTTGCTCTTTGTTCCTTTCTCATTTCATTTATTTCTTCTAATAAATCCTGTATGTGTCGTACCTCATTTTGAGAATTCCCATGATGTGAAGAGAAATTCTGAACTACTGTATTTGGTGTTAATTCCTGATTTGGGGTATGATTTCCTTCATTACTTTGCTGTTGTCCTGATTCACTTCATTCCGCTTGTCTATTCTCCAAGTTTTCATTACTATTTTGGTTCCCGGAATTAGCGTCTTGAGACATATTTTTCTGAATCTGTTGTTTCTTAATGACTTTCTTTCTTTCTTGATTGCTTTCCTTCCTCGATATCTAGAAATTTTTTTAGAAGGTCAGTCATATGAATTCTATGTATTGAAATCATAAGAAGTATTATTCATTACTTTATCCGTAAATCTTCTTTTACACAAATTTTTTTTCTTTTTTGCATGGTTTAGTTTTAAGATTAAAACCATTTTTCCTTTGTCAGGTAGGATAAATCCTTTAACAATCCCTGTTTCTAGCGCCAAATTATTTAGGCAGAAAATCTCATCTACCCAAATCAACCAAAATCAATCATCAAAAGAAGATCAAAAAGAAGAGAAATTGAACACAATTAGTTAACGTGGTTCAGCCCTTAATGGCCTACATCCACGGGTAATGAAGTTGCCCTGGTTTTTTTGATTAATTTGAGGTTACAATCAGAAAACTCCATTGGATTTTACAGTGTGAGGTTTTTCTCTCCGACCAGGCACCCCCCTCTTCTATTTTCTTTCCTTCTCTTTTAAAGGAAAATCCATCCAGCTTGGATCGATGAGTCATCCAGCTTGGATCGATGATTCATCCAATTCTAATACGTGGCGTCCTCTAATCGTCCCATGTGTCGACTCTATCTCTTCCATATATTTCCATGTGGCTTCTCCTTATCCGTCCACTTGTCAACCTAATCTTCTTATCCTACGGGACTGGTTCGATCCATGGTTCGATCCTTGGTACGATCCTTGGTACGATCCCTGCTTCGAACCTTGGTACGATCCCTGCTTCGAACCTTGGTACGATCCAACAGCATTTTGATCCATGCATCGGGACACTGTACTCCACTGATATCGCTGCCACGTGTCAGAGCAACTTTTTGGTACTAACAATGATAATGGCAGCAACCATCAATCATCTTATTTTATCGCTGCTAAGAGTGAACACAGCTCCAACTCGTCATCATTGATTGTATCATCCATGAAAGAAAAATCCTAACAATGATTTAGTCGGAAAAGACTCGACCTAAATTCTGTTGGCAAAAGGAAGAAGAAGATGGTAGCCCCGATCAGAAATGCTGGTGCCGATAACATTATTTAAAAAACTGGCATCCCTGAACAAATGAGAAGGTTCCTTTAACATATGAATTCAGCTGTCCCTTAGCGTATGACGGAGTGTTAATAGTAGCCTTCCTTGAAATGACTATTTTGCCCTTGATTTTTGTTTTGCTTATAACTTTCTCGTACGAAGTCAGAATGACCTTATTCTTTCGTCATTAGCTTCGTAATTCAATTTTATTCAAAATGGTGAGTAGAAATCTTGGAATGGACTGAGTTCTATTAGGTATTTGGTAATTCTTCATTGTAAAGCTTAATTTTACTTCTTTTAGAGATTGCAACCTAACAAAAGACATAAACTACAAAAGTAGTAATAATACATAGTAAGTCACACAAAATCTAGTAAATAATTATAAGGAAATGATATTTAAAATATATAAATTATGCATTTATCAATTACCTTGTATTATTATTACTTTTGTATGTCTTGTTTAGGTTACATTTCTAAAAAAAGTGAAAATGAAGTGCTTTAAAGGAAGAATTTCTAAAGACCCAGTGGATCTCGGTCTAATCCAGGATTTCTACCCACCATATCGATGAAAAAGAGAAAACGAAGCCAATAGCGAAAAGACAGAGTCATTCCGACTTCGTATGAGAAAGTTATTGGCGAAAAGAGTAGTTAATCTTGTCGGTTTCATGGAATTCACAAGTGAACAAGTTTTAAAAGGAATTGATAAAGCCACCAGTTTTTTACTAGGGACTGTCAAGTGAGTTTAATCAGTTGAAGGCACAGGATAGTGAGAAACTCCCTTCTCAGACTCTTATTAAACCAAGAGAGATTGTTAATGCTGCTACATTGAGAATTGGTACGCAAACTGTGCAACCACAAGTTACTGTAGATGGTAATGAAAAGTCTCTAAAGGATCCGAATAAAGAGGAAAAGTTCATAACTCCTCCGAAAAACGGTCAGGTATCAAAAGAAAAGCCTCAATATCATGTTTCTATTTACGTTCCTCCTCTACCTTTTCCTGGCAGGTTCGCTAAAGCTAATAAGAAGGTGGAACAAGATAAAGATATTTTGGACGTTTTTATGAAAGTCCAAGTGAACATTCCGCTAGTTGAAGCAATCAAGCAACTTCTTAATTCCGGGATCTCGGTCAAATCCAGAATTTCTACCCACCATATCAACGAAAGCGAGATAACGAAGCCAATGACGAAAGAACGAAGTCATTCCGACTTCGTATGAGAAAGTTATGGGCAAAAAGAGGAGTTAATCTTGTCGATTTCATGAAACTAACAAGTGAACGAGTTTTAAAAGGAATTGCTAAAGGCACCAGTTCTTCTACTATAGGATGTCACTTCTTTGAATAACACTAAAGGCGCCAGCAGATTGGTTAAGGGGCACCACCCTCTTCTTCTTTACTTCGATCAGTGAATTTAGATTAGGTTTATTTCGGCGGTTTTGGGTTTATCTGTATAGTGAGTCTCGAATATGCCGTGATTGAAGGAAGGGATGGAGCGACAGTGAATTGCTATCATTAATCATCATGATGATGATGGTCACTCCCGGTGACTGAAGTATATTGGCTGGATGGTGGTAACAGAGAGATGGTCGAAGAAGAGGCTGTGATGATCATGATGGTTATGGCAGAGACGCCTGGATGGTTGATCTTGGATTCGAATGGTGCATTGGGTTAGTGAGGCTAAATGAAGGCATTGGTGAGGATCGAGATTATGTTTTGAGAAGAGAAGATCGAGAATATTCCATGCTGCCATTAACGGCCGAGGTTGAGTCGATTGCAGTTTAGAAGAGAGTCTGTGAGGGACTTTCTACGACCATCAATGGCTTACGTTAAGTATAATAGCTCGATATGGTATGGATGAGCTTGGTGCTGTTAAGTGAAGAAGATAGGATTGAAAATCAGTAAGGAGCAAGGCAGAGCTCGAAGTGAGATGATTTAAGTAATGATGGCGCTGTTGAGTTTGATCTTGCTCGTGATTGAGCAGTCATGGTGATTGAGATGGAGATGGTGGTCTATGATGGTTGATCCTGTGAGCTGTTGCTCGGTAATGATGATGGTGGCAGTCAGCAGTGAGAAGAACTGAGCAGTTGATCCCGAGATTTGCTCGAGTGATTCTGCGATGGCAGGAGAATAATAGATGGCAGAGATGTCGACAACTGTTGGTTAACTTGAGTTCGAGGTTGAGATAAAATAGGGAACTGAGTTGAAAACTCAAAAGAAATTATTTTGCTTGATGGATAAACCATCGAGTATAGATGGGAGATTAAACCAAAAGTCAGAAGAAAGATTTGTTCTCGATGGGTCATAACTATCGAGCAAACCTGGTTCGGAAAGAAAAATTACAGAAAGAAAAATATTTCTCGATGAGGCGGCCCATTTGGACGACTTTGGCTTGTTTTTCACGTTATTGGCTATTTTGAGCAGGTTTAGTAACTTATTGCGATCGGGATTCGAGCACAAACACTTCTATTTTTGATACATCTATATAAGAAATAATTCACTTCTTTTCGAGGTACTCTTTGATCACAAGTTTGATACACAATAAGAGAAGAGAAGAGAAGGAGCTTTGGAGTTGGAGATTTTTCTACAACCTAGGGTTTGATTTTATTTTCTTCTTTATTATTTTCCATGGATTTTAAGAAATCTATGATGAGCTAATTTATTCTCATTTGTTAGAGATGTAGTCCGAAGTCTAGAAGATAATTATTAATTAAAGCATTCATTCTTAGTATTCATTTTTTTTTAATGTCGCTTATGTTCTACTAATTATAACGACATGTATGATTGAATTATTGCTTGTTTAAGTTGTAAATTGAATAATCATAAATTCATATCTATAGCTAACTAGGGTTTGAGATCCGGAATTGTCGAAAGACCTCTGTTACTAGTAGCATAGCATAATTTCTAACGAAGGGATGTTGCCATGAGATTATGTGTAGAAGCGTGACCTAGGTTAAATCCGAGTGGCTCTTGCGCCGGATTGCTTAGAATAACCTCATCTCATAAATACCATTGCTTTCATTGGGTTTAACTTGAGTGGCTCTTACGTCAAGTTATCTAGTAAAAGGGATTCAAAGAGTGACTCCTGCGCCTTTGATGATAACAAGAGTTTTGCCGGAATAGACCTGCGATAGGATGCTTTAGGGTTATTGATATTGAGCAAAGTTGAATATTGAGTCTAATTTTAGTTAGTAACATGTTTGATGACGAAAGATGAACTCTCTAACCAGTATTTTCATACATTGTTTACAATCTTAAATTATTTTCTGCTATTAATTTAGTTTAATTTCATTCACAATCATCATAAATCCCCCTATTTACTTAAGTTTTCAAATACATATAACAACTCATACCTCCCTGTGGATCGAACTTGTCTTATTACTATGCTCTTATTTATAATTGTGAAATGAAAATACTTGAAATAATTTTGCTTGGCTGACAGCCGGCCAAATTTTGGCGCCGTTAACGAGGAGGCATAGCGGATTGTTTTTTTTTTTTTTTTGATTTGTTTTTTTTGTTTTTAATTTCGCTTTAAGAATTGTGTTTCGGGTACTTTATTGAAAGACAAACCGAAAGAAGCAACGGGTGATGCAAACCGTACACTCAAAGAACTAGCTTCTTACAAGATGGATACACAGGAATGGTGTATTCAAACTACATCCAACTTCGAGATCAAGTCAGGATTGATTTGAGAGCTTCACAAATTCTATCGAATAGCTAATGAAGATCCGAACAAGCATCTAATGGATTTCCCCAACATGGTCATGGCCATGTTACCGGAAGATACTAATGCAGACGGAGCTATGTTACGGGTTTTTCCATTCTCTTTGGTAGATACCGCTAAGGAATGATTATACCATTTACTTGCTGGCAGTGTAACAACATGGAACAGTTTGAAGAAACTCTTTTTAGAGTAGTTTTTTTCCTGCATCTAAGGCAACTCAAATATAGAATTAGATTTGTGGGATTAAACAAATGGCAGGAGAGACATTGTACGAAAATATGGGAACGTTATAAGAGATTAGTGGCCAGCTGTCCGTATCATCAATTTGGTGACGCATTGATTATCCAGTATTTTTACGATGGTTTATTACCAGGTGACAGAAATCTCCTTGACGCTGCAAGTGGTAGTGCTTTAATGAACAAAACAGTATCACAAGCTAAAGAATTTATTGACAACATGACAACAAATTCTCAACAATTCTCAAGTTGTTATCAGAGCCATTTATCAATAGAGTTAATCAAGTTGACAAGATGACTGAACTACGTCAACAGATAGGCAACCTGACAGCAATGGTGCAATAAATTGCAGCTATGGTGGTACAACCATCAGGTCGAGCTTATGAGCATGTGGCGCATGTCAATGCTCTCTTTTCAAGCCAACAAACACAACAGTGTGATCCTTACTTCAACACTTATGATCAAGGATGTAGAAACAGACCACACTCTAATTATGCTATCAAGGAAGCTACAGTTGCAGATCTTATTCATAACCTTCTAGTGAGTTCCAACATCAAGGAAAACAAACACAAATATTGTAAAACTAAGAATCATCAGAGATGCTTACTTTGATGAAGACTTTAATCTTCGTGGTACAACAGAATCAACAACTAGCAGATCTAAATCAGCAGAAAACTGATTATGTCATTAATGAGTTGAGTACACATATGGGTGTTATAGCAATCATCATAGATCTCCCCAGTTACTTAAGTTTTCAAATACATATAACAACTCATACTTCCTTGTGGATCGAACTTGTTTTATTACTATACTCTTATTTATAATTGTCAAGTGAAAAGACTTGAAATAATTTTACTTGGATGACAACCGACCAATATGAACATCCAGTACTGCAACTACCTCTTACAAACGATATATATATACTGCGAAGGTTGCAATCAACTCTGAACAAATGGTATAAACTGCTTGCAACAACCAACACTTTCCGATGATATGAACAACCTTGTGCTGAAACGCAGAGCGGATGCTTACGTACCCTCTCTGTAGCTCGAAGGGATCAAATACGACCTTATTTTATCACTTTTTGTTTAGATAATATGAACTACCCATAATGATAACAACTATCTCTTAGATAATATATGATATGAACTACCATATTTAGGTAGCAATCATCCCCTACGTTAATATGAATTGTTTGTCGTAATAGCAACTATCTCTAACAAGAATACTTTTGTCAAGTATATTAGTGTACTGGATCCCATTCTTACATTATGCTAAATCATACTAATGTTCGAATACTGCAGCATTTAAATGATACAAGGATCATATCCAAACACATCATATGCAACGGATTTCTAACATATTAAGTTACTGTCTATGGTCCATATAAGACAATAAAAATATCGCAATAATAAAAAAGACAAACTAGCCAAATCTCCACTTCAAGGCTCACCCAAAACCCCTGCCATTGAAATATTTACAATACCTGCGTTCTATAAAAATATTATGCATTATCAGCTTTGGCTTAGCATTCATTTCCCTACGCATACAGGCAATACAAAGATATACTGAGAATTTGTAAGAACAATACAATATATCGAATGGAACAAGAGCATTTGGTGTTGTCTTTGACTTCGAGATGGTATCCAAAAATATTGTAAGAAAATCTATTCAAACGAAATCTTTACCGTGTCACAGTTCATTAGACTTCTGTAATAATCATTTAAATTTCAATTTTGTATTTGCATCATCTAATTAAGCTCGAACTAATATTATGTCCATTGGACTTATAAGGTATAAATTAGTTCATCCAACCACAACACAACAAACTAAATAAATTTAGTATGACCAATAATGTTAACTTATGTTCTTTTAAATCAATAGCACTGTATGCTACACAAATTGACGTGAAATGATTTCCAATAATAAAATCCCAACAACTAGAAATACTTAACTTCTTAACACTTGGGTAGAAAATCATTAGACTGGAATCAACCATCAGAGGTAGCGTTTTACATGTACTAAATAAATGAATTTCCTAAGATCCAAGTGCAATTAACCTCGTGAAATTCATAACACAGGTATATAAAATATAGAGATGTCATCGGGTATCTGTAAGTAAACTTATATCTTATAACCACACCAATTGTCTCTAAGAGTCAGAATAATTTCTTTAAATTCACAATCATCTAGAGTACTCAATCCTTCGCGAATTATGTTTATGTGCTAAACTATTGCACTAGACAAAAGCATAATAGAATCGCATTACTAGAAATGAAGCAAGCCAAGTGAAATGACATTTCTATTATATGTTGAAGAAAATGATCTATTTGTTTTGTTTTTGGTCTTAGATTAATTGGAACTTAGGACCAAGGGATCACTAAGGAAACTAGCTCATTTTCACTATTTGTGAATGAAACCTTTAGTCCCACATAGGAGAAACTAAAGATGTTACTTCTCCATATTACTTAGAAATTTGTATCCAAGGGAAGCCCCTTCGGGGTTAATAAACTTTTGTGTAAGGGAGAGGACTTAGGCTATGTGCTAGTTGGTGCAACCACACATTTCACACACGCGCGTTGCTTCGCACCGAAGCACGCACGCCGCGGTCAGGCGGGCGGGCGGGCTCGGGTTTGGGTATGGGTGGTTAACCAAAAATTATCTTTTTGGACAAAATTCTTTTGAAATATTTTCTAAATAAATTTAAATTTCAAAAAAAAAAAATTCTTAATGAGGGCGCGTCTGACCCAGCGGTATATATTTTACTTACTAAATTTATTTTTGCTGGCAGTAAAGGTTGAATTTGAATTGATTTTAATTTGCTTGTTTTTATTCCGTTTTACAATTTATGTCCGTGCTCCATGCACGGAATTGATTCTCATTCAATTGCCATCACAGCTATTCTCTTCTCTTTGCCTATAAAAGAAAATCGACTTCTTCATTTCAACTCACACCAGAAGTAGCTACTATCCTGCCTTCTTTTCCCCTCTTCCTGCTTTGTTTTATGCAATGCTTGTTTACTTCCCTTCTGTAATCTATCTTGTTGTTAAGTTCGTTTGAGTGGGTGATTTATATTGTGCTTATAAAAATCATAACGGGCAGTTCTATCCTGGATACATCTCCGTTGTGGGGGTATAGCATCTCTCATTCTTGAAGAGTACTCGCGGACTATTGTGTTAAGGACAATTTGCTGAGCAGGTGGCTCTGTCCTTTGTGTGCAAATCGATTCAGAGATTTTATTAACGTTAACATCTTCTGTTTTAGTATTTTTATTGTTGTAGATTCAACAATCTTAACAAAATAGTGCATCTTCTATAACAATGGGTAAAAATGATGTTGACAGACCATAAAAATTCGATGGGAAAGATTTCAAAAGATGACAATCAAAGATGTTGTTTTCCCGAGTTTTCATATGTTAGATGAACTTATTCTGAAATCTTTTGATGAGGGTTTGAATGATGCTGGAAATGAAAGGGATTTGGAAAGTTGGGTTAGGCAGAATTATATGGCTAAAAATCACATTTTGAATTGCTTAGAGGATGCACTGTATAATTTTTATAATGCAAAAGAGAACTTTTATGCTTTTGATTTATGGGCTTCTTTAGAGGCAAAATGCAAGCTGAAATTGCTGGAAGTAAGAAATTCTTGGTAGATAGGTTCTTGGAATATAAAATGTCGAACAACAAATCTGTGGTTGATAAATTCCGTGAACTTCAACGTATTATCAATGAAATTCTGGATGAAGGCATGGTGATAGATGAAACTTTTCAAGTGTCTGCTGTGATTGAGAAATTAACGTCTTCCTGGTCCGAATACAAACGTATATTGAGACATGAAACATGTGAAGTCAGTATGGTTGATTTGGGTAAGAAGATTCAAGTATAAGAGTTATTGTGCTCCAAAGAAAAGAACGTCTCTTCTGCAAGGGAGATGTCCAACAAGGCTCATGTAATTGAACACAAGTCTTCCAATACTGAAAAGGGTGGGAGCAGCAAACGCAACCCTAAGCCTAGTTATCACAAGAAAGGTATATTTCAGAAACCCAAATCTGGCATTGGTAAAATTAAAGGTGCTTGTTATGCTTGTGGAAATCCTGGCCATATGGCAATTCACTGTAGAAAACGTAAGGACTTTAATAATAAGAAAACAATGCTAATTTGGTTGAAAACAACAAGAACGATTTTTCTGGTACGGTGTGAAGTTAATTTGGTAACCAATGTGAGAGACTAGTGGGTAGACTCTGGTGCTACCAAGCATGTATGTGGAAACAGAGATATGTTCACCTCCTATCAGAAGGTAGGGGAAGGGGAGAAATTCTACATGGGTAACTCATCTGCAGCACAGGTTGCAGGAAAAGGCAAAGTTGGGCTAAAACTCACTTCTGAAAGACTCTCACATTGAATGAAGTTCTTCATGTTCCGTACGTCTGCAAAAATCTTGTCTCTTGTGGTGTTTTAGATGATAAGGGTTTTAAACTTGTTTTTGAATCTGGAAAAGTTGTTTTCACTAAGGGCAAGGATTATATAGGTAAGGGTTATAAGACTGAGGGTCTCTATAAACTTAATAACCTCTGATGAAATGAATAAAATTGATTCTTCTGCTTATGTTTGTGTGTCATTAAATGTTTGGCATGATAGACTTGGACATGTAAATTATAAGTCAATGCATAAACTGGCTAGCATAGGCTGCATACCCAAATTTAGTTTGGATATTGTACATAAATGTGAAGTATGTGTAGAATCAAAATATGCTAAAAAACCTTTTAGAAAAAATGTTCAAAGAAATTCGAAACCCTTAGAATTAATTCATTCATACCTGGTTGACATGAAATCAGTTCAAACTAGAGGTGGTAAGAAATGGTTTTTCACTTTTATAGATGATTGTACGAGCTACTGTCACATATATTTGTTTAAAGGTAAGGATGATTCCTTAGAATCCTTTAAGATGTATAAACTAGAAGTTGAAAACCAAATGAGTGATACCATTAAAACTATTAGGTCTGACCGTGGTGGTGAGTATATAATTCATATAGGATATATTTACATAGAACACGACATTATATACAAAGTAACCCCACCTTATTCACCACAATCTAATGGTGTGGATGAACGGAAGAACCGAACCCTTAAGGAGATGCTGAATGCCATGTTAATTAGCTCAGGATTACCAACAAACTTGTGGGGGAGGCCTTCCTCTCAGTTTGATATATCTTGAACATAGTAAAGGATCAGAAAAAACCCCATATGAATTATGGAAAGGTAGACAACCTTCTTATGCATACTTTTGGCTAAGGTTTCCATTCCTCCACCTAAGAGAACCAATATAGGACCCAAAACTGTTGACTGTGTCTTTATAGGGTATCCTGGGCATACTACTGCATATAGATATATGGTTGTAAGTTCTGAAATTTCTGAAATTGGTGTGAATACTATTATGGAATCTAGGGATGCTGTGTTTTTTGAAAATGTTTTTCCATTGAAATCTGTCGCATGATATGTGTTGATCCCTAGATGTCCATTCGACCAATCAGAAATTACCTTCAGAGGAAGATGAAGTTGAATTTGAGCCTAGAAGAGGTAAAAGACTTAGAACTGAAAAATCTTTTGGGACAGACTTCATAACATGCTTAGCTGAAACTGATCCACAGACTTATAGAGAAGCCATGACTTCTTCTGAAGCTCCATGGTGGAAAGAATTTGACATTAGTGAAATGGATATCATTATACAGAATGGTACGCGGGAAATTGTAGATTTACCTCTAGGGTGTAAACCCATAGGCTGTAAATGGATATTCAAAAGGAAACGTAAGGTAGATGGAACTGTGGAAAAATACAAAGCTAGATTAGTAGCTAAAGGCTATAAACAGAAAGAAGGTGTAGATTTCTTTGATACTTATTCACCTGTTATGAGAATTACTTCCATTAGGATGTTAATTGCTATTGCTGCCATTCATAACTTAGAGATACATCAAATGGATGTAAAGACAGTTTTTTCTAAATGGTGAATTAGATGAAGAAATTTAAATGGACCAATCTGAGGGATTTGTGGTGAAAGGTTGTGAAAACAAAGTTACTAAACTAAAAAAATCTTTGTATGGTTTGAAACAAGCACCTAAACAGTGGCATGAAAAATTTGATCATGTAATGATTTCTAGTGGTTTTAAAATCAATGAATCTGACAAGTGTGTTTATACTAAACTTATGAATGATGCCTGTGTGATTGTATGCTTGTATGTTGATGATATGCTTATAATTGGTACAAGCATGGATGTAATAAATTCTACAAAGAACATGCTAAATGAGAACTTTGACATGAAAGACTTAGGCCCCGCTGATGTGATCTTATGGATGAAGATTAGAAGAATTTTTAATGGATATAGTCTTAGTCAATCTCATTATGTTGAATTTGTGCTTAAAAAATATAATCAGTTTGATTGTAAACCTGCTTGTACTCCGTATGATCCTTGTTGTAGACTCAAAAAGAATAAAGGTAATGGAGTTTCACAACTTGAATACTCACGAGTTATAGGAAGTATGATGTATTTAATGAATTGTACAAGACCGTACATTGCTTATGCTGTGAGTAGGTTGAGTAGGTATACCTGTAATCCGGGGCAGGAGCATTGGGATGTACTTATTAGAGTACTGAGGTACTTGAAGTACACTTTGAACTTTTGTTTAAATAATGAGAGATACCCTGCAGTCCTTGAAGGATTTTGTGATGCAAACTAGATATCAGACTCAGAGGAGTCTAAGTTTACGAGTGGATATGTTTTCACTCTAGCATGAGGGTCTGTATCTTGGAAGAGTTCCAAACAGACATGTATAGCTCGATCCATTATGGAATCAGAGTTTATTGCGTTAGATAAAACAGGAGAGGAAGCCGCTTGGCTAAGATGCTTTTTAGAAGACATTCCTCTCTGGCATAGGCCTGTGTCAGCTATATCTATACATTGTAATAGTCAAGCTGCAATAGCTAATGCTAAAAACAACAACTATAATGGGAAGTCTATACACATTCGTAGAAGACATAATTCCCTGAAACAACTAATCTCAACTTGTTTTATTTCTATTGACTTTGTGAGGTCTAAGGAGAATATCGCGGACCCTTTGACGAAAAGTTTGTCCAAGGAGATAGTTAGTGATGCATCGAGGAGGATGGGGCTTAAGCTCATTAAATAAACTTGCCATGAAGGATACTCAACCTTGCTGACTGGAGATCCCAAGATCAAGGCTTTGAATGAGACAACTAATTTGTGGTGGGTTAAAGGAAACACTATCAGAGAATTCTATTGTCTGTCCCTTCCTTATGGTGTAGACGTGATAGTGTGACTGCATGTGAAGGATGACTTTTTATTAAATCTTAATGAGTTTTATAATTTCAATTTAAGATTAAAGTGGGGTGTAGCAGTAAAGACTCTTAACGGAATTCACCTATCTGAATGTGGAAGTGGGCCTTTTCCTATGAGAATTGAGATGATTCTCTAGAGCATTCTGAGAAACGGGATACGTCCAGGGCCAAAATGGACACAACAGCACCTAGAGTGATATCACGCGTGGAAGTTACTGATTAACTACACCAAACGATGGCAGTTCAAGACATCGCATTCATTGTCCATCAAGTAGTTCCGGTAATTTCTCACTAAGCAAAGGTTCAAGACCTTATGGACACATATTGCCTATAGTGGTATTTCTCGCTTTCTGATTTCTGATTTTCATCGGATTTCATTCATGTCGGGGATTGTTGGAGAAAATGATCTTATTTGTTTTGTTTTTGGTCTTGGATTAATTGGAACTTAGGACCAAGGGGTCACTAAGGAAACTAGCTCATTTTCACTATTTGTGAATGAAACCTTTAGTCCCACATAGTATAAACTAAAGATGTTACCTCTCCATATTACTTAGAAATTTGCATCTAAGGGAGGCCTCTTAGGGGTTAACACAATTTTGTGTAAGGGAGAGGACTTAGGCTATTGGCTAGTTGGTGCAACCACACATTTCACACATGCACGGTGCTTCGCAGCGAAGCACGCACGCCGCCGTCCTTCAGGTCGGTCGGGCGGGCGGGCTGGGCTCGGGCTCGGATTTCGGGTTCAGGTGTGGGTCAACCAAGACTTATCTTTTTGGACAAAATTCTTTTGAAATATTTTCTAAATAAATTTAAATTTCAAAAATAAATCTTGTCTTAATGAGGGGGGCGTCTGACACGGCGGTATATATTTTACTTACTAAATCTATTTTTGCTGGCAGTAAAGGTTGAATTTGAATTGATTTAAATTTTTCCGTTTTTATTCCGTTTTACAATTTATGTCTGTGCTCCATGCACGGAATTGATTCTCATTCAATTGCCATTACAACTATTCTCTTCTCTCTGCCTATAAAAAAAATCGACTTCTTCATTTCAAGTCACACCAGAAACAGCTACACTATCCTGCCTTCTTTTCTCCTCTTTCTGCTTTGTTTTGCGCAATGCTTGTTTACTTCCTTTCTGTAATCTATCTTGCTGTTAAGTTCTTTTGAGTGGGTGATTTGTATTGTACTTATACAAATCATAACGGGCAGTTCTATCCTGGATCATCTCCGCTATGCTTGAGGAGTATCCGCGGACTATTATGTTAAAGATAATTTGCTGAGCAGGTAACTCTGTCCTTTGTGTACAAATCAATTCAGAGATTTTATTAACGTTAACATTTTCTGTTTTAGTATTTTTATTATTGCAGATACAACATTATATATGTATATAGCATCTATTGATGGTATCTTAGCCCATTTCCATTATATATATATAGCATCCACTGATTATATCCTAGCCCATTTTTTTGAAGATGGGCAGAAGAAAGTTCTACTTGCCGATCTAGACAAATGTATGCACCAGACTAGCTGCACAACTAGTTTTTGTACCTGCTTTCAAAACATGACCTTCTAGCATCTCTAAATATAATACACGCACAAGCAAAGTAACAACTAGTTAATATTGATCATTAACCATTTAAACAGACATCCATATCTCCTTCTAGTCCCCCAACTCAAAACATAATTCTATCTATCGCATACAATGTCAAACACGACTAAAGTATCATATGGTTACATTTATTTTCTTTCCATATTAATAGGAATATGTACAGTCTACACTCAGACAAATTAAACAGTTATTTATCTGTACTTGGTAATTTGGTAAACCAAATTCATGTAAACACCACAAACTTCACTCCAATTAACATTGTTAATTTAATATTTGACATAATTTCATTATGGATGATAAGAACCATACATACTAAACATGCAATATCCTTTACATATAAAGATTTAACATAAGTGCCAAGACATCAGTTAGTTCAAGTCTATTCACACTATAAGAAAAACGGGTTTAAGCGTCTAAAATCTTAGCAAGAGCTCGAAAAATTAGTCGCTTTAAATGTTTAAGCATCTAAAATTACAACTGCCAGAAATTTTAGCGTCTATAAACCTGTGTCCACTATTATTTAGCAACGAAAAAATGTGTTTAATCGCTAGATCTTTTGTTCAAGTAATTTATAGCAACTTAAAAAGTGATCATGTAGTTATTTACTTTGAGGCACCGACACGTAGCAACAACAAAATAATTTGGTTGCTCAAACCTCCCTTAGCAACTAAGTTTGAGCCACAACCAAATATGTTTAATTGCTAGATCTGTTTTT
>JAJJMC010012636.1:1016704-1159468 GCA_023531435.1 Papaver californicum
AAAAAAAAAAAATTCAAATCATTTGATTAGGTAAAAGATTATGTTTAATTAATCATGATTAGTTTAAATTAATCTTAACTAATTAATGTAATTAAGATTACTAATGAGGGGTGGTTTAGGTATTGTGAAAATATTATGGATAAGGGGTTTTTGATTTTTACTTCATAATATCCCTGTTTCGTCTTATTAGAGGAGCCCCTCAATTAAATTTGAAGTCCCTATATCAGCCTTTTTTTCTTATATTTTTTTCGATAGAGCCATATCATATCACGTTGATATTGTGATATGATGAGTGTCATAGAAAATATTGTTGCAGAGACTATTGTGACATAAACATCAATATCATTGCTAAGCATAGCACTAGTACGTACGTTTTCAGAAAATGAGTAAAACAAACTCACCATAAGCCGCAGAAAATACAAACATATTAAATTATTTTTTAATGTTATCATCTACTTCTATTGTTCATACTGTTAAAGAAAAAGATAGAACATTAATTAAATCCCTCTTGTGTTTTTTATTTTTTTATTGATACATCTTTCATGTTATAAACCCTAATAACAAATTTGATTTAATCATCGATCATGATAGAAGCATTAACATGCTATATATAAAAAGAAAATTAAAGAAAAGTTTAGTATTGATAAGAAAAAAGTAAAAAGGTACAAAATTGACATATGATGTGATCTCACCAGATATGTGATTGATTCAATGACACCGTGTGAAAAAATAGGAGAAAAAAATATTTCAATGAAAAATATTTAAAATAAAATATTAATTTGTAAGTTTTTTAAATAAATTAATTTAATTTTTTATTAAAAAATAGTTAATTAGGATGGGTAGACATCTTCTATTTAAATCTCCAAAATAAGAGGTTTACGAAGAGGCTATCTACCCAAATCTATACTATGTTATCTATAAATCAGTGTAAGAGGTTAGGATTGGAGAAAGTTTTTATGAAAAATAGACGTATATCCTATATAGATAAAGACTTTTTCGCTCGCACACAAGCCATTGGAGAAGTCTTAATAAGTTATTAACACATATTATACAATAATCCCACATATCTAATAATTAGATAAAAAATGACGGTATCATAAGTTATCTTGAGATAAAATTTCTTCTGAAAAACAACATTAAATTCATAACTCTCTATCGGTTCTTTAAGAATAACCTCGTTTCCGAAATACAATATATGTACCATGAAATTCATACCTCTTTAGATTCTAAACCCCTTTCTCTTCTAAAAAATCAAGATCACGACTACAACCTGGAATCTCCATTATGTGATTATACGACAGACGATTGAGGTACCTTTGAACACAATCTGATGTATTTGAGAAATAGTGGTAAGAGATTTGATACTCAGACTTGTAAAGATTTGATTTTTAAACCTATTTTAATACTAAAAATAAAGAAGATTAAAGTAAAATTGATTTCAAATTATGGAAAGAACTGAGACTAAGGATTCCACCATTAGCCAATTTTTCAAGTGAATTAGCATTAATAATTATCTTGCAATTCATATATTCAATTTATTCGAAATATTTTCAAAGTAAGATTTTCAAAATAATAGTTGTAAATCAAAAGTATGAGACATCAAAAGCTCTAAACTAAGCATGACCCATCAAAAGAAAACACAACTAATTGATAAAAATCATTATTTCAAATTTAATTCAAAGAAAATAATCATAAAAGAATTGCAAACTAAATTAATAAGATAAAAATATACCACTCTATTATTGGAAAAAGGGCTTCCTCTGTCGCCCTAGTGATGGTGTTTAGCTCATCTTGTTGGAAACACTCTCAAAATAATTATTCATAGTTCAAAAAGTGTTTACAAAGAAGAAATAAAAATAACACAGAAGTTTTGATACGATTATAAATATTGCAGACTGTGTTCTCTGTGTGGCTAAAGAGAATAGAAAACACTAACAATAAAGTTCGGTTCCTGGATGTTGAAAAAATATGAAAGAATACGCAACCGTTTCTGCGACTTTCTTTTCTAGCCTTATGTTCTTCGTCTTCTTCACACCTTCTGAATTTTTTTTTTCTTTCGGAATTTTTTTCTCTCGACTCTGGATAAATTTTTCTTGTTTCTCTTTGCTATTTATAGGTTTGGGGAACCCTAAGTAGCCTTCCTTAATATATAAGGATGCACATATCCATCCAAAGCCAACTCCAAATACGTATAAATCTCAAACAGAGAGTAATATTCTTTTCCGGTAACAACTTGAATTTTGTAGCCAGTTTCACGAGAAAAAGTCTCATGAATGACGTGTTTCAACCTATCTTGATTGTTTCTTCAGTTTGACATATAAAAACACGTTTTAAATCCCATGAACTTCGGTTCTAAATCATTCAAAAAATTCTCACACGAAGAGAAATATTCCTGCCTTTTCCGGAATTTGAATTTGAAATGAAGGGTGCCCCCAACCCATGTGGTGTGTGCCTTTATCAATTCTTCCTGGTGCCTTTAGTAATTTTTCTGGGTGCCTTTAACAACTTTTTGAGCTGATTTTTCCACAAATATTTATTTCTCAAAAATACCTACAAAGACATAAAAACCCATAATAAATACAAAATCGAGCACTAGTAGAATAGAGAATTGAGCACAATTTAGACACAAAAATGTATCTATCAAATACCCTCAAACTTACTATTTGCTAGTCCTCGAAGAAATCTAATCTAGAAATAAAATAAAATCCTAACTCACTTTCGTAGGAATCGCGACTACATTTAGCATATATAATAAGCCTTTAAACCCATACGTGTCCCTATCGGACGAGTTTTGTCTCTGAGGGTTTACAAGAGGTATACCCACAAAACCTTTACTCTAAATCCTAGCTAACTGTGAACGATTGAGGGTAAACACTAACAAGCTATTTAGTGGGCATACTACATTCTTCGACTATGGGAATCATTACCATATATGAGTCCAATTGATGTACACGAGTTTGTGGTCAGCGTACTAAAATTCATATATAAGAAAACAAAGCTCTATTTACATAGTTGTTCAACCACGGTACTCAAAATCTATCAAAGTACAATCACATGAAAAGATTTAGAAGATGGATATAGAAAAAATGAAGTTTGCGCGTGTTACTAAGGTGAAAGGTGTTTCCCATATTTGTCTGAAGGTCAGTGCCAGGATGAATCCAAATGTATTGAGATACGCCCCCACTGGTCTTAATCTTAATGCTCATATCGACTCAGCTGGTATATACAAGGATCCAATCGATCGATTTATTGAAAATAAAACAATTATAAATGTATTGATAACATGATTGGATCAAATTGAATCCAAGCGCATGGTCCTTATCAGCATCTTACATGATAGTTCTCATGGATCCTGCGTTCCACGCTTGCTTAAGCGACGGAGACAGGGAGAACACATACATATTGCTATCAAAGTGTCAATACTCGATTTTTTTATATTTTTTTTGGAAAAAAAAATATAATAATGGGGCTTGATCTCGAACACTCTATTTCATCCTGGCGGTGATAACAATTCGATATTGGTACCCACCAAATCACTTAGAGAAGCACAAAAATTGTTAAAATAATAACATAAGGTGATATGGTCGAGATAGTCTCTGAGATATGGTGACAACTATTATTTTATTTCTAACACCTGAACTCTTTCCTTTTATGAATAGACCATTTAACTGGGCACACCAAATCCTATAGAAAAAGAGCTAATTTTCCATCTACCTAAAATGGTTAGTGTCATCCTGAATTGTTCACAAGCTTCTAAATTTTGGATTTTTATTATTACACTAAAAAGTTTCTCCCTTACCCCCAAACTTAAATCAAACAATGTCCTCAATGTTTCAAAACAGATGTACCAATAGATAAGTAAAAAGAGGAATAAAGAGGTAAGTCAGAAAGATAGTACCTAGGTGAAGCGTAGCAATCCTTCTATGGAGAATAAGACAAAAAATAAAAACCTAAAAACCTACAAAAGTATACTAATGTACAAAAACAACCTTGATGGTCAATCAAGGTAAACAGGGACCTCCTCAACATCACCTGTAAGAAAAGGCTCTAAAAATGGTTTCAATCTCTGACCGTTAACCTTGAAAGGACTTCTACCATCTTGAGTCTAAATCTCAATAGCACCATGAGGAAAAACAGTGCGAACAACAAAAGGACCGGTCCACCGAGAGCGTAACTTCCCGGGGAATAGATACAAACGAGTATCATACAGAAGAACTTTTTGACCTGGAAAAAATTACTTTCTTAAAATATTTGTATCATGCACAAGTTTCATTTTGTTCTTATACTCCCTAGCACTAACATATGCATCTTTCCGAATCTCTTCCAACTTATTGAGATGGAGCTTCCTGTGAGCTCCTGCCTTGTCAAGTGAAAAATTTAACTGCTTTACAGCCCAATATGCTATATGTTTTAACTCGACGGGTAGGTGACATGCCTTGCCAAAAACTAGACGATAAGGTGACATTCCAATGAGGGTCTTAAACGTAGTACGGTAATCCTATAAGGCATCAGTAAGCCTCAATGACCAGTCTTTCCTATTAGGATTAACTGTTTTCTCTAGAATACGTTTTATCTCCCTGTTGGAAACCTCTACTTGACCACTAGTCTGTGGGTGATATGGGTAGCTACTTTGTGTGTAATACCATATTTCTTCATCAAAATCTTAAACGGTCGATTACAAAAGTGTGACCCTCCATCACTAATTATAGATTGCGGTGTACCAAAACATGCAAATATATTATCATTCAAAAACCTCCTCTACCCACTTAGATACATAGTCTAAGGCGACAAGGATATAAAAATAACCAAAAGAATTAGGAAAATGACCCATAAAATCAATGCCCCACACATCAAAGTCCTCAATAACTAAAATAGGGTTCAAAGGCATCATATTTCTACGAGAAATGGTTCTAACTTCTGGCATCGCTTACAAGCAACACAGTAACTTTGGGAGTCTTTAAACAACGAAGACCAGTAGAATCCACACTGCAATATCTTAGCAACATTCTTCTTAGCACTAAAGTGACCCCACAAGCATGATCATAACAAAAGGAAATAATATTGGACTGGTCACTTTCAGGTATACATCTCCTAATAATCTGGTTACTTAAACAAATAAGGATCGTCCCAAAAGAAATACTTTACCTCAGCTAAAAACCTAGAACGAGCTTGTTTACCCTAGTGTTGAGGCATTCGACCAGTAACAAGATAATTCACTATATTCGCAAACCAAGGTGATTGGGAAATAAAGAAGAGTTGCTCATCAGGAAAACTATATCTCACATGAGGATATTCATCAGGGGAATCCAAAACAAGTCTAGACAAGTGGTCTGCTACTACATTTTCTGCAACCTTTTTGTCTCTAATTTCTAGCGAGAATTCTTGTAACAAAAGGATCCATCTAATCAATATAGGTTTAGTATCCTTCTTAGACAGAAGGTACTTCAAAGCAGCATGATCAGTAAAGACTATAACCTTAGAACCTAAGATATAGGATCTAAGCTTGTATAGGGCAAAAACAATGGCTAACAGTTCCTTTTCTGCAGTGACGTAGTTCAGTTGGCCATCATTAAGAGTTTTTCTAGATATTAAATCACATGAAGTAATTTGTTTTCTCGCTGACCTAACACAACACCAATAGCATAATCTGAAGCATCACACATTATCTCAAAGAGTAGGTTCCAGTTAGGTTCCTGGACTATGAGGGCGATAGTGAGTAATTTCTTCAGCTTCTCAAAAGCCTCTAAACAAGCATCATCAAAGACAAACTTAACATCTTTTGCAAGCAGATTACAAAGAGGTCTAGAAATCAAGCTGAAATCCTTAATAAATCGACGATAAAAACCTGCATTCCCTAAGAATTACCTAACATCTCGTAGAGTTTTGGAAACCTGTAAAGTCTTAATAAGTTCAACATTGGCTTTGTCTACCTCTATACCCTTAGAAGATATAATATTCCCTAAAACATTTCCTGATCGAACCATGAAATTGCATTTTTCCCAATTAAGTACTAAATTCTTTCCTTAAACCTAGTCAACACTAATGTCAAATGATGCAAGCACTCATCAAAAGATGACCCAAATACTGAAATACCATCCATAAAGACCTCTAAAAACCGTTCTACCATGTCAGAAAATATGCTCATCATACAACGCTGAAAAGTAGCGGGTGCATTACACAACCCGAAAGGCATGCGTCTATATGCAAAGGTACCAAAAGGAAAAGTAAAAGTAGTTTTCTCTTGGTCTTTTGGGGTAATAACAATCTGATTATAACAATAAAAACCATCTAGCAAGCAATAATGGCTATGTCCAGCTAATCTCTCAAGCATTTGGTCGATGAAAGGAAGGGGAAAGTGGTCTTTCCTTATGACCTTGTTCAATTTTATATATTCAACACAAACACGCCACCCCATAGTCACTCGGGTTGGGATTAACTCATTGTTATCATTATGGACTACAGTGATACCGGATTTCTTGGGAACAACCTGAACGGGGATGACCCACTTACTATCTGAAATATGGTAGATAATACCCGCATCTAACAACTTAAGCACCTCAGTTCGAACTACTTCTTCCATGTTGGGGTTAAGTCGAAGTTGCATCTCCCTAGACGGTTTGGTGTCATCCTCTAATAAATATGATGCATACAAACAATAGGACTTATACCCTTTAACGTATGTTATGTTCCACCCTAAAGCTTCCTTATTGTCTTTAAGCATGGTCACTAACCTACTTTCTTGTTTACTATCCAAGTTAGATGCTACAATCACAGGCAAAGTCTCAAATGGCCTAAATACACATACTCCAGAGTATCTGGTAGTTGTTTAAGGTCCAACTTAGGAGGCTCTTCTAGAGAAGGAATTAGGATAGACTTAGAAACTGGTAGTGGTTCAAACTTAGGTTTCCATCCATTACTAGTGCCTATCAAAGGGGCTGAATCTAACAAAGCATTCAGCTCGTCAATCAGACTATCATCATCAAAATCAAACCCAAAGTGGGCTAGGCATTTCTCTAATGGATCTTTTAACAAAGTGTTTGGTAATGACTCCTGAACTAATGTTCCTATCATGTTCACATCTTCAATGCACGTGTCATCTAGCTCAGGTGGTTGCTTTCTAATATTGAAAATATTCAGTTCAATAGTCATATTACCAAAAGATATGTTCATAATACCATTTCAACAGTTAATGATCACATTAGATGTAGCCAAAAACGAGCGACCTAATATCACAGGTTGGGTATCAAGGACAACAAAATCCATTGGATAAATAAACTTATCGACCTCAATAAGAACACCCTCTATGACATGATACTTCGGAAAACCGACTTTGTTTTACCGCAAGCGCACAGTGTCGAAAGATGTAGAAAAGAGCAAATACGGTTATTTCCCACGGGGAGTTTGGATTAAAATATATTTTTTTTAGGTTTTTTTTTATAAAGAATTAAATTAATTAAAACTATTTAATAAAGTTTGAAAACAATAAGAGAAAAATGTTAAGGTTCCGGGAATCCGTTGTAGATTAGGGTTTAATTACGTTCGTCACATAGGGTCTCGATTTCAAAAAGAATTGTTTGTTCTCAACCTAAAGTAGAATTTCGAAGTACTAAATATACGGGGCATAAAGAGTCAAAGAATATTCATAAAACAATTTCATACAAGGTTTCAACGAGTCCTTCTACTAATCAAACAATGAACTATACGTGGCATAGAACATGAAAAATTATCGAGAAGGTAAAACGCTGAGAGAGAGACAAATTAATAATATTTAGTTCATACAGTAACTAACCCTAGTTTCGAAACACAAATAAAACCATCTCTACAAGTTCATCCTTTCGCCCTAACAATAGAATTAGCCCAACATGGCTTTCTCAAAAGCCATAGAAATTAATAAAAGAATAAATACAAACTAACCGATAATCTCTCCGGTGCGTCTCTCCAAATTATTTTTCTGTCCGTGAAGCTTCTCTATGTCCGGATCTATATTTACGTGAGATTCGATATCTGTATATGTATAGTGTTCCTCTATGTAGGTATCTTCTTTGTATGTGGGGGGGGGGGGGTATATTTTCTCTTCAGCTGCACATGGGTATATATAGCCAACAAGCAGCTCCTTTTCCGTGTATGAGTTAAACTCAAATCCTCTTTCCGTGAGAAACAAGTTCAAAATCTTCCCAAATTTAGTTCGCAGCAACACCGACTAACTTGTCGCTCAATTCTTTCTTAATTCTCTTCTTTCCTTTTCTTCAACATCACACAATATTCCCTAACTTGTCGGGAAATCATCACCGAGCACTCCAGCAAACTCCATCACTGTACCATTATAGTACAACAGCATCAACCATCGTAGCCATTTCAAGCAGCAACCACCAACTCAGACTCCATCTTCCTGCTGGCTTCTTAGTCGAGCCTCAACTCTTGCCCAAAAGACCTATACAACCCACAAACTCACATCAAACTAGCTACACATCCCTATCTTTTTCTTCATTCACTGCCAGGACTCATCTCCAACATCCAACCCATCTCTCTATTTGAATCTAAGCTCTGCCAAGCATCACCCTTGATCAACCATCACTCTTACCAACTTGATTGCAGCCATTACAGATTTCCTCTCACGCTCGAGCTTCATATTAACCATCTCAGTTCTGTTTTATGCTCGAGTTCGACAAACTGGAACAGCATCATCTATCATTAACTGCCAACAACTATTCACTGTTGCCATTAAAACCCATCAGCAAACTTCAATAATGGCAGCTACCTTCATCTTCGAACTGCCATTAACTATCACTCACCTGCCATCACCGATGATCGTCATCACAGCCTCAACTGCCAAGTTCCCTAACCATCACTGCCTCTAACTGCCAGAAGCTCAAACCATCACTCACGAGCAATCAGCACAGGCATCTCAACAGCGTCACCACCATCAATTATCATCTCTCGTAAACTCATCTCCATCTCACTGTCGTGAACCACTGAACGACGTGAACTTAAGCTTCTCACTTAAGACCAGCAGCAAGCTCTGTTTCTCATATGAAGTATTGAGGAAGAAAGGGGTGGCCCCGAGAAGAAAGGCTGGTGCCTTTAGTTATATTCAAAAAAACTTGGCAGCCCTGAACGGAATGGCTGGTGCCATTAACAGTACCCAATCAACTATCAGTCTCAAGAAACTGACAGTTGAAGTAATACTGGCTACCCCTTAGCGTACGACTGGGTGTAAATATCCGGTCACTTTGAAATGACCATTTTGCCCTTTATTCTTGTTTCGCTCATAACTTTCTCATACGAAGTCAGAATGACCTCGTTCTTTCGCCGTTGGATTCGTAATCAAATTCTCTCCCCTTAGAAATCCTGGAATAGACTGAGTCCCTCTGGGTCTTTGGAAATTCTTCTCTTGTAAAGCTCCATTTCACTTGTTTCAGAGACGTAACCTAATAAAACACATAAACTAGAAAAGTAATACTAACACACGATAATTCACAAAAAATATAGCAAATAAGAATAAGGAAATGATACTTAAAATGTATAAATTATGCACTTATCATGACACCACGAGGAATTTTCACAGACCTATCAGCTAATTGCAGTGTTATCTGAGTAGGTTTTAAATCACCAAGTCCTAGCTGGAGGTACACATGGTACGGAAGTAAGTTCACACTGGCTCCTAAGTCAAGTAACATTTTTTCAACACAGTAGTTACCTATTGTGTAAGAAATGGTTGGGGACCCTGGGTATTTGTACTTAGGAGTTGTATTGTTCTGGATAATTGAACTTACATGACTAGCTAAAAAGTTCTTTTGTACATTGAGCTTTCTCTTTCGCGTACACATATCCTTAAGGAACTTGGCATAAGTAGGAATCTTCTTAATTGCATCTAATAATGGAAGGTTGATAGTGACCTTCTTAAAAACTTCCAGTATGTCGTTAAAGTTGGATTCCTTCTTTGTTGGTGCTAATAGTTGTGGGAACGGGCTCTGGGCACAAAATCTGGCTTATGAGGAACTGCATCGGGCTCTTTAGAGACTTTGTCAGTCTTTTCATCTACTAGATCAGAAGGGTGAACTACAGTAGGTTCACTATCAGGCATGGTTACCTTGTGATCAACCACTTTACCATTTCTAAGGGTTCTAATTGCATTCACATGCTTTCATGATTTCTCACCATAAGAAACTTCATGAAATCCTCTAGGATTAGGGTATGGTTGACTAGGGAACTTGCCTTTTTCTATTTCTCTCAAAGACTCAGCGATTTGACCACCTTGGTTTCTAAATTGGAAATAGCTTGACTGGTAGCCTGAAAAATCTTTTGATTTTTTTGTAAACTTTGGTTGACTGACTGCTGAAAACTTGTAGTGTTCTGAGTTAATAAGGCTAGAGACTCTGCTAAACTCATGATTGTCTTATCTATTGGATTCTGAAATTATGCTGCTCTAGAAGGATTCTTAGTATAACCAAAACCTGGGGGAACCTTAGAATTACTAAACTGAACTTGACTCTGGCCCTTGGACTAAGAAAGATTAGGATGGTTTCTCCAACCAGGGTTATAGGCTTCTGAATAAGGGTCAAACTTCTGATGGTTATCAAACCTAGTGTTATTATAAAAAGCACGGGCTTGCTCTTCAACAGTCTGTCCTTCCCAAAATGACTTGGGCTCAATTCCACAACTAGATTGACTCAGTTCTAAAGCTTTTAACCTTTTTGATATAACTGTTATTTTGGAATCTGATTCAAAAGATCCTTCTACCCTATTGACATTTCCTCTACTTAGAAGAATTGTTTTCTGGGTCTCCCTACTATTTTCCCACTTTCGGCGATTTCATTCAAAAATGTCATCGCTCCATCAACAGTTTTATTTTCAAACCAACCTGTGCATAAAGACTCAACCATGGTTGTTGTCGAATAATCTAAACCCTAGTAGAGGATATGAACTAGCCTTACTTTTTCTAAACCATAATGAGGACATTGTGATAATTAGTCATTGAACCTTTCCAAATACCTATATAAAGATTCTCCCTCGTGTTGAGGAAATATGCAAATCTGCTGCCTAATAGATGATGTTTTGTGCCTAGGGAAAAACTTCTGGAAAAGGGAAGATGTAAGTTGTTCATAGGTTTCAATTGACTAAGAAGTCAAACTATATATCCAAGATTTGGTTTTGTCTCTTAGTGAAAAAGGAAACAATCTAAGTTTCAATGCTTCACCATCTAGGTCCTTAATCCTGATGGTACTACATATTTCCTCAAAATCCCTAACATGGAAATAAGGGTTTTTATTTTCTTTCCCTAAGAAGATTGGGAGCATATGTATGGTCCCAGGTTTTAACTCATAGTTTTCTTCAGTTTCAGCTAACTTGATACATGATGGACGAGAAGTCCTAGTCTGGTTCAACAAAGCTTTTAAAGTTGTCATTGCTGGCACTATCAAAGGACTAGGAGTAACTTCTTTACACAGTGTCAAGTTCTCAAAATTGAAATTTTCCAAAAACAGGCCCTCAAAAGAAGAGTCTTCGAGGTCCTCGTTTCCAGGACAGAACTACTAGGTTTTTCACTAATCAAACGACCTAGAGTGTCTCTTTTCCAAGCTCGCTCAGTGATACTTTCAAGTGGTCTTGGCATACACTAAAAAAAATAAAAAAAATAAATTCTTATTGGAAGGAAATTATAAAAAAACACAAACAAGGGTGACTCAACAAAATCAAACCTACTGAATCTAGCAAACAGAAAACATGATGGGTTCACTTAGATTGCTTCTAGACCAGCTTCTATTCTTTCAAAAGGCAACTAGTTACAGTTTTAGAAAACAACTTAGAACAATCCAAATTAGATTAAGTCGAACAAAAACAGGATAAACTCTAAGGAGCTTTAATAACCCTGTCTCTCTGGCAACGTTTCCTTGGGTTACAAGACGGCTTTAATCAACTTAAAATAATCTTCCTGAACTTTGAGTTAGGCTAACAGAGTAACCAATACAATCCTTTTGAATGACTTTCCTATAAGATTGTTACCTTATTGGTCTCTTTCTAGTCAAAAATTTAAGCTTAGGTTCGCGTTTAGTAACGTGTTCCTAAAGCGGGCAAGAAGGAAACGGTGATAAAACCCGAGTCCTTATCTTGTGTGGCCAGTTATTGCCCTTTACTAGAAAAGTAAATCCGTATTCAGTTCTCTCAACATATATTCATACGAAGGAATACAGTAAACACTCCCGTACCAGACGGGGGATGAATCGGTAGTAGTCGACTCGGGCCACCAACTCCTGTGTCAGTGTACGAACCCGAGGGGCTGAGACAATATAGTAATTGTCGTCCTTCCCTGTTTCAGTTTATATTTAAATTACCCTTCCGTAGGGTTTAAAAATAATAATAATGTCCAAAATCCCAAAATAAAGTCCAAAAGTGTCCTAAAATAAAAGAAATTTTTTTTACAGGAATAACCAAAGATTTTCTAATACAATTTTCTAAAAAGAGAAACAAATTAAAATAAAATCTAATTAAAAATAAAAAAAATTGTCTTCTTTTCCGTTCTTTTAGCTTTAACTTTAACTCCAGTTCCTTAATCACCAAAGTCTTTGGCTCAATTTCCTTTTAATCCAAAATATAAAACCTGTAGCAAAAAGATAAATACCCAAAGAAACGTAAAATAGAACAAAATAAAAATCATACTAAAAACAAAAATAAATCAAAAACTCTAAACCTAAAGACAAGTCCGCGTAGGCGGTGCCAAAAAAAACATGTATTTGAGAAATAATGGTAAAAGATTCGATATTCAGACTTGTAAAGATTTGATTTTTAAACCTAATTTTTAATACTGAAAATAAAGAAGATTAAAGTAAAATTGATTTCAAATTATGGAAAGAACTGAGACTAAGGATTCCACTATTAGCCAATTTTTCATGTGAATTAGCATTAACAATTATCGTGCAGTTCATATATTCAATTTATTCAAAATATTGCGAAAGTTAGATTTCCAAATAATAGTTGTAAATCAAAAGTATGAGACATCAAAAGCTCTAAAATAAGCATAACCCATCAAAAGAAAACACAACTAATTGATAAAAATCATTTTTTCAAATTTAATTCAAAGCAAATAATCATAAAAGAATTGCAAAAAATTAATAAAATAAGAATTACCACTTTATTATTGGAAAAATGGCTTCCTATGTCGCCCCAGTGATGGTGTTTATCTCATCTTGTTGGAAACACTTTCAAAATAATTATTCACATCTCAAAAAGTGTTTACAAAGAAAAAAAAATAACACATAAGTTTTGATACGATTATAAATGTTGCATACTGTGTTCTCTGTGTGGCTGAAGAGAATAGAAAACACTAACAATAAAGTATGGTTCCTGGACGCTGAAAAAATATGAAAGAATACACAACCGTTTCTGCGACTTTCTTTTCTATCCTTATGTTCTTCGTCTTCTTCACACCAACATGATTTTCTTTTTCTTCCGGAATTTTTTTTCTTGACTCTGGATAATTTTTTCTTGTTTCTCTTTGCTATTAATAGGTTTGGGGAACCCTAAGTAGCCTTCCTTAATCGATAAGGATACAAATATCCATCCAAAACCAACTCCAAAAACGTATAAATCTCAAACAAAGAGTAATATTCTTTTCAGGTAACAACTTGAATTTTGTAGCCAGTTTCACGAGAAAAAGTCTCATGAATGAGTGTTTCAACCTATCTTGATTGTTTCTTCGGTTTGAGATATCAAAATCACGTTTTAAATCCCATGAACTTCGGTTCTAAATCATTCAGAAAATTCTCTCACGCGAAGAGAAATATTCCTGCCTTTTCAAGAACTTGAATTTGAAAATGAAGGGTGCCCCCAATCCATCTGGTGGGTTCCTTTATCAATTCTTCAGGTTTCCTTTAGAAATTTTACGGGGTGCCTTTAACAACTTTTTGAGACGATTTTTCCACAAATATTTATTTCTCAAAAATACCTACAAAGACATAAAAACCCATAATAAGTACAAAAGCAGGCACTAGTAGAATAGAGAATTGAGCAGAATTTAGACACAAAAATGAGTCTATCACAATCATAGAGTAAAGAATTAACAAAGTATACGAAAGAGACTAGAGTTTAGAGAAGTTTTTGACTTAAATAAACACGTGGGCTATATTTATAAAAAAAAAAATTGACCAAACCTTGGTCAAAACCCTAGCTTACCTGGACACGATTAATGATGAAAATATCTCCCTTGGGCAATGGATGCAAATTGGTAAAGTTTTTGTAATTAGACAACAATGAAGAGTTAGGGTTACAAAAAATTGATACAATTAGTATCATTAACAAAAGAGCAATGAATTCGTACGACTTACTTATATGATACCACCAACAACAAGGATTGTGGCTGAGACAATGCTAGCAGTAGCAATAAGAAGAAGTTGTACCTACAAGAGAAGAAGTTGTTAAGGCAAGAACAAAAGACAAAATTTCACGTAACACTCACTGTTGTAGATGGTGAGTTTTTGACAAGGGTCAGGATTGTAAAATCACCCATCTGCCTAGATGCAGGACATAGAAATATCCGCACATACTTGTGCGCATACCTCTGACTTCACATCAAAATACAAAATACTGTATTTCTACTTATATTTGATGTGGTTTGTAGTTGTGGTAAATAAAGTATCGTTCGCTCGGACTTGCGAAGCTGATTTTAGATTTAATAAACTAATTTTAAAATAGAAAATATACAAAAAATATGAAAATAATATTCACAAATTCTGAGGTTATGGATTTCACCATTAACCAATTAAAGTGATTTAATCTAATCAATATTCATGCAATTCTTTACGTTTAAAGTGATTCTAATATGTGACAAAAGTAGATTTTCAAAGTAACAATTGTAAATCGAAAGTATAGAACATAAAAAACCTAGGCTAAGCATGCTCCATCAAAAATCACAACTTCTTCATAAAAATCATAAAAGAAATTGCAAAAATTAATTAAAATTGAAATGTACCACTTTTCTTGGAAAATTGGCTTTATCCATCGCCTCAGCAAAGGGGTTTAGCTTCTCATATTAATTACTTGCTCAAAATAATGGTTCATGGCTCAAAGTGTTTACAAACGATGAAAAAAGTGAAAATAATGAAAAAAACAAGTTTGTCACGTTTATAAGCGTTACAGACTCACTGTTACAGAGGGAAAAGTCTTTCACTGAAAATGAACGTTGCAAAGTGAAGATAAATGTTGCAAAGTTAAAAGCTTTAGCAACAGAATCTTCAACTTTTTGGCCACGAAAACTTCAACCTTTTAGCAACGATTTCTTCATCACGATCATGAGCATATTTTATGATTTTTTTTGATTTTTCTTTCTGGACAGAGCCAGCCCCCCCAAACTATTTGTTCGACTCCCTATTTATTCCATAACACCATCCCATCTCAAATCTTCTTTAAAGATCTTTTTTTTCTATAAAAATAATTCCAGCAGGAAAGAAAATCTTGATCATAGGATGAAAATATTTTTCTTCTTCTTTTAAACAAACTTGATATGATTTGTGTTCTTCTTCTTGCATATGCTTTGTAACTCAAGAATAATATCTTAGATCCTGTATCTCGAAGATTATTAGATTTACCGAGAAATTCTTTTTCTTTCTTTTTTTATAACGCAGAACACATATTTCACGTGATTTTGTTGCTATATTTTTGATCCTTCCAATCGTACACACTCTTACAAATAAGGTAAGACTATAATCTTGCTTTACTCTTCAAAATATCCCAAAAAATCACGGTTGCAAATCTTCACAGATGGAGAAGTAAATTCTCCCGTCAAATTTCAATTTGAACTAAAAGAGGTGGGTTCCCTGAACCAAAATATGTGTGCTTTTATAACAGGGGTGCCCTTATCCAATCCTTGGGGTGCCTTTAAAACTTTTTCGATCCAATTTTTTCATAATTTTTTATCCTAACTCACTTTCGCAAGCATCGCGATTGTACAACAAGACTTTAAACCTCTCATGAGGGTTTACAAGAGGTATACCCACAAAACCTTTACTCCAAACTCTAGTGACCTGTGAACGATTGAAGGTAAACACTAAACAAGCTATTTAGTTGGCATACTAAATTTTTCGGCTATGGGAATCATTACCCTGTATGAGTCCAATTACTGTACACGAGTTTTCACTCAGCGAACTAAAATTCATACAAGAATTCAAAACTCTACTTAGATAGTCGTTCAACCACGATACTCATAGTCTATCAAAGTAAAATGACATGAAAATATTTAGAAGATGGATGTGGACAAAATGAACTTCGCGCATGTTGACTAAGGTGAACGGTATTTCCCATATCTGTCTGAAGGTCAGTGCCAGGATGAATCCTAATGGGTTGAGATACCCTCCCACTAGTATTACTCCTTATACTAATATCGACTCAACTAGTATATACAAGGGTTCAACGGTCGATTTATTGAAAATAAAACAATTATTTATTATTTTTAAATGTACTGACAACATGATTGGATCAAATGAATCCAAGCACATGCTCCTTATCAGCATCTTACATGATAGTTCTCATGGATCCTGCCTTCCACGCTTGTTTAGGTGACAGAGACAAGGAGAACATATACATATTGCTATCAAAGTGTCGATACTCGATTTTTTTTATTAGTATTTTTTTGAATAATGGTTTAAATAATACAATAATGGGGCTTGATCTCAAACACTCTACTTCATCCTGACGGCGATAACAATTCGATATTGGTGCCCCACCAAATCACTTAGAGAAACACAAAAATAAAAAATAAAAAAAGAAGGTGATATGGTCGAGATAGACTCCTATCATGTTATTTCTAACACCTGAGCTAGGCATCCTTTTATGAATACACCATTTAGCTAGGCACACCAGTTCCTATAGAAAAAGAGCTAAGTTCCCATCTACCTAGAATGGTTAGTGTCATCCTGAATTGTTCACAAGTTTCTAGACTTTGGAGTTTCATATTTCACTAAAAGTTTCTCCCTTACCCCCAAACTTAAATCTAACATTGTCCTCAATGTTCTAAAGATGAATTATTAAAAGAATGAACAAGGAGAAACTGTTACCAATCCAAGGAAAGGAGTTAAGGAAAGATATTACCGTGTCATATGAGCATGGGTTACGTCCCAAGAAGTTCTAAGTTTAAACTCTTCATCCAGACTTTGGAAAGAACTAGTCACCTCATAGAATAATATAGCAATAGTCGGAAGAACTGTGGGTCATCTAAATAAAATAATATTATCCAAAATAAAAAAAAACTGCAGCAGGCCCAGAAAGTGAACAAACAAAGTACAACCTTATCCCTATCTAGTGTTTTGTTTAAGAAAACTACTCTATGAAAGGTTCTAGATAAATCTCTTTAGGCTGAATTTCCTCATAGGTAGGATCTGGAGGATCAGGTTGTAGAGTCTAGAAAAACTCAAATAAAAACTTAGAAGCACATAATAATAACCTGAATAATTGTGGATCCTCAAAGTCAATCAGATTTGACCCACACAGTTGACTACTATTAAAATGGTGGTCATTCTTAAGTAAATGTGTCGATTCTAATCTCCTAAAGTAATTAGGCTTAGTCTCAAAACTTAATAACTGACACATTTGAAAATCAAACATTCCCACATATGGAAGAAAATATTTTGGTGGGAAAACAAAGTCAATCTTAATATTATTTCCTAGGTAAACCTTCGACCAGAGGATAGGTTTTTAACAACTGAACTTCTTTATGGACATGATTAAGTTCGGGAAACAGTTCTTGAAGATAGTCTCTTAATATGATAGAGGTACAAACATCAAGTCCCAAGTGAGGGACTTTTAAAAGAGTTAAAGATAAAGCACAAGGAGAATTATAATCACCACCAAACTTAGAATTTTATGCGTCTCTAGATAGACTAGTCACAATTTTCCAAACTTTTAGATCATCATATTCCTGAAAATGATCAATTGCTTCTTCTAAGTTATAATCAGGTGGTGCAGTCTCACTCACATTCAAGATTTCTACGAGTTTATCTTCTTCGTTTGAGACTATTGTTCCTGAATCGTTGGACTCTAAAACACTAGTCTTGGAATAGACTCGTTCCTCTAAACCAGCATCGTCTTCATAATAATAAGGAAATATTTCATCGTCTATAACAATGGTATCTCTAGTTAAATCCCTTTCTTCTTGAATAGGTGAATAATCATTAATATTATTAGGATCAGAACTAGAGACATCATTATTATCGTGAAACTCAATTGTTGTGAAAATTTCCTCATCATTATGACTACGGATTTTAATTTCCTCATAAAAAGTATCCTCATTATCATAATAATATGAAGATGATTGAACCTTATCTAAATAAATAGTGTCTTCTATTCTAACCTCGTCCTCTAAATTAGGTAAATATTCATCATTATTATCAAGGGTAAAAGTGGAAACATTGTACTGACAATTAAGATTATTTTGAGCAATTCTTTCTTTCGTTTTTAACACAAACCTATCTCTATTCTCAGATAACTTCTTCAGTGTTTCTTCTAGAGGCATAATATGTTCATAAGGAGTACCTAGGTCGCAACAACTTGAGTGGTTGTTCTAGAGAGGTATTTGGATCACTATAAGGAATAGTATATCCCATCAGCTTCATGGAATTTTTGAAATAAATAGTACTAGCTTGTAACTTCTCGAGGGCATCCTTCAAAAACAAAGAACTCGAATTTTTCTCGTTTTCCCGTTCATATGACTGGTGCGTGTACGAATAGTAATTAGGGTCTCCATGGTACGAACCATAACCTTCAAAAGGTTTGTAGTTGTCCCAAGTAATATCCACAGTATGGTCATAGTAAGGAAATGTCTATTTTGAAATTCAGTCGGATATTCATTGTATTGGTCCTCATAATACCAGTTCGACATTTTCTGACAAAAAATCTAAGAAAATAAATCCTAACACGAAGAGGTTCTAAACAAACACAAACAAGGCCGACTCAACCAAATCAAACCTACTGAATCTAGCAAACAAAAAGCATGATGGCTCTACTTAGATTATTTCTAGACCAACTTTTATTCTTCCAAAAGGCAACTAGTTACAGTTTTAGCAAATCTCTTAGAACCATCCAAATTAGATTAAGTCGAATAGAAACAGGATAAGCTCTGAGGAACTTTGATAACCCTGCCTCTTTGGCAATGTTTTCTTGGGTTACAAGGCGGCTCGAATCTACTTAAAATAATCTTCCTGAACTTTGAGTTAGGCTAACAAAGTAACCAATACAGTCCCTTTGAATGACTTTCGAATAAGCTCATTACCCTATAAGTCTCTTTATAGTCAAATTTTGGGCTTAGGTTCGCATAGGTAACGTGTTCCTAAGTCGGGAAAGAAGGAAACAATGATGAAATATGAGTCCTTATCTTATATGGCCAGTCCTTGCCCTTTACTAGAAAAGTAAATCATTATTCATGTCCTCAACATATATGTATCACTAAGGAATACAGAAAACCCACTGACAGGGGATTCGTGGGTTGATCGAGTCTTACCTCCCGTACCAAAATGGGGATGAACCGTTCAAGTCGACTCAGGCCACCGACTCCTATGCCAGTATACGAACCCGAGGGGCAGAGACAATATCGTAATTGTCGTCCTTCCCCGTGCAGTTTTTATTCAATTACCCTTTCGTAGGATTTAAAAATAAAAAATAATGTCCAAAAATGTCCCAAAGTGAAGACCAAAGTCCAAAGAAAAAATCCAAAAATAAGCAAAAACAGAAAGATACCTAAAATAATTACAAAAATAATAAGAATTTCCTAATACAATTTTCTAAAAAGAAAAATAAAAACCCTAAAAAAATAAAAGAAAAATTAACTAAAAAAAATCTTGTCCTTTTTTTTCGTTCTTTTCGATTTATCTTTGACTCCAAGTCTTTAATCAATCAATATAATCTTTGGCTTGATCAAAAACCTGTAATACAAAGAAAAATACCCAAAAACGTAAAATAGAACAAATAAAACTAAAAATCTAACTAATCTAACTAACCTAAAAAAACTAAAAACAAGTCCGCGTCATCGATGCCAAAAATTTCATGTGGTTTGTAGTTGTTGTAAATAAAGTCCCTTTGGGACGTACCACACCTTGGCGATTTGCGCTACCAATTTAGGCCAAGTCTCTTTGGGACTCGCCACTACCTTTGCGCTATGCGTATAAATATTCACTCAACATAACTATTTGTCCCAGCGCTGAAAGCGCTAACGCCATTAGCCTAGCGCGTTCTAGATGATGTGCCCCTAGCAAGCATGTCCCATCTGATGCACTCTTTCCTTGATGCGCCCCTGACTTAGCATCTCATGCTTGATGTTCTTTGTAGCGTCTCCCTTGGTCTAGCACCACTTTGGCATTAATTTCCTTCCCTAGCATTGTGACCGTTTCAGAAAAGTTGTAAAAATAGTTCGTTCGTTGAGACTTGTGAAAATTTGATTTTTAAACCTAATTTTTAATACTAAAAATAAAGAAGATAAAAGTAAAATTGATTTAAGATTATGGAAAGAACTGAGAGTAAGGATTCCACCACTAACCAATTTTTCAAGTGATTTAGCAGCAATAATTATCTTACAACTTATACATTCAATTGATTCTAAATATTGCCAAAGTTAGATTTTTAAAATAATAGTTGTAAAGCAAAAGTATGAGACATCAATAGCTCTAAACTAAGCATGACCCATCAAAATAAAACACAACTAATTGATAAAAATCATTGTTTCAAATTTAATTCAAAGCAAATAATCATAAAAGAATTGCAAAAAAAGGATAAAAACATACCACTTTATTATTGGAAAAAGGGTTTCCTTCGTCGCCTCAACAATAGGGTCTAGCTCCTCATGTTGTAAACACTCTCAAGATGTGTATTCATGGCTCAAAAATTGTTTACAAAGATGAAAAGAGTGAAAATTGTGTAAAAAGAGAGTTTGCGACGGTGTAGTAGCGTTGTAGACAACTGTTTCCATTGTTATAGAAAGAAAGTGCTTCCACTGAAGATAAACATTACTGTTATGTAGATATCCGTTGTAGATGGGTTGAAGAAACTGTTGCAGCTGAAGATAAACATTGCAAAGACGAAGATAAACGTTGATGTTCGGTTGAAGAAATCGTCGCTGATTCATGTTCTTCCCTACAACAGCAACATTTTTTTTTTATGTTTTTTTTTTCAATTGAAGCTATCCTCTTTTTACTCGGTATCTTTGCTTTATATAGGCTTAGATAACCCTAACAACCAATCCAAATCGATAAGGACTCACGAAACAATCCCAAACAAACTCAGATTTCTTTTTTATCCGAATCAGGGGGTAAACCATTTTCCGGTGACAACTCGATTTTTCCAGCTTCTTTTACAGCTTTAAACACTTTTGATTGACGTGTTTCAACTTCTTTTAATAGTTTCTTCAATTTGGTAAGTGAAAACACGTTTAAATCCCATGAATCTCAGTCCCATACTAACTCGGACTTTTTCTCTCGCGTGAAGAACTTCTTCCCGCCCTTTCCGGATTTTTGAAATTGAAAGGGGGTGCCCCTATCCAAGCTGCGAGTGCCTTTATCAACTAGCCTGGGTGCCTTTAGTAATTTTTCTCGAATGCTTTTATCACTTTTTGAGCCAATTTTTTCACAAATATTATTTCCCAAAAATACCTACAAAGACATAAAAACCATAATAGGTACAAAATCGAGCATTAGTAATATAGAGAATTGAGCACAATTTAGACACAGAAATGTGTCTATCACGCTGAAAGTGCTAACTCCCATTAGCTATCACATTTCAACGTGGCAGGTCTCGTGGAAGGTCCCGGATGGCAGGTCTTATGGCAGGTTTCAGCTAGCAGTCCCAGCTAGCTACTTCCCTCAGAAGTACGCCATTATTTTCAATGTTGGTCCAATACCAAATCTTATATGATTTTCTAATAGGTCTTCTTGCTTAAGAAGCCCTTTATAATATTTGGCATAAAATGCCTCTCGGACTTATGCTAAGTCACTTTTGAGCTAATACTTAGTCATTAAATGTGCCATGTTACTCTTAAGTAAGTACATGACCACTAAACTTCCCAGACTCGACAATCATCAGTGTAATTATCAACCGAGTGAGTTGCACAACTTGTCTCACTGACTTAGAAAGTCATTTGACTTGACTTGACTTAATCAAAACAATAGTGGATTATGACTCCACTATTTCCACGAGATATCAAATGCAACACATGGGGGGATTCTCATTGGGGTATTGGTCTGGCGGTCTACGGAAATCGTGTATGATGGCACCACCTCCATGAACAAGAAGGTAACAAGTAGTGAGCGGTTACAAAAAAGTTGAGAAGATGATGAGTAGTGGTCTCACATGTCTTCCTTACTTTCTGGACACCACCCCACTAGAATCTCCACAATCATCACTTGTCTACCTCTCCCTAACTTCCACGACTTACGAGAAATCAGTGTGTCCCCTTCGAACTATAAATAGATAGTTCTCACCCATTCAAGGACAGGATAACAAGTTAGGAGAAACTAAACATACAAAATTAGCGATTCCACTCAGAGAATCCTTTCTTGTTCACACACTACCGATCACACTGATATTTCTCAACTTTCTTTGCTCTCATCCCCTAAGACCTACCCAAACTTCTCCACCTTTTTGATTGAAGCAGGACGTGAACGTCCATTTCTTGGTTTAGGCTCGTCCTGTTTGATTTTGATCTCTCGAACCTACTTGAAAGTACGATTTTACCATACATTTGTTTTCATCCCAAAACAACGAAAAAATAAAAAAAGAGAATTTTTATGTAAACATATATTCAGGTAAATGAAGGTTTTGGTCCAAATCCTAAACTTACCCATGAACAAAAGAAAAAGGGGGGGGGGACCCTAACTTACCTGATGGCCGATGCTGTAGTTGATGTTTTTGTGTGAACAAGGATATTTATCTAGGATTTCAAAATTAGGGGTTTAAAGACGCAGCCAGCAAAGGAAGAAACAAATTTTGTTTAAAGTACTGATGCTGAAAGAGGAGAGAAATTCCTTTGGCAGTTTTAAAGAGGGGAAAAAGGTATTCTTCTATCGCAAGCAAGGTTGAATCCAAATAAAAGAAGGACTAACGCTCTCGTACACAAGAAAAAATTCATGTTGTCTGGTTGAGGCATTGCTTGTTTGCTCCACTAACTATCCTCTCCAAGCCTTTTCGACCGAAAAATTTAAACCCTAATAAATTTGTCCTCCTCACTACCTAGTCGAGATTGTACGTCCTCAATTAAAGCTTATTCATCCATCTCAAATAAAGATGCATACGTTCATCAACTCCATCAGACTCGTATGACCGGCTTTGGTACTTGTACGTTCAATTTCAATCAAACTTGCTTCGTCCAACAAAGTCTTCAATCTCGTCTGTCTCAACTACGACTTGTCTACCCAGATGCTCGTCCTAACTTGCTTTCTTATTCAAAAGTTCAAGGAGACTACTACTCATCTAGTAATATTTAACCATTAAATTGTATAGTTGTGCTTTATTCTTTTTTTGTCTTATAGGCCACCATCTAGTACTTGCCACGCAACATTACTCGTCCCGCACCAAGTAGGGGACTTAACGTAGATTGTGGTTTTTTGACAAGGATAAAATAGTAAATTACATATCAAGAGTCAAGTCTGAGAGATACTAAACTTTAAAGTTCTGCAAAGAATTCTTAAACAGGTGCTCATCCGCACCCTCTCTCATGTGCTTATCCATGTACTCTTTATGTATTTATGGCCACTACAGATATGATCAAATTGATGAATTTAATCAATATTCATGACTATACAAAATCATCAGAACAACACTGGTGCTTACTGCAACATTCCCAGATGTTTTATGATTTTTTACATAAAATCTGAAGCTCTTAAATGGATTGCCCACTAGTATAGAACAATTTGAGTATTATTTTGGTGCTATATTCCACAGCTGAATTCCCAAAATTTATCCATGTTGATATTCATGCTCAACTAAGCAATATTAACCTATTAAAACACATATATAATTTCATATATGATTCTATTTGATTAAAGTACCACTGTTGTGCTTAAATTCAAAGTTAAAATTGTGACTAACACAATTTCATAGCTTCTACTAGCTACAAATACAACCTCAGTCACATTAATCCTTGCTTAAAGAGACAATTAATGTGTGACTGAAAAGAATTCTAGTTAAGGTTTTCCAAAACGCTTGAAAATAAGTTCGCAACACTTATAAGCGTGTCAAAATGTACTTTCAAACCATAATTATTATTTTTAAACCCTAATTGGGAAAACAGATTAGTAACACTTATAAGAAAAGTACTTTCAAACCCTAACCTTATTTTCTTAACGTATCCACCTTGATCGTGTGTTTTTCTTCTAAAACAAATCATGCACGCCTCTACTCAAAGGCCAAGCGTGGACGTCCTGCTTCTCGAAAAATTTGACATTTTTACTTTTTTACCTTCAACGTATAAGGCTTAGTACAAAGAGTAAAAACGTGGACGTTTTGCTTCTTAGGGTTTTCGAAACGTTTGAAATAGGGTTTGCAACACTTATAAGTGTCTCAAATAATATAGTGTTCAAACCCTAATTTATTTTTTCAAAGCCTAATTTTTTTTAAAAAAAATTCTTCTAACCCTTACGTGTGCGCCTTGTGTATTTTTCTTTAAGGCAAAGCTTGCTTCTTGTCCAAAATTAGCGTTTTACTCATTTACCCTCAGTGTGTGAGGCTGAGTACAAAGGGCAAAACGTGAGATGTCTTGCTTCTGAACAAAATATTGACACTCTTCCCTTCTTCCTTCAACGCGAATGTCTTGACTTGGAATTCCTTATCTTCTTCATAAATTAGGAAAATGTTAAAAACCTAATTTATTCACCAAAAGTTACACTAGGCCTCACTCATGTATATGTGGCATCTCATGTTTATATATTTTTATATGAGGCCTCTCATACACAAATTTTCATATGTGACTTCGTACACATTTTTTCACACTCAACAACATACACTTATTTTTACAAAACAAGCATGTTAATGCAAAATTGACTAAGTTGGATGAACTTCTCCTTATACACAAACAAATACATTTTTTTTTTATTTAGTCTGTTAGACTCGCCATCCTAGTCAAGCAAGACAAGTCTTTATTCAAAGACTGGGTAAGTCTCATTCGACATAATAATATTAGTAGTACTCAATACTACAAATTTTTATACGAGACATCAAATGTCACAAATGGGGGAATACTAATTAGGTTTTGGTCTAGTGGTCTACGGCATGTGGTGCAGCAGTGCACCCACTAAAATAGAAATTATATAAAGTTGGATCAAAAGTTGAGTAGAGGAGTGACAAGTTGAGCAATCGTCCATTCAACCTCAATTTAAGTGGACACCAGTTGTCCCCACCTTCTCCGCTATTCAACCATCGACACTTTCTTTCATAGAAGAGGTCAGGTGGTTACAATAGCTATGATATAAATAGATTTTCAATTTATTGAACAAAGGAGGATAACATAACAAGTCTGAACTGAACAAGAACTCTAAGTCGAACTCTGAGACAAGTCTAATTCGATCACTCAACTTTCTCATTGAGAGAATTGTTCATAGCTATTCACGTCCATTACATTCTATAGAGTTTGATACTCTGACCCCAACCTTTTCTCGCTTCCCACCCTAAGACTAACCCTTCTCCTTCTCATTTTGTGACTGAAGCAAGACTGGAACGACCATTGCTTGGTTTAGGCCAGGATTTTACAGATTGATCTCTCGTATCTAAACAAAGTACTTTAACAATACAAATGTTTAAGGATTAACGAATTATCAACTGTTCACCACTTTTCCTAACTTACCTTTCAATTCGTTTTTCCCCATAAACAGGAAGTAATGAAGTTTGCACATGTTGACTAAGGTGATGTAACACCTCACTTCAGATTCTAGGTCGGCCACCTAAAAACCAAAGCGTGGCATACTCATGGACAACTTTACACACTCAAACCATCAGACCAACAAATGAAGATCGGGTTATTGCATGGAGCACAATCACATTAATCCAATAATAAATGAATTTTATTTAATGAAGTTTATGAATAAAAAATTATAATGCTTTAGTAAAAACCTTTAAAATAAAAATAATCCTCGACGCACATGTCAGTCTCAATAAAAATATTAAGAATCTTCGATAATAAATAAATAATTTTATGCTTAAAAATCTTTAAAAATAGTTTCGCTAACCATCTAAAAAACGAAAAACACAACTATTCAGAACGAAATATGCCCTAGATCAGATTGCTCCATTATCATGATTTTCTAAAAAATAGTAAGTTGGATCAGACTCAAACTGAAAATAAATTTTCGTACGTTTATAATCCCGATAGACTAATCCAATATGTTAAAAATAGTCAAAAATATGAAGACACGGATAGGAAAAAGACACTTTAATTAAATATCATCTTACAAGAATTAAAATAATAGTTTAATAAAAATCAACTATCCATTGTTGGCAATAAAAAGGGTTAGTCAGTAGTGAAACAAATTAAACTGGGAAGTTTAGGGTAGTTTAATTTGTTTCACTACTGAGTAACCTTTTTTATTGTCAACAATGGATTTTGATTCTTACTACACTATTATGTTTTAATTCTTGTACGATGAATTTTAATTGTTGTACGATGAATTTTAATTAAAGTGTTTTCTTTATATCCGTGTCTTCATATTTTTGACTACTTTTAACATATTAGATTAATCTATCGAGATTATGAACGTGCGAAAATCTATTTTCAGTTTGAGTCTAATCTAACTTACTATTTTTCAGAAAATCATGATAATGGAGCAATCTGATCTAGGGCATCTTTCGTTCTGAATAGCTGTGTTTTTCGATTTTTTAGATGGTTAGTGAAACTATTTTTAAGAATTTTTAAGCACAAACTTGTTTATTTATTATCGAAGATTCTTAATATTTTTATTGAGACCGACCTGCGCGTCGAAATTATTTTTGTTTTAAAGGTTTTTATTAAAGCATTACAATTATTTATTTAAAAAACTTATTAAATAAAATTCATTTATTATCGAATTAATGTTATTATGCTCCATGCAATAATCTGATCTCCATTTGTTGGCCTGATGGTTTGAGTGTGTAAAGTGGTCCATGAGTATGCCACGCTTTGGTTTTTAAGGAGGACGATCTAGAATCCGAAGCGGGGCGTTACAAAGTGATATCAGAGCTCTAGTAACATAAATCCTTAGGAGAGGGCATAGGGTCTTGTTTAATCACGTAGGCACAATTTTAGGAGCACATTGGTTATTTGCCTGCTATGAAATTACATATTGATTATTCCCTGTTTGCCATCTTTAAAGTTTAATACTCCCTCCGTTTCTGGAAAAGAGTTACTTTCTCTTTAAATTTTTGTTCCAAAAAAAGAGTTACTTTCATTTTCAGTATAACAAACTTCCAAAACTACTCTTGTCATTTTAAGAAATGTTATGATTCTCATTATAAAGATATATGTAGTATTAAACTTTTTGTTAGGGTAAATCTGGAAATAAATTATAAAATTTATTCTCTCTTATCTTGCCTTAATAATTGTGCAAATAGGAAAAGTAACTATTTTCCTGATACGGAGGGAGTATTATAAAATAATCATCCTTAATACGAATAATGTGGGTTTCTAGTACTCATCTATTTAATGATTGATCTATTAACTCTCAGTAGTTCGAAACGTAAAAATTAAAATGGGTCTTCTTTTATTTTTGTAACATGGCATCAAACTATGCTACTTAAATGTCTTTATAAACCATTTGCGGTAGATATGGGTTGAAATGATTCTTTTCATATGCTTTTGGAGTTTTCACCTTGCTGTACGTTACTTAGTCCTTAAAGGAGCTAGATAGACGGACTCTTCATGTTAAGTCTTATGTTGATTGGCTAGATGGATTTTTGTATTGAGAATGTCTTATGTTACAAGGTTAGCTTGGTTCCACCAAATTAGTGGTAGTTACTCGATTTTTGTTAGGATCAATCATGATAGAATATACACTGTGTGTTGAATTTTTTTTAAAGCTTAGACCATATTTATACTTATTATTACATGCTTTGTCTACCACTATATTATAATAGTGGGAAGGAGTAGTGATTCAATGGTTGTGTCTAAGAGAGCGATAGTATATATGTGCTCACAGTAGGCGATGGATGCTAGCATTCTTATCAAAAAAACCTTTTGATACAACTAGGTGGAAATGAGTACAGTGTTTTTATAGATATATTTTAAGGGCTTAGTCGTTTGAGCAGTGTTTGCTTAGTTGCTGTATATGTTGTTGTTGCTGGATGCCAATAATTGTGTTGATATTATATGTGGGTGAATGACTACAGTTAGCGGGAAAAGTTGTATGCGAAATCAACCTTCATTTATGCTGATCGTTGTCCGTAGTTGGTTCATTTCTCATAAATAATCGAGGGGCCGTTTAAAAGATATGGCTTTATTATCCTGGAATGGGATCGACAATACGTAATTTCTCTGGCGCACAGTAGGAGAATTATGTGGACTAATTAAGGGATGATGCGGTAATACTATGTGAGAGTGAACAATATTTTTTGTTGTTTAATGTCACGGTGTTTTAGGGTGAAAATAAATATACTGCAAAATGATACTTTCAAGTAGGTTCGAGAGATCAAGCTCAAACAGGACGAGCCGAAACCAAGAAATGGTCGTTCACGTCCTGCTTCGATTACAAAAATGGAAAAGATTTGGGTAGGTATTAAGGAAGGGAAGCAAAGAAGGTTGAGAAAATATTAATGTGATAATGTATGAAGAAGAAAAATGGATTCTTTGAGAGGAATCGCTAATTCTGTAGGTTTTATTTCTTCAGACTGAGTATCTTGTTTGTCTTGTTTCAAATAGATGAGAATCATCTATGTATAGTTCAGAGGAGACACACTGGTTTCTCGTAAGTCATGGAAGTTTGGGAGAGGAGAAGTGATGATTATGGAGATTGTAGTGGGGTGGTACCCAAAAAGTAAGGAAGACCTATCTTACCACTACTCCTCATCCTCTCAACTGCTCTGTAACCGCCCACTACTTGTTATCTTCTTGTACGTGGATGTGTTACCACCACCCACGATATCGTACACCACCAGACCAATACCCCAATGAGAATTCCTCCATGTTGTATTTGATATCTCGTGGAAATAGTGGAGTCATAAGCCACTATGGTTTTTGATTAAGCCAATTCAAATCAAATGACTTGCTAAGTCAGTGAGATAAGTTGTGTGACTCACTGGATTGATAATCAGACTGATTAGTGTCGAGTCTGGGAAGTTTAAGAGGCATTTGAGGTCAAATGTTGTAGAGGGCTCCTTAAGCAAGGAGACCTATTAGAATTCGTATAAAACTTGATGTTGGACCTATATTCTTTAATATAAAAGGATAATGTGCTAACGTCTCAGGAATAAGACCAATATACACAACCTCTAGTAAATATCAATTGTACTAGAAAGCTAAGGCCAAGAAGGTATGAAGTTAACAATTCAATTGTATAGTTAACACTAGAGTGCTAGTGCTTAATGAACTTATGGCTAAGTATGAATGCGCTAGGCTTTGGTCATGGAGAGCTAGAGACACACTAGGCCGCTAGGGGAGTGCTCGAGCTAAGGCGTATAAGTCAGGGATGTACTTGAGATAACAGGGATGCATAGGAGCTAGGTAACATGCCAAGATTGCTAGAGACGTATAAGATGCTAGGAGACGCGCCAGGCTGGCCGCTAGGGAAGCATAGGCCTTGGACGCTTAGGAGCTGGGGACGTAGAGGCCATGGACGCTGAGGAGATGGGATGTGAAGACGCATTGGCTATGGGGTTGCGCTGGAATTCAGTGGCACCAAGGAAAATCCAAGGGCACCAAGGTTAACTAGGGACGCATCAGCCCTGGAGGCGCATATGCCTTATGGCGTATTAGAGCTGGGAGCATATTGTCCTTAGCCGTTACCCGAGGGCGCATCAGGATAAAGCTAACCAAGAAAGTTAGTGCTTTTGTCGCTAGAATTAGGGTTAGCAATTTAGTGCTAGGGTTTAGGATCCAAGGTGGTGATACGCTGGATAAGGCCTTATTAGGCCAATATGTGCTAGAGAAGATCATTTTAGGTTAGTTAGCACTTCTCAGGTGCTAGGGTTTGGCGTTGGAAAAGTTAGCGCTTGAAGTGCTAATGTGGCTAATTGGTGCCAGTGTGGTGCTAAGACAAGTAGCTAGTGCTAACTTGGAACTAATATGAGAAAAGACTAGGGTTAGCCTAGATGAGAGGTTCAATGCATCTTTTGGACAGTCCTTCTCGATTGTGGCGCATCCAAGAGGAGTAGCTCATTATTTATGGCTTATATTTAAGCAAAGTGCTAAAACAGCATATTTAAGCTCAGAAGAGAAATTTGAGGTGCATTCATTGCGAATGAAGCGTTAAGCTATAATGTATTTCAGGGTTTGAGCATTAGTTATTCCCGAGTTTAATGGATGTTGCTAGAAAATCGATGCGCATTCGAAGCAAGTTCAAGGAATTTAGCCATGGAATTTATAAGACTTGAGACTAGTTCGATATGGCATGGATACTGTGAGTATTGATAAGGCTACAAGGCCAAATTAGAATGTTTAGAAAAAACCTGCACTATTAATTCACTTGTGGAACATAAGTAGAGACACGGTATTTTATATTAAGCATATGCGCATAAATATGCACATATATATTCTTGTTGATTAGCAAAGGAAAATTTTACAATTCTAGCCCTTGTCAAAAACTCACCATCTACATTAAGTCCCCTGCTTAGTGATGAATAATGATGTTGCTCAGTAAGCACTAGATGGTGATAATATGCTTTCAATAATTATATATGCATAATTTAAACTTTAAGAGTAAAGGAAGGTATACTTAGCTTCTGAGATATTGAGATATGCACCCCTTAGCATGAAATTTGATGGTGGATAGTATCCCCCCTTGTCCCTGCTATAAATGTGAACCTTCACGGACGGGAAGTACCAAAATTGGCGCGGCCAAGGGAAAAGTAGCGTAGCGCCACCTTTTTCGCTTTTCTCTTTTTTAGGTTTCTCGGTTGGACAGGGATTCTTCAATTTGACGTCTATATATATGCCTCTCCCCTTTTTATTTACGACACTTTTTCTTAGCAAAGAAAGGTGCTGGTGGTAACAAGTAATAGGGTGTCACGGGATACGAATAAGGTAAACACATCCCTTTCTTCTCTTCCTCCTTTTTTTTTTGAATCACTAACTTAGATAAGCTAGGGTTTTTCAATAGTAATCTCATTATCCAATAGAACTAGGATTTCCAAATATTTCTCACATATCATACTATATTTATCTTGATAATACTAAGAATATTATTCCATCAAAACCCTAGCTTCATCGTTGTTCTTTTTGAGCGAAGTAATTTTCTTTTCGGCAGCAGTAACAAGAATACCATTAAGTTTAATTTGTTGATTAATGGACTAGAACCTCTGGTAAATATTATTTTCTTTCTTGCTGAAGCATTTTTTTTCTCGTTATTTTTATGCAGATCATGGCAATTCCTAATCGAAACTTTAGCTATGATCCCTGAAGAAAAAAACTAAGTTGTAGAGGTAAAAGGATGAAGGTGTCTTCTTCTCAAGAAATGCAATAAAAAATAAGCCAATCTTTGAACAAAGCCACGAAAATTGTTCGAGGTATGCCTCTCGATCGTTTGAAGGAAACTGGTCAATATGCTCTGGATCTTTGTTTTGCGATTATATGCTGAAGAAGAAGCAAGATATAGAGAAGAATTGGAGAAGAAAAGAATTGATGTTGAGAAACTCACATCTTTTATGGGGAAGCAGCACTTTCAAGCAGTTACGAGAAGAGAGAAAATTGAACAAATGGAGTGAGGTGTTCGTCCTTATGATGTGGCTCCTAATTCTGATGCGGATGAGTATCCTTCTGAGGAGGATTGTGAAGCTAACATGGCATATGAGTATGTGTGAATCTTTTTCCAAAACCGAGGACGACCGTGAAGCTAAGCGTGCTGATGCTTGGCTCGACATGCAGGTGGGTCCTTCCGACCCTGAGGAGAAGACCGAGGAGGATTTGGAGGAGAACCCTGACGGGATTCCAAAAGATGACTCTGAAGTAGAAGAACTTGAAGATAGTTTCGAAAAAAAAAAGAATCTCAGGAAGACGGGGATTCTGATGAAGAAGGTGACGATGATCACGACTATGAATCAGACTCTGATTCTTCTGACTAAGTTTTAATTTAGCCTTCCTTTATTTTTCTCGTAGATATCTTCTTTGAATTAAGCATTCCGTGTATGACATTTATGATGGAACCATATTATTATTTTAGTATTTTTCGTAAATTAGCATTATTGTCTTTCCTTCTTGAAATTAATGAATAAGCAATTCTTATTAGAAGGTTTCATCAATTTTCATCATAATTTTTCCAGAAATATAGTGCTTGGGAAAAATACCATAGTTAGTTCATACAACCTCTGCTTTGGATAATTGACCCCTTTATTCTTATTAGAAAACAATTTCCTACAACCAAATAGGAAGAAATCAAGGTTTTGAGCTTGTTTAGGGCGTCAAAACGACTGATCAGTAGAACTCAGGAAATATCCAGGAAAATCCTATCAGTTTTCAGATTTGACTCTGTTAACCGTTTTTGCCATAAACGTTAGCTCACTTGTCCGATTGATACTCCCTTTTAACACGTTGTAGTAGACTTAAGTATGAAACTTTTAATATAAGAACGATGACCAAATTCATCACCAATCGTTGTCAGCTTCAGAGTTTACAAGAGGTGGTGAAAATTGTCTCTGAGACGCCTTTGTAAAACGTTTTGTGATTGTTTCACCTCCATTGAATAGCACTTTGTAATGATTGTATATGATTTTTATGAGTATCTATGACAAGTTTTATGGTTCAAGCTCGAGAATTTTGTGTTTGAGACGTTATGACTTGATTTTCCCATATCTTCTCTACTTTTAGAGAAGACTAATCAAAATCAAAACATTTGAACTTGTCAGGGAGGGAACAAGAATTACCGTTGATCCTGATGTAGATAATTCTCTCCTTATACCAAATATCATGGAAGGATTTTTGATCGCGTGATTGTTGAAGATAGTACTCCCATTAAATATCCTGGTACAAGTAATAATGTTTACTTTGGCTCCAGCAGGACTCCTCTCTAGTATTCATATGCCGGGGGAACTTGTCGTTTCATACACATATGTCGAGCGATATGGATAAAGCTTGGACGCTTCTTTGTAGATAATCCCAGTTTTCGGGATTGGAGCGTCGCTGGCATGGACGCGGATTATTTTCTCCTTATAAGACATCAACACATATGTAGGTCTCTATCTTGTTGAGAATTTATGAAAGTCTCAAAGCTAATTCAAGGAGGGGTTCGAAACATGAGGGGTGAAAGTATTCATAAAGAGAATCCCCACGATGTGGTACCAGGATCAACTACTTGTTACCTTCTTGTTCGTGAAGGTGGTACCACCACCCACGATGTCGTAGACCGCCATACCAATACCCCAATGAGAATCCCCCCATGTTGTATTTGATATCTCGTGGAAATAGTGGAGACATAAGCCACTATGGTTTTGATTAATCCAAATCAAGTCAAATGACTTGCTAAGTAAGTGAGACAAGTTGTTTGACTCACTGGATTGATAATCGGACTGATTAATGTCGATTCTGGGAAGTTTAATGGTCATGTACTTGCTTGAAAGTAACATGGCATATTTGATGGCTAAGTATTAGCTCAGAAGCGACTTATCGTAAGTATAAGAGGCAATTGAGGCCAAATGTTGTAGAAGGCTCCTTAAGCAGGGAGACCTATTAGAATTCGTATAGGACTTGATGTTGGACCTATATTGAGAACAAAGGCGTATTTATGAGGAAGGTAGCTAGCAAAACTAGCACTATCTACTTAACGCAAATAAGAATGTGCTAGCTTCTTTAATATAAAAGGATAATGTGCTAACATCTCAGGAATAAGACCAATATACACAACCTCTAGTAAATGTCAATTGTACAAGGGCTAGGAAGCTAGTAACAAGAAGGTTTGAAGTTAGCACTTCAATTGCATAGTTAGCACTAGAGTGCTAGTGCTTAATGAACTTGGGGATAAGTATGAATGCGCTAGGCATGAGGGAATATTGTTCATGGAGAGTTAGAGACACACTAGGTCTCTAGGGGCGTCCTCGAGTTAAGGAGTATAAGCCAGGGACGTGCTTGAGCTAGTAGGGACGCATAGGAGCTTGGTGATGGGCCAAGCTTGCTAGAAACGCATAAGATGTTAGAAGACGAGTCAGGCTGGCTACTAGGGAAGCATAGGCCTTCGATGCTGAGGAGATGGGACGTGGAGCCCATGGACGCTGAGGAGATGGGACGTGGAGGCCATGGACGCTAAGGAGCTGGGATGTGGAGACGCATTAGCTTTGGGGTCGCACTGGAATTTAATAATGCTAAGGAAAATCCAAGAGTGCCAAGGTTAATTAGGGACACATCGGTCCTGGGCGCATCGCGCATAGGCCTTATGGCGCATTAGAGCTATGAGCATATTGGCCTTAGTCGTTACCCGAGGGCGCATCAGGCTGTAGCTAACCAAGAAATTTAGTGATTTTGTTGCTAGAACTAGGGTTCGCACTTTAGTGCTAGGGTTTAGGTGCCAAGGTGGTGATGTGCTGGCTAAGGCCTTATTAGGCCAATTTGTTCTAGATAAGATCATTTTATGTTAGTTAGCACTTCTCAGGTGCTAGGGTTTTGCGTCAGTAAAGTTAGCGCTTTTAGCGCTATTGTGCCTAATTTGTGCCAATGTGGTGCTAAGCCAAGTAGCTAGTGCTAACTTGACACTAATATGAGAAAAGGCTAGGGTTAGCCTAGTTGAGAGGTTCAATGCGCCTTTCATGGTATTGCTTCTCGATTGTGGTGCATCCAAGAGGAGTAGCGCATTATTATGGCTTATATTTAAGCAAAGTGCTAAAGCAGCATATTTAAGCCCAGAAGAGCAATTTGAGGTGTATTCATTGCGAATGAAGCGATAAGCTATAATGTATTTCAGGGTTTGAGCGTTAGTTATTCCCGAGTTTAATGGATGTTGTTAGAACATCGATGCGCATTCGAGGAAAGTTTAAGGAGTTCAGCCGTAGAATTTATACGACTTGATACTAGTTCGATAAGCATGGATATTGTGAGTATTGATAAGGCTAAGGCCAATTTATAATGTTTAGAAAGAACCCACACTCTTAATTCTCTTTCGGAATATAAGTAGAGACACAGTATTCTATATTAAGCATATGGGTATAAATATGCACATATACATATATCCTTGTTGCTTAACAAAAGGAAATTTTACAATTCTAGCATTTGTCAAAAATTTACCATCTATACGCGGTTGACTCGATTTTCACAGGTTAAAATACAATGACCGAGGGGTAGCATTAATGTTGCTTTGCATGGAAAAAATGTGATAACCAAGGGGTCTCATTTATATTGCTTAGCTGATTGTATACTTTGGAAAATCGATGCAAACATTTAGTTTTAAAATGCACGGTTGGTTAACTAAATGGACCAAATGCAACAAGTGTATATTGTTTGTTTCTGTCATGCTAATGAATGCTGATTGATTTGTGTTTGTACGTGGTTGAATCGAGTTCCATTATTTATTAATGCGATGACCGTAGGGTTGCATTTGTGTTGCTTTGCATGGAAAAAGTGCGATAACTGAGGGATCGCATTTATATCGCTTAGCTGGTTATATATTTTGGAAATGTTGATGCAAACATTTAGTATGCTAATGCATGATTAAATACTAATTGAACCACATGATAACACTTTGTGTGAATCCAAACGGTAAGCGTGATTCGATTCTGAGGACAGAATCCTCTTTTAGGAGGGAAGATTGTAAAACCCCTTGTCCTAGAATGGGTGTTAAAGTAGTAGAAAGATTATTTTTAGAAATCAATTAAGTTTACTAATGTATATATGTAGACATAAATCCTAGGGTTAAGTCTTTTCTTCAAAACATAAAAGAAAACTTTTAGACGTATTAAGTTTTTCCTTTTGGAATCCTTGTTACCATAAAAGAAAAATTGGAAGAGAAAGAGGGAACGTTGATTTAAATCTAATTTTTCATCCTTACGCATATTAGGTAGGTTTTCTATGTCTTATGGTCTTTTTAGTTGATCTAATAGAGTTTAAAATGAGTTTCTAGACGAGCTTTTATCCATGGAGTATGTAATAGCATCGGGTGACCAGCAAGTTAACTAGGAAATCTTAAATATATGTCTTTTCTTTTGAAATTGTTATAGGATGCAATGTTACTGTCGTCAATTATGAATCAGGCCACCAGTGGTTCCTTGAGTCATCGTAAATCATCTCTGTTTTCTTATTGGTTTTATGTCTTGTATGCTCTGTTTTCCATATGGTTAATCATTTAGTCGAGACCTCAATGGGTCCTACAACAGTAAGTATATATGAGAATCCAGTGAGTCCCTAGTTTGACCAAAGAGAAGGTCTTGTTACTGTACGAGTTTTTTTTCTTATAATGGTAATTAACGTTTGATATATTAAATTCTACTGTACCTATTACTATGGCTAAATTTGCTTTCACTTGCTTACTAGGACAAGTTAGTCCCTGGCTGAAGGTCTTCTCTTTACGACATTGGTTGTTCGATCAGATGATCTTATCTATTCGTATTTCCGTAGGTTGGCATTACGACTTGTGTATTTAACTTCCATGAGTTTATGTTTGGGTTTGGTTTTGTTTATACTTGGAAGTGGCTAAAACTATTTATGGTATTATAAGTGTATAATTTCGGTGTACTCGTAAATGTTAGAATCAATCAGGTCTACTAAAGTTTGAAGTATTAATTGACTATGCTGCCTTCGTTCGGTGCGTACTAGAGTTTGATATATGGAGGTCGTTATAGTCTGAATATTGTTAGGATTTGGTTTCAAATGTTTATGAGTCCTTGGTGATTATTTGCATGTGGCTGTGATCATGGGTATTTAAATTGGCAGTTAAATCATCTTGAGGTATGGTTTTTGTGGTAACGCTATGAGAAGATAAATAGTTTTAGGTATAGTTAGCTTGACTTCCATGAGTTGCAAGTACGATGACTGGGGGTCGCATAATATTCTTTGGTGTTATTGGAATATTGGGGGAAATCGATGCAAACACTTATTTGATCAAACACTGTTGGTTAATTAAATGGACCACAATGACATATCCGATTCTTTTATTTTAAAGCTGGATTAGCGGTGCACAGCTAGTAAACTGCACTTCGAGCTGATAAAGGGAATGGATAGAATGTTCTAGTACGGGGAATTTCTCTTAATAGGACGTTTGGTTTGGGTAACTGAAAGCCTAGGAATTGGATTCCAAGGGAATAAGCTTAATTCCCTCCAACCAAACAGCCCATCCAAAGTTGAAATCCAATTCTCAGTGAATCCAATTTTTAAGAATCTAGAATCTGATTCTTAATAATCAAATTCTAGGAATTGGATTACTCTGTAATCCAATTCTAGGAATCCAATAACTTGAACCAAACACCCTATTAAGAGAAATTCCCCGTACTAGAACATTCTATCCATTCCCTTTAATAGCTCGAAGTGCACTTTATTAGGTGCGCACCGCTAATCCAACTGTAAAATAAAAGAATCGGATATGTCATTGTGGTCCATTTTATTAACCAGCAGTGTTAGGTCAAATAAGTGTTCTCATCGACTCCCCCAATATTCCAATAACACCGTAGAATATTATGTGACCCCTCGGTTATCGCACTTGTAACTCATGGAAGTCGAGCAAACCACGACATCAACCTATAACTAAAGCTATTTATCTTCTCATAGCATTACCACAAAAACTGTGAGGGTATTAAATCCCTAACACCACGTGTTCAAATACTATAGAAAGAGTATCAGATTATGATGGAACGAGAAACACTAAAGACTCTTTGATAAGTACTGAAACAGACATCTGAAACTTTGATAAGTACTGAAAGAGATATTTGAAAGAGATAGCTTCGTTGCATGATCGACACGCAAGTTGCGGGATAGCATGGCACACCGTACGAAATAGACACATTTGTTGCATGATTGACACACAATTTGTGGGAAAGACTGACACAATGAATAGAACTGACAAACATTAATGCATGATGGACACGTCTCAGTTGAACAGGTTGTGGAACAAAAGAAGCTAAAGCATGACAAGTCACTTTCAATGGCCATATGTCAGATATGCCATAATTCTAATAAGACCGCAACAGTCATCCAAATCCAAAAACAATAACTTGAATACAAATCCGCAGAAGAGTTGTGGATCACCAAGTGGGAAACTAAGGGAAATAAGAAGTACGCATGTCAAGTCTTGCGGGAAATACAAATAAGAATGCGGGATAATCTTCGCTCCAAAGTTTGGATAAGAACTAACAGGTGGAAAGTTTAGATTAGAGGGACCCATGATATTTATAAATATCAAACTCCAAACAGAAAGAGGGGATTGGAAAATTTTGGAGAAGACAAGGATCAGAGGAAAAAGTTTAGGTATGGGTATAGTGTTAATTCTAATCCTAGTTAAATAATTCTTTGATGAATTTTACTTGATGCTAATAGTATTTTATCCTTCTTTAATATACAATCATGAATAAAAATCATCCAAATCATTTACTACCCGTGGATGTAGACACTCCGTTGTCGAACCACGTTAAATTTCTCTTGTGCAAATTCTTGCTTTATTGTTAACTTGATTTGTTTTTCATTGTATTTGATTTGATCTGTCTTATGTTTCTGACTCATATTGTTGTGATCCAAAGATTAAACTTTTGGTAATCACAATTTTGCGCTAGAAACAGGGAGGTAGTAAAGAATTTATTCTACCTGTCCAAATCTTCATCTTTACAATCTTGAATCTTGTTATCTTAGAAAACCCCTTTTCCTACATATACTATGATTTTAATTGATATTTCAAATTCTGCATAAAGTTTCTCTTTGAAGTTTCCAATTGATGTCTATTTTTGATTAAACTGTTATGTTTTTACACAACATCTTTTTAATTGATACCTCTCATTTAAATTAATAGTTTTGATTACCTCAGATGTTCTCTTAACCATGGGTTTGAAAACTTTGCTCATAAACTTTCACCAAAGTATTATGTTTTAAAAAATTTTGCAAAAAGAATTTGGCTTAAAATCAGGGAATTTATGTGTCTGTAATTCAACCATATTTAGCTGCATATGATGTTGTGTCAATTGATTGTATAAATTAAGAATGTTTTGCAGCTTCTTAGTTATGATTCTCGTCAAAACAAAAAAAATAAGTTTTGAACTGAATTTCTGAACTTGCTTCTAACTTGTTTGCAAAAAATGATTTGATGAACCTATGATTTAAATTTGAAATTTGTCTAGCTTTTATGTGATATATCAAATTTTAATTAGAGATAGATTTTTTCTATCAATTAACTTATTATATATATATATATATATATATATATATATATATTATTGGATGTTAAAATTTTATGAAGCAGATATCTCATTATCTGAACTTTTATTAGAACATCAACAAAGAAATTTCTACAACATCACTAGATTGAGCAAAGAAGACATTATAATATTCCAAAAGAAATTAGATAAATGGAGACAGTCGCAAACAAAACCATACAAGAACAAGATGTCAATATAAGAAATTTGGGAAATCAAACAATAAAGACTCTTCCAGAAAGAGAAATAGTAGAAGAGTCCCAAAGACCGCAACCCTTGGATGCTCAGGAAAACATCCCAGTTAACCAATCAATTAACCAATCACATGAAGAAGCATTAAAAAACAGGGTTGACCCCATTAATCAACTATTTATAGAATTGAATGAAATGCCTAAGGCTCAAAAGACTTATGCAGAAACAATTGTTGTCTTAACACAAGAAAATCAGATGCTCAGGCATATATCCCAACAAGATGTGGAAGCATCTGATACAAGGTTACAGGGGAAGGAAGTAAGTTCAAAAAGATCTACAAAAAGTAAAACAAAGATCAAAGGATGATGATAGTTGAACCCGCAAATGATACATATTTTCATTCAAAACAAAACAAGCTTAATCTGCGGCATGAGCCCGATAAACTAGATTATGATGACTCAGAACCGCAAGACAACAGATGGAACAAATATTTACAGGATTTGGAAGAAATGAGGGAAAAAATAAAAACCTTGAAAAACAAACAAGAGGAAGGACGACTTTAGGAAGTATTAAAAGAGGCCAGTAGAACACCATTGGCACCGCACCGCACAAATGCAATTTCCCCATCTTTGAATGTTACGATGGGAAAAAGGATCCCGCGGCTCACTTAAAATATTATAACCGCAATATGACCTGCTGGGAGAAAAATGATGTTATCATGTGCCGCTATTTTCCCTCTAGTTTGAAAGGTTCAGCATTAACATGGTACGACAATCTACCAGAAGGATCGATACATTCACATGCACAATTGACCCAAAAATTCTTGGGGACGTACATGTACAATAAACCCGTAAATGCTGGAATGGATAAATTATTTTCCCTTGCATCTTGGACATATGAAAGTATCCGAGATTACACATATCGATGGCATACAATTTGTCAAGCAATAGGTTATATTAGTCCAGAAATTTCTATTAATTGCTACAAATGGGGAATATCAAACCGCATGAGCCCGCTCTTCGTAGATATTCATGGAGAGGATCCAAAAACTGAAGGGTATCCAAGGGTAATTATTGAAAAATATGCATGGTTACAAGATATACAAAAAAAAATAATCCAAGAGCAGTTTCTCAACATCAAAGAGTTCCAAACAGAACAAATTTTGTTGAATCCGCAACAAGTTCTGGAAAAAGAGTTGCGGGTGAAAACCCATATAATGAATTCAAGCGAGGCAGAGAGGATGAGGAAAGAAGGATCAACCGGAAATTTGAGGATCGAGTTTTTACTAAAGGGGATTGAAGTTGATCCAGCAAAAATACAAGCAATTGTTAATATGCCATCCCCAAATAATGTAAAAGAGGTACAAAAGTTAAATGGATATTTAGTTGCACTTAGCTAATTCATTGCCAGATCATCAGACAAATGCAAACCATTTTTTGACACACTGAAAAAGAAAAGCAAATTTGTATGGAATGAAAATTGTGAGCAAGCCTTTCAAAACATCAAAGCTTATCTCGCCACACTACCTGCATTACAAAAACCGAAACCTGAAGAGGTACTGTCCTTGTAGATAGCTGCAACAGAAGATGTTATAAGTGCTGTATTGGTACGAACAAATGAGAAAGTAGAGAAACCAGTGTATTATATCAGTAAAACTCTTAATCTTGCAAAAAGGAATTACACCAAAATTGAACAATTGATATTAGCACTGGTTTTTGCCACACACAAATTGCGCACATATTTCCTCACACACTATGTGCGGGTACCAAGTAAAGCTCTGTTAGAATCCGTATTAAGAATGCAAGAAAGGTAGGGAGAATAGCAAAATAGAACGCGCAATTGGAGCAATTCCATATCACATTTGAAATACAAACTGCAAAAAAATCGCAAGTCTTGGCAGATTTCCTTGCGGATTTACCATTGGATGACGACTTTGAAATCCAAGGTTTTCCGGGGATAGAAGATGATGATTCTCAAGATATTCTGAGTTCTGTAAACTCCCACATATGGGAGGTATTTGTTGATGGGGAACGTAATAAAGAAGGAGCGGGAATCGAAATTGTGATTACAACTCCTATAGGAGATCGGATGGTACATGCATTTCTACTTGAATTCGGTGAACATACAAATAATATAGTAGAGTATGAGGCTGTGGTTCATGCCCTTCGACTCATCGTCGAGTTGGGAATAAATGATGTGCGGCTGACAAGTGATTCGCAATTGATAATTCGGCATGTTGAGTTGAAATATCAAGTGTTTGATGAAGACTTGATAGAATACAAGAATCTTGTTCAAAAATTAGCATCCCAAATTTCAAATATAATTTTTCGACATTTATCCAGAGAGAAAAAACGCCATGTTGATGCATTAGCATTCATTTCTTTAATGATAAAAGATCAAAATACATCGGTAGTCAAAATTGGGCGCATCTATGAGCCATCAATTAAGATATGGGCAGTCGAAAACATGGAAGAGGAAGTAGATGAAGATATTGAAGATGCATCCATTAAAGATGATGCAAACTTTCCACGGAAACCAGAAAATGAATCATCTGAAGAAGATTGGAGGCTCCCAATACATCAATACTTACAAAGTGGGATATTACCCGCAGACACTAAAGAGGCGAGAAAAGTGCAATCAAAATCTACAAATTACCAATTACGGAATAAAATTTTGTACCGCAAGTCTTTTTTGGTACCGTTACTTCGGTGTTTGTCACAAAAAGAAAGACAACATATTCTCACAGATATATATTATGGAGATACGGGAAATTAAAGATGTGGACAATCTGGCAAGAAGGTGCGAAGAATGTCAACGTTTTGTAAAAAAAAATTAAAGCTCCCCCAATGGAACTCAATTTTGTACTCAGCCCGTGGCCGTTTGCAAAATGGGGAGTAGATATTGTTGGGCCCTTAGTGGAAGGCACACAAAAAGGAAAATACTTGATCATAGCAACTGATTATTTTACTAAATGAGTTGAAGCCAAAGCTCTTGCTCGCATTAGAGATACAGATGTTTTTAAGTTTTTATTCGAAAGTATAACTTGCAGATTCGGAATCCCGGAAGCTATAGTCTCGGAAAATGGACAACAACTACAAGGGAAAAATATTGATATGCTTTTCGAAGCATTTAATATCCAAAAGAACAAGTTCAATCCACTTTATCCCCAAAGTAACGGACAAGCTGAAGCAACAAATAAAACTATTGCCATGAATCTAAAAAAGACTCTAGATGGACATCATAAACGATGGTGCGAACAGCTTCATAAAAATTTATGGGCATATCGCACGACAAGAAGAGAAGCCACTGTAGAATCACCATTTCTTCCCACTTATAGAGCAGAAGCAGTTATTCCAACGGAAATTATTTTACCCACAACAAGGACAGAAGCATGTGAAAATAATTTAAACACAGATCTAATGCTTGAGAAGTTGGATGACTTAGAAGAAAGAAGGGAGGTTACACTCCAAAAAATAGAAAATTATCAAAAAAGACTGGCAAGAGAATATAATAAAAAAGTAAAGTTGCGGAACTTTGTTGAAGGGAAGTATGTTCTGCGACAAATCCCAGAATACCAAAGAGATAAAAAAGCGACAAAATTTGCACCCACATGGGGAGGACCATATGTCATACAAGAAAATACGGGACAGGGATCGTACTATTTGCAGAATATGAATGGAGAAGTCTTACGACATCCTTGGAACGCACAATATCTCAAACCATATTACCCATAACCAATCAAGCAATCATACAATAATTTGGCTTCATACTAGGTAAAGAAGAACAAATGCAATCTCTCATAGAAAGTCCATATAAATTTCTATGAGCGTATGATTATTGGATCTTTCGCTAGCAAGAGACGCCTAACATGACATTAATTATTGTATCAGGTATACTTCATTTCAGGAGGTACTCTTAGGGACTGTATATTAATTTCCTCCTGGCCAGAGAGAAGTTAGTCATATGATTGTACCCTCAAAGGTAACTCAAGGTACAATAAACGCCTTGTGGTTAATCAATTCACACACTCAATCAACAAACTAATTATGGATATATTTGTAAATTGTATAGCAGGAACAATAATACGAGACAAAAAGGAAGTTTGCCAATATAATTTGGAAGAAGGAAAATATTAAGGAGCAGAAGGATCTGCACTAGGAGAAGGGTGCTTAGGGATTTCCTTGCGGCTATAAACTTTAGTGAATACATAAGCTTTAACCCTATCAAGAGTGTTGTTGATCGCTTCTGCAACTCTAACACGAGCTTCAATTTTTAACCAAGAAATTCTAGTTTTTGCGGCTTCAAGCTTCTGCTTATACTTATTCATCTCAGCCGCAGACTTTTGGACACTACCCTCCCAATAAAGATTTCTCCCTTGCTTCGGAGACAAGTCTCGAGTCAAGCTCTAAACTTTCAAGTTTTCCAACTTCCATTTGTAATCCGTTTCTTTAGTCTTAAAGGATAGAAGCTCAAGTTGACGTTGTGCTTCATCGGCCTTGACAATAACAAGCTTCAGTTGTCTTGTGACTTCCTCCTACTTAGCATTGGCAACTTTAAGCTCTCCTTCAGCCCTATCAGCTCTTGAGGCCGTATCTTTGAATTTTTCTTCAAAACCTGTAACAAAAATAACAGATTAATCAACGCGGAAATAATATTCAACTTCAAATAAGTAATAAAATAAGATACCTCTTGCGATGGATTCAAACTCTTCTAATTCGTGAACCATTGCATCTTTAAAATCATCAAGGAAATCATATTCTTTTGAAAGTTTATGATAATTGTCAGTAAGTTGCTGAAGATCTTGACGACATTGATCTAACTCTGCTTGTTTCAATGAATCATTGTCCCGCAACTGATTTGATTCTTTGATACACCCTTCCATCTCTCTATGTAAGCGGAAAATATCACTTTCACGAAGAAAAAAATGATATCAGATAAGTTGCGGATTTTAGCCTGAGCTTCTGCAAGCGCATTCCCGTTAGCATGAGCATCTGAAGCTGAATTATCTCTGTCTTTAATCAGTTACGCCATATAAGAAGAAAACTGAGAATTATGATGTGACTCGGAGCGAGAAAATCCCGTAAGGATATTCTTGCATTCCACACAGAGCTTGCGATTTTCTTCTTCCAATTTCTCTGATTGTGCCCGCGCTTCAAGAACACAATCTTTAGTGCAGAGTGGCATCATATTCTATGTTCTTGCGGATATAATCTACATGTAAAAGCCGGTGCTCAATTCTAGATCCTCATACTTTGATTTGATTGACTCATCCTATCAACCAGGTTATTGAATCTTTCCTTGATCTCCATATTTTCTTTATTGATTTTTAAAACATGTTCTGTCAGACGCATATCTCTACGTTGTAGCCTATTCACAAGGTTTGAATCCCCCGCTGATCCCATAAAGTAATTCAGAAATATGCAAATAAAGTAAGAAAAATGACATGAGAGGAAAAGTGTTAAACCTTGATTCTGGAGATCTAGTAACTGCTGACAAAGCGTATCATTTTCCCGCTTCAAGTCAGCAGCATCTTCTTCTGACCTGATTAATTTCTCCTCCACTTTCCTAAATTGAGTCTTCATCCTTATGGATCGTCCTTTGAAGAATTTGTAAGCCACATACACAGCGTTATGGCCCCGAGCAAGCTGCAATTTCCGAAATTAAAGTTATAAGTAAAGATGAAATTAAAAAAAAAATTAAAGTCATTAGAATAATAAAAATACCTGCAAGCTGGCTTCTTGCAGGAAAAAATATGCTCCCCCATCCGCTAGAGCAATCATCTCCGCAAGAAAAGAAGGAAGGTTCATGTCAAAGGAAGGATGAACAGGATGGCCTTGGCCTTTTAACCAGGCTTTTTTCACTACTTCATACGGAGCAGACCGCATGTATTCCCGCAGATTTGCAACCGCAGGGCTATCTGTCTCCACTGGATGAAAGTCGCATGGGACAGACAACAACTCTTTGGACATAAACCAACGGAAGGCCTCCTCCTCCTTATCCATAAGATTCTCATCCTCCGCTATTCCTTTACCCTTATCACTGTGTGGGATTTCTTCATTCATCTGAACCGCATCAGTGACAACTGTGCACTCGATATTACCCTCATTAGAAGCAGATTCCACCACAACATTTGTCGTATCACCCTGAACAGCAGGCTCCTCTTTATCAGATAAACCATCTTAACTCGCATAAGGCACGAAAAGATCATCTTTAAACAAGGGAGAGAACTGGGAAGTGAGGTATGAGAACTCAGGATCTGCGGCCTGGTTCGGACAACTTTCCACAACACTTATAGCTTCCACCACAGCAGAAACTAGCTCCGTGGGCTCAAGTTTGTCATCTGAAGCGGCACATTCTTCTCTTCCTCATTTCTTTCAGGTTCAACAGAGCTATCCTCAGTTCTCAACTTTGGTTGATAATGGGGTGAATCACGGATTTCTCCTTCCTCCATATCAGTAGAAGAACGGGATGCAGCCTTAACTTTTTTCTGGCCCTATCAATGTACCGCAGGAACTCATTAAATAAGATTCATATGAATCATGCAAATTCATTTGGATAAGTCAGTACCTTTTCTAGTGAGGCTACGGCTTTACGCTTATTACCCAAAGTACCTTTCGAACTCCCTTCAGCTTGCGGCTATATAAAAAAAAAGGAAACAATTATACAATGTTAAGGCGTGATGTAGAAGAATAGAGAGAATTTTGCATACCACATCGTCAAGCGAGAAAGAAAAGCCTTTGAAGTTTAACTGCCAAGGGCAGTAAGAATGAAGGCGTGATGAAAGGTTGTGGACCACACTTTCTTGAACAAACCCGTAAACCCATGGTCCTTCAATTATCAGGGGAGTGCGGTACCACCTGAAATCATGATCATCGTGAATCCTTTCCCGTAAAGGATCCTGCGTCCCATGAATGACATTCAATTTAGAATTATTAATTTCCCAGAGCAGACGAAATCCTTCGCCACCTCTACGACCCGGACCGACGCTCCACTTCTTGTAATTCTTCACGGCGATGACGTCAGCATACGTAACATGAAAATTATCTATAGCATAATGCTCACATTCCGCAGGATTGGGAACGTAGCATGAGAAATTTGTTTCTCCCCTGCTTCGCTTACTACATTTATCCAGCACATGCCACCAATCCCCGTTGTATTGGGCAATAGATCGGACCAAACCGTGCTTGGACTTATTTCGGCTCACAAGAACCTCATACTGAAAAGAATCCCCACTCTTGTACAAAGGAAGCTTCAAGCCCGCATCCAACGCTCTCACAGTTATTAAAATTTTGTTGTTGTTATACTCGAATTTCTTTATCATATCAAGCGTAATCTCATCTCCTTCAGCAGGATCGCAAAAGGAAACTTTAAATTATTGAAGTTGGTGCTTCTCTTTAAACTCTTCAATATTCATTGACTTAAAGCTCAAGTTCTCATTTAAACGCTTATTTTTAGAAGCTGGTCTATCGGCCACAACAGACACGTCATCAGTCCTTACTAAATTAGAAGGTTGAACTTCTGAGGTACCAGATTCATCTACCACTTTCTGTTTTCTCACAAAGTAGCGAGATGATTTCTTTTATACATGATGATCACCATGATGAGAGGCACCTCCAGCAACATTACTATCATCATTTCCAGATATGATGAATTTTTACCTACATATGAGAAAATAAGAAAAGATAAATTCACCATGATGAAAAGAAAGAACAAAACAGAAATTCTACAAAACAGAAGAAAAACAAGATCTTCATTGAACCAGAATGTAAACAAGTAAACAATTCTCTGATCAAGAAAAGAAAAGATTCATGCATTCAATGGAACAATCAGAAATCAAAATAAAAACATCATCATCACCATTCACTCCTAAAAAACTCAATTAAGAAGATTAATAGATAAACATATACATTAAAGTTAGGAATATTACCTGCAATAAAGTAAAGAACAAAAATCAAATCAGATAAACTGAATGAAAACAAGACCTGATCCCGATGCAAGAAATCCTTAATCACGATGTAATCAACACAAAGTGGATTAATCAAATTACGAGGAATCACTGAAAAGTTCAGTTTCAGATGAATGAAAAGGAACAAAAACTTTAAGAAGAAAAAGACAAAGAAAATGAAGAGTGAGATGAAAGATGTGACAAGATTTCTATTAAATAGAAGAGGATTGAAACTGATGAAACCGTCAAAACAATAAAGTGGAGGAAAGAGGAACTTTATCAGAGACGTGATTTTCTCGAAACTGTCAAAACTGTCAGAAAAATAAATCTAAACATGGGAAGAAAATTTATTAGTGGCGTGAAAATCGGAAAAGTAATAACTATTTTTCTTTTTTTAAATTTTTACCATATGTAAAAATTCAAAAGAAAAAAGGGGAAAATTATGAGGGTATTAAATCCCGAACACCACGTGTTCAAATACTATGGAAAAAGTATCGGATTATCATGGAACGAGAAACACTGAACAAAACTCTTTGATAAGTACTAAAACAGACATCTGAAACTTTGATAAGTATTGAAACAGATATCTGAAACATACAGCTTCATTGCATGATCGACATGCAAGTTGCGGGAAAGCATGGCACACTATAGGAAATAGACACCTTCGTTGCATGATTGACACAAAAGTTGTGGGAAAGCCTGACACAATGAATAGAACTGACAAACATTAATGCATGATGGACACGTCTCAGTTGAACAGGTTACGAAACAAAAGAAGCTAAAGCATGACAAGTCACTTTCAATGTCCAAATGTCAGATATACCATAATTCTAATAAGACCGCAACATTCATCCAAATCAAAAAACAATAACTTGAATACAAATTCGCAGAAGAGGTGCGGATCACCAAGCGGGAAACTAAGGGAAATAAGAAGTACGCATGTCAAGTCTTGCGGGAAATACAAATAAGAATGCGGGATAAGTTTCGCTCCAAATTCTGGATAAGAACTAACAGGTGGAAAGTTTAGATTAGAGGCACCCATGATATTTACTATAAATATCAAACTCCAAAACAGAAAGAGGGGACTGGAAAATTTTGGAGAAGACAAGGATCAGAGGAGAAAGTTTAGGTATGGGTATTATGCTAATTCTAATCCTAGTTCAATAATCCTTTGATAAATTTTACTTGATGCTAATAGTATTTTATCCTTTTGTAATATACAATCATGAATAAAAATCATCCAAATCTTTTACTACCCGTGGATGTAGACACTTCGTTCTCGAACCACGTTAAATTTCTCTTGTGCAAATTCTTACTTTATTGTTAACTTGATTTATTTTTCATTATGTTTGATTTGATCTGTCTTATGTTTCTGAATCATATGGTTGTGATCCAAAGATTAGATTTTTGATAATCAAAAAAACCATACCTCAACATGATTTGACTGCCAATCTAGCCTCCATGAGTGGTATGACACCTAACCTCTATCATGGCTGATTAAACTACTATACATTTGTTTATTTGAGATTTTACTTATCATGTATGACTCAACTTGAATGTGATAACGAAGCCTCTAATGCTTTAAATTATTCATAAAAGTTCGTACCAATGCTCTCTATCTTGCTTTACTCAGGACTCAACTTTACATAATATTGTTTGCAAATGCAGATCCTTGAAAAAGGTAAACTTGCGTATGACTTACCTATTGTTACTGATGTACATGAGAGTTGGCAGGTAAATTTTTGATTTCCTCTTAGTAACTTGTGTTCTTAGATTTATGCGTAAAGAGATTAACCTGGATTTCATGTCACTTTGCCAATAATCCTTTAGGAAATTTTAATGAAGTTACTGTCATGCAGTGTGAAGCTGTTGGAAAGGTTGCTGATATTATCCAGATTCCTGCTTTCCTATGCCGTCAGGTTTGCATCTTTTGTCATGGTTCTTACTGAATATTGTTTCAGTCATTCTGCAAAGCATTGAATAAGAAAACCTTATCTTCTTAATATGAAGAAATGTATTGCCCGACTTCGAATTCATGTCGACATCTTTTTATTGTGACAGAAAGACCTTCTAGTTGTAGCTGCAAAGACCGGTTAGGTATATGACGATCCCTTAAGTGCCTCTGTTGATGGTCCAACACAATGGGTGAGTTTCATTTCCTTTCATTTGGTCAAATTCTTTTCTATAAAGAAGCTAGTTCTCTGTAATTCAGTTTTTAAGACATTCTACCTATGATGGTTACGTTTTCTTTGATAGCCATTACGAAACTTGGAGGAGCTATTACAGGAGGCGATTACTCTATAATTTACAAAATTGTTGAATCATAATTTAATTGTATCTTTTTAATCAAGAAATATTGGTCACTAACTAACGACTTTATCATTCTATATATTAGAAAAATGATCTTTAGCATTTTACAATGCAGGGATTAATCATGCTGACAATCCAAGCAAACAAAGCTCGACTACGGCCAACCACAGGAAAGACGCCATCTCAATCGCAAGCTGCACTTCTTTACGTCGGACTTTATGCCATAGCCATAGGCATTGGAGGGATAAAATCATCATTGCCTGCACACGGTGCCGACCAACTTGGTCGTAGTAACAAGAAACTTATTTCAAGTTACTTTAACTGGTTCTTCTTCTCTCTTTGCACTGGTGGACTTTTATCATGTACCATTGTGGTTTGGATTGAAGAAAATAAAGGTTGGCAATGTAGTTTCAGTATCTCCATCGCAGTTCTCAGTCTTGCAATCCTTTTGTTCTCCTCTGGATACCCTATTTACAGATATAGACTTCCTAGTGGAATTCCAATCACTAGGATCTTCAAGGTGTTTTTATATGCGGCTCGGAATCGAAAAGCACAACAAATAGTTGTGATGAATAATCAGAATGAACTTGATAACGGAAGTTCATATGTCAAGTTCAGGTAAGTTTGATATACTTAAACTGCTTGTCGTCGATATTTTTTATTTACTAATTAATCTATAATTTCTCTTTTTTATAGGTTCCTTAACAAAGCACTAACGGATGATTCAATAAGTTTAAATCAACTCCGAGAAACCAAGACTTTCTCGGTCTCCTACCGATCTTCGCAAGTACAATCATGATGAACTGTTGTTTAGCACAACTTCAAACCTTCTCAGTTCATCAAGGAGTAATTATGAACCGAAAAATTGCTCGTGGTTTCACCATCTTTATCAGTATTTCCACTAATTTGCATGCTACTTTCAATCCTTGTATATGAACATTTGGTTCTCAAGCTAGTTAAGAAAAAGAGCTCATCAACATCCCCAGAGGAAACTAGCATTTTTCTACCCCTTAAACGTATCGGCCTGGGTTTGGCCTTAGCGTCAGCATTCATGGCCGTTGCTGCGATAGTAGAAGTTAAAAGATGGAATTACTCCGTTAACGATCATGTGAAGTTGTTAATTTTTTGGTTAGGATTTCAGTTGTTACTGCTTGGTGTGTCAGATATGTGTACACTAGGAGGAATGATGGAGTTCTTTTATTCTGAAGCACCTGAAAGTTTGAGAAGTATGTGTACAACTTTGGATTGGTGTTCTACTTTAATGGGATACTTCATTAGCTCTATACTTGTTTCCATTACTAACTCGGTGAGTCGACACGCTGGTAATGAGTGGTTGGGTGGAAGTAACTTGGATAAGAACCGGTTAGATCTTTTTTATACTGTTCTTTGTGTTCTCAATTTTCTGAATTTGCTCAATTATATGTATTGGGCTAAAAGGAGAATTATACCATGTTTTTTTATTATTTTACGATGGAAATTTTTTCTTATAGTTATTTGTGAAATGTAGATTCATAATTTTTGAAAATAATCATAAAAATTTACGATTTATTGGAAACAGATATTCCTAACAGGAGCGGATGCATTTAAGCTTGGACCTGTAATATAACATGTAATTCTAAACTAACTCAATGTATATATATCTTTAAAATCTAACATTGGAATATAAAAGTAAAAACATAACATTTCTTGAACTATTTATGATAATCTCTTTTTTGAGTAATGTTTAGTACAAAAATCTATGTGCAAACTGTTGTAATTCTTGAAAAATGTTGAACAAATAGCTTTTTGGATGTTGGAATGGTTAATTTCTAAGAGAAGGCAAGGATATGACAAAATTTGGTTTTAATATTAAAATTGTTGAACTGAGTGTTAAAAGTTTCAAATTTTGACTGGAATGATATGGGTTGTGAGATTTGTAAAAATATTTGGTTATATTTATAGTTAATTTAATCGACTCATGTTAAAAAAAAATCAATTTGTGCATCCAAACATTTTCTCATAGTGAATGAAAACAATGATTTGAACAAGTTTTCATGTTTCTATTAAACAAATCCTAATAAGATTGTTAGATAAATATTAATTAAGTTCTCAAATGTACTTTAAAAACTGATTTCTTTTGAAATGATCGTAGCGGCTTAAACTTGATGCTGGGAGAGATTTTACCAAGTAGTTCATTTTTTAACATGTGGTGGTGGCTTAAACTTAGTTGCTGAGAGAGGTTTGAGCAACCAATTCATTTTCTGTTGCTACGAGTCTGTGCCTCAAAGTGAATAGCTACATGATCAGTTTTTTAGATGATATAAGTTACTTGAAAAACGGATCTAGCAATTAAACATATTTGGTCCCGGCTCAAACTTAGTTGCTGAGAGAGGTTTGAGAAACCAATTTATTTTGTTGTTGCTACGCGTCGGTCCCTCAAAGTGAATAGCTACATGACCAACTTTTAGCCGCTATAAATTACTTGAAAAACAGATCTAGCAATTAAACATATTTGGTTGTGGCTCAAACTTAGTTGCTGAGAGAGGTTTGAGCAACCAATTTATTTTGTTGTTGCTACGAGTCGGTGCCTCAAAGTGAATAGCTACATGATCATTATTTTAGTTGCTATAAATTACTTGAACAAAAGATCTAGCAATTAAATGTATTTTTTCGTTGCTAAATAATAGTGGACACATGTTTATTGCCGCCAAAATTTTTGGCAGTTACAATTTTAGACGCTTAAACTATTTAAGCGACTAAATTTCCAAGCTCTTACTAAGATTTTAGTCGTTTAAACCCATTTTTCTTGTAGTGACTCATAAACATTTGAAACCAAATCCTAACAATATTCAGACTATAACGACCTCCATAGATCAAACTCTGGTACGCACCGAACGAAGGCAGCATAGTCAATTAATACTTCAAACTTTAGTAGACCTGATTGATTCTAACATTTACGAGTACACCGAAATTATACACTTATAATACCATAAATAGTTTTAGCCAATTCCAAGTATAAACAAAACCAAACTCAAACATAAACTCATGGAAGTTAAATACAAAGTCATAATGCCAACCTATGGAAATATGAATAGATAAGATCATTTGATCGTACAACCAATGCCGTAAAGAGAAGACCTTCAGCTAGGGGACTAACTTCTCCTAGTAAGCAAGTGAAAGCAAATTTAGCTATAGTAATACGTACAACATAATTTAATATATCAAACGTTAATTACCATTATAAGAAGAAGAAAAAACTAGTATAGTAATAAGATCTTTTCATACTTCCTCCGTTTTTGGAAAAGTGTTACTATCACTTTTTCATTTTAACTTAAAAATAGGTTAATTTAAAAAAATGATAGTAACGTTTTTCCTGAAACGGAAGTAGTATATACTTACTGTTGTAAGATCCATCGAGGTCTCGACTAAATGATTAACCATATGGAAAACAGAGCATACAAGATATAAAACCAATAAGAAAACAAAGATGATTTACGGTGACTCACGGAACCACTGGTGGCCTGATTCTTAATTGACGACAGTAACATTGCATCCTATGACAATTTCAAAAGAAAAAGCATAGATTTAAGATTTCCTAGTTAATTTGTTAATTAGTCACTCGATGATATTACATACTCCATGGATAGAAGCTCGTTTCTAAACTCTGTTAGATCAACTAAAAAGACCATAAGAGATAGAAAATCTATCTGATATGCGCAAGGATGAAAAATTAGATTTAAATCAACGTCCCCTTTTTCTTCTTCCAATTTCTCTTTCACGGTAACAAGGATTCCAAGAAGAAAAGCTTAATATGGCTAGAAGTTTTCTTTTAGGTTTTGAAGAAAAGATTAAATCCTAAGATTTATGTCTATATATATATAGACTAGTAAACTTATTAGATTTCCAAAAATAACCTTTATACTACTTTAACATCCACTTTAGGATAAGGAGTTTTACAAATGAACGGTGTTTTCCAGAATATTTGTATGAAAGTCAGGGCTAGGATAATTCCTAACTGATTGAGATATGCTCGCATTTTTCTTAATCATAGTACTAATATTGACTTAACTGGTATATACAAGGTCTCTAACGTCGATTTATTCATTGACTATATTTTTTTGATTTTATTTTTATTTATTTTTTATCTAAATAAAATACAATAATGGTGTAAATAAAATTTAATATTGGGGTTTACACTCTACTTCATCTCAACGCCGACAACAAGGCAATACTAGTGTCCTACCAAATCACTTAGAGAAACACAAAATTACAGAAATAAAAACAGAAAGTGACATGGTTATGATGATTCCGAGATAAGCTTGGTCAATGATTATCATGTTATTTCAAGCACTTAGTTAGGTATGAATAGACCATTTAGCTAGGCACGATAATTTCTGTAGACAAGAATTTTGTTTCCATCTACCTAGAATGGTTAGTCATTCTGAATAGTTCACAACTTTCTAAATTTTGGAGTTTTTACTAGCATCAATTTTCAGAAACTCTACCCCAAATTAAATTTAACATTGTCCTCAATGTTTTAAACCATGCAACCTAGAATGGTATGCAATATAAATATAAATAAGAGGGACAAATATAAATCAAAGGAAAGGAATTGGAACGTCTCACCTGACTGACGCAAGAAAAGAAGTATTCTCTATAACACGCATCAAACAATGGTAATAACAAAGAACACTAGAAGTAAAATAAAAATAAAAACAAAAAATCTAAAAAAAACGTAAAAAAAACAAAAAAAAAATGAAAATCTACATACTGGAATGTACAAAAAGGATCCCCATAAACTAACAACCTGAAAATTTAAGGATAAACCCAAAATACAATATTTACAAATGACAGCTTCACACTCATGTTATGACAACGTGAAGACACCGAAACTATCAAAAACATAGATTTACTCCAAAAACAAGTTTTTATTACACATGGAAGTGCGTAAAGAATAAAATATGGGGATACTATCGGGATTGGGAAATGATCATTTGGTTCATGCACGGTGTCAACAGGAACATGTAAAATCCTCTAGATACTTGGATGCAAAGTAATCCAATAAAATTTTTGAAGCACACAATTTTAACCTTAAATTAGGTAACTTTTGGAAGTCTACAATTCTAGAAACAACCTCTAAGTCGGGTGAATGATCTTGTGAGATAGATTCATCTATAGAATTAGGAAAATCATCCACAGGTTCATCTATATATTTTGTCTGGAACAAAGAGTCACTGCAAAAATGATCACCATCAGCATATAACCCCTGGCATTCAAGAATACTCAATCTTTGATCCAATCTAGACGATCTATGTTTATAATACTTCTCATATACCGTTTGATGTGATTATTGACTTACTATATTCGAAAAATCAACATCATGGTACTGGGGTTGATACTAAGCTGAATAACCACCCATATCAGAATGACGTGGATGCCAATTTCCATACCTGAGACGAATATAAACACAAATTTTCTTATAATGTTGTCCATATATATACTCTCCAATCGACATCTCAGATCACGTCTCCTGATAAGCAGTCATCATCCTCAAAAAGGTACCTGAAATCAAATTCTCAAAAAACAAAACAAGTCAAATAGAACTAAAAATTTAAAAAATAAAGAAAAATATATACCAAAAAAATAAAGAAAATAAAATAAAAACCTAAACTACGATTAGAAAATAAAATATACTAATTACAATATTTTACAACCACTCCCCGGCAGCGGCGCCAAAAATTGATAGGATTTTAAAACACCTTTATTATAACCACAATCGCACGGCGTCTACAATGTAGAAACGGCAAATACGAGTCGAACCCATAGAAAGAGGAAAAATACTGCAATTAAGATTCCTGATAAACTAACTAGAACTGATATTTTGGTATTTTCGAAGTGTAAATGAAATAAATAAATTAAACTAAACTAATAAATTAAATAAATCTAATGAGAGAATCGACTAACCAGGGTTTATAGATCCACCACTATTTTTATTCAATTACTGAAATGAAATATAACTCCTAAATATTTATTTATTATTCGTTCTATCGACATCATCTATTGATAATATAGATTCGCAAATATCACTGGTATACCCTAAGCATGACACATCAAAATACTAAACCCAACATGCACCATGAAATTGCATCAGTGAAAAAAAATATAAAACTAAATATAGGTTCGCAAATAATATTTAATTATCCTAAGCATAACCAATTAAAATAATCAATCCAAGCATAAGCTATCAAACAATAAGACAAATATATTAGTAAAACTATAAATTATACGCACATGTTATTGTATCGTACAGAACCGATAAATCAACAACCAATTTTATTATTAAATCAATAAATAAGAAATAAAAATTAATCATATTCACATCATAATGGCCTTAGTGCAAAATACATTTCATTCGAGGTTATCCTAAATGCTAAAAAAGACTTCTACCATAAAACTCTAATTAAAAAACAATTAGAACATAGTTGTGAATTTTTCAAATCCACAAAAATAATTAACAAATAATTGGAAAGATTAAACCGTCCTTATCCGTCTTCTTCTCTTCCGTATCTTCTTTTCTTTACGGCCCTACCGGACAGACCCAAGAAAAACCAGCCACCAACCTTCCGACCCGCTTCCCAAAAATTGTTTCATCCGTTGCTTTTATACCAAACTCAAAAAAAAAATTACGTGCGCCTATTCATCTCTCTGACTCACGTGGCATTTTATACTATTTTTCTCTCTCAACTTGTTTTACTGTTCTTCAGCTTCTCACCAATTCCAGACGTCTACCTTCAATTCTTTTCTGTCACCTTGGCACATCTCTCACCAAACAGAAAACTAAAGAAGCTTAACCCGTCTCACCAGCCAACTCACTAGTCGCAACTAAAAAGAAATCATTCCCTGCCTTTTTGTCAAATTCCCTTTTTCTCTATGCCACGTCCTACTCCCATCAACAGAGCAAAGTCTGCCGCCTATATCCTCTTTCCACTTTCATTATTTCTCAGACATTCTTTTCTCACGTTTTTTTCTTCTATTCACCGAACAGAAAAGTTCATTTCTTTCTTTGCTCCGGTATCACGTCCACCACCTGTGATCCTTGTGTCAGAAAACCACCTGCTTTCTTACACTCTTTACGTCTCCAGACTCTGAACTCCCTTTCTCGGTTGCTTATTTTTAAGTAATGACTCCACAACATCAGAACTGGGATCCACATTGCCAAATACATAGGTCTCTGTCCATTTAGCAGTCATTTACTCGTAACTTAGGATTTTATAGAACCACCTATTAAAACAATTACAAATATATTATTAATATAAATTTAAAAACCAATAAATATGCATTAAACCCATAAATATATTATTAATATAAATTTAGGACTGCATATAAGAAGTCTAGTTCAGTGGCATTTGAGAATGCCCATATGAAAAGACGCGCGACGAAATATGCGGCTGCGCATATGGTGGTACCGCAACTTGTCTGTAAAGAGAAAATTGAGATTGCCCATATGGTGGTATTCCTACTTCTGCGCATTCGATGTAATGCTTGATATTCAAACATGTCCTGATACAGAGGTGAAGCCACTCCATGGCGCTTCTGCTGAAATACTTTATCACAAGTTCAATTTTTCCTAATTTGAGATATAGAATCACGATCCACCAATTCTTAACCTAACAGATACTCTTTTGATCTACCCATCCACACACTTCTTAAAGATGTTCCCAAATTTTTGCTTACCTTTTCAACATCCTCTACCGTTTTAGAGGTTGTTTGGCAGGTCTCCTTGATGTCAGAATATTATAACGAAGGTCTCTTTGATGCTGGAATCAGCAACACTAGTTGAAAACACTAGTACAAATCTTCACTAGGCCACACTTGATCACTGTGTCCATAGGCCTTTAGCCATGGATTTTTTTCACTCCAAAAGTGTGGTAACAGGTGGTGTGACAACTGGGTACCCTTATGGCTACATAAACTTTAAGTGATTATTAAACATGATTTTCCATGACCATACCTCTATTGCTGTGTCTATAAGGTATGTAATTTAGAATTTTTTGTATAACCATGGCCATAAGACCCTTGTAGACACACAATTTGATTTTAATGTGGCTACTATTTTCCTTAAAGTCACATGAATTTATTTTAACCATGGTCTTTATTAATGATCAGACACACTAAATTCATTTTATCATGGCCAATTCATGACTTATAGCTACAAGTAATGTGTATAACCATCGCGCTAAACTTTTTAAAGTCACACCAGATGTTTTCAACGTGGCTAATATTTAGCTTTAAGCCACAAGAATTAATTATATTGAGGCCATTGTTATCAATTAGTTATGCACAAGTCTTTTTTATGTGGCCATATGATAACTTGAGGTTACCAAAATTTCGTAAAACCATGAAGATAAACCTAATATAAATAATATAAACATACATCCGTCACAAAATATAAGAGGGGAAATTTCAAAAAAAAAGAATTAATATAAAATAATGATTTATATTTTGTGCACAAAAATGGTATAAATATTTATACAAGTCTGTAGTAAGTAGTAACTAACAATTACTTCTATACAAGTCTATTATTTCACAAAAAAATAAATCAATACATTAAGATTCTTGATAAGTGTTTATGTTAACTGAATCTAAGCATGGGAAACCTTCAATCATTGCTTCAAAATCCTTTGTTACCATTAAATACGGACAACCTTCACCCCTTCAGCCATTTGATAAATCTGTGAAGATCCTTCTTAGGAGGTAAAGCACCACCAATACCAAATTTTCTGGACGTTTCTCAAATAACAAATTGACAACCATGTCCTGTAAAAGAAAAAATAATCCAACTGAGTTATTGGAATACAGAACCTTGAGCACTTCTAATACATAGGATTGCGGATAAAACCCACTTAGAGAGATAGAATAACGAGTCTGCCGAATTAAGAGTATAATAATGTGTAATTTCATCCCTTATGAGTATAATTTCATCCGACTAAGAAGATCATAACTAGTTGGCTGCTTGAACAGACGTGATATGAAATATTTATAATATGAAATAGTCCCAATCATTTGAGTTCATTGCCTATTGCTTATTCGTAAACCAAATTTCGACTAATTGCTAATTCATTACTTAAATTAGGTTTTATGTTTCTTTGTAGAAATAATATGTCGAAAAATAAAGAAATTTGAATTGCATATAATAAAGGTCCTCAGTTCCGATGTATGGTTTAGGGAGAACTTAGAATTGCATAGAAGCTGAAACCAACAACTAATCAAATTTTTTAAAGGATGTAGCTGGAGGAATGTTTATCGTTGCTCAGTTTCATATGAAATGGTGAACGACATAACTTACTAATGTACGTATGTATAATTTGATCCTCCAACTTTAACTACTACCGATGTTATCTATAAACATTGAACTTAATTTTTGCGCTATATTTGATAAGTGCATAAATTACATATTATTAATATCAATTTATTTTAGGGTGACAACAAATGTACAGTAAAATCGTACTTTCAAGTAGGTTCCTGATGCGTCGGAAAACCGACTTTGTTTACCGCAAGCGCACAGTGTCGAAAGATGTAGACAAGAGCAAATACGGTTCGTTCCACGAGGAGTTTGAGTTAAGATATTTTTTTAGATTTTTTTTATAAAGAATTAAATTAATTAGTGAATTAAAACTATTTAATAAAGTTGGAAAACAATAAAAGGAAAACGTTAAGGTTCCGGAAATCCGTTGTAGATTAGGGTTTAATTGCGTTCGTCACATAGGGTCTCGATTTCAAAAAGAATTGTTGGTTCTCAACCTAAAGTAGAATTTCGAAGTACTAAATATACGGGTCATAAAGAGTCAAAGAATATTTATAGAACAATTTCATACAAGGTTTCAACGAGTCCTTCTACTAATCAAACAATGAACTATACGTGGCATAGAACATGAAAAATCATCGAGACGGTAAAACGTTGAGAGAGAGACAAATTAATGAAATTTAGTTCATATAATTGAAAACCCTAGTTTTGAAACACAAATAAAACCATCTCTACAAGTTCATCCTTTCGCCCTAACAAGAGAATTAACCCAACATGGCTTTCTCAAAAGCCATAAAAAATAATTAAGAAAAGAAAACAAACTAACCCTTGATCCCTGTTCGTGAAGTTCTGTCCGTGAGCTTGTTTCTGTCTCCGGATCTATATTTACGTGAGAGTCTTCTCTGTGTACGTATGTGAGGGATACCTCTTGTTTTATCCGGGCCTATTATGTGAGGAGGTCTAAGGCTCTATTTATAGAGCTTGGGTCACCGAATAGAATCCTAGTTGATTTAGGAAAGTGTCACCACCAACAGCCCTATTCCGTGTGAAACACGAAGTCAACTTTCCTAAATTTCTTCTTTTCTAACTTCAGCCGCAAACTCATCTATTGCACTTCTCGGTCCCTAATCCATCTCTCTTTTCTTCTCCTTCAACATCACGTTTCAGCCACCGATTTCTTCTCAGCATTAACTTCCATCCACACTTTCCAGGCTCATTCCATCGATCATCACAGCATCATATTCTTCCAGTTCTGTTAGTTCCATAAACAACCAGCCATTAACGTCAACTTCCAGCACCGAGCTCCTCTTCACGCCAACACCATCTTCAGCTACCACTTCCATCGAGTTCAAGCACCAACAACAGCTCGAGCCTTCATCTTCCATCACCGAAGACATCACAGAATCACCATCGTGATTGATCATCAACCCAAGCAACACAGACTCAGGACCGACTGCACTTTCCTGAGTTTCTTCTCAGTTGTTGTTCACTCCACGAACCATAGCAGCATCACAATCATCTTTACTATCTCTGCCAACTATAACCATGCTCTCTTCATTATCATATAAGAACCCAACAACAAGCTCGTCATCTTCATTCACCAGCAACACCAATTGCGAAGATGAAGTTTGCGCCTTTAGTTAAATTTGAATTATTGTCAGCCCCAAGTAATAGTGCAGGTGCTTAGTGCTCTTAGAATATAGGCATCCCTGAACAACTCTGCCGGTGCTCTTAACAGCCAAATAATCAGGCAACCCTTAGTAATTAAGTGGGTGCCCTTAGTACTCTTCAAGTGTCGGTCTCGTGAAACCGACAAGCTTAATTCTTCTTTTCGCCCATAACTTTCTCATACGAAGTCGGAATGACCTCGTTCTTTTGCCGTTGGCTTCGTAATTTAATTTTCTACAAGATGGAGGGTATAAATCCTGGAATAAACTGAGTCCCACTGGATCTTTGGAAATTATTCTCTTGTAAAGCTCTATTTCACTTGTTTCAGAGATGTAACCTAATAGAACACTTAAACTTCGAAAGTAATACTAACACACGATAATTCACACAAAATCTAGCAAATAAGAATAAGGAAATGATACTCAAAATGTATAAATTATGCACTTATCAAATTCCCCCACACTTGCATGTTGCTAGTGGACGAGTTATAGTCTCGTGAGGGTTTACAAGAGATTTACCCACAAAACCTACTCCAACTTCTAAGTATTCCAAAGCACCTGCATCCAAAGAGCTACGAAGACATAAAGTTTCTGAAAACTAACAATAAGAAGTTAGAAGTATAAAGAACATTATTCTCATGCTTAACTCTTGAGTTAGGAGAATACCACCATGTAAAAGGATCTAGGTTCGAGAGTGACCGAATATTTCTGCCTCACCAATAAGATTTTATGAATTTGACACTCATAGGACGCACTTTATAGTTCACACATGCGTGCATGCAGGAATGAAGATAGAAATCCTACACACGTTGAATGGTAGGAAGGAAAGGTAACCTTCCGAATCATATGGAGATGTTATCCCATAGAAAGTGGGACGAAAAAGAACCCCTTTTTATTTTTCTAGTGACCTCTAATAACGGAAATCAACCACTATGCAAGGATGGGAATGCTTACTTACCTTCTCATCCGATCGGCAATCAACATCACTCTCACAGCATCCAATAGAAACGTCTTCGGTCTTCAACTGTAGATGATGAACTCTTGAACTTCGTAGAACCTTGAATTTATAACTCATTTCCTCAATTACTTGTTATTAGAAACTTCTCTATAGATTTCCTCTTCCCCATGTCCTTATTGAAAGAATACTAAAGAAAATCTACACCACAAGCAATGGTAATCGTTCTTTTTTTTTTTTTTTTGACATTACAATATATGATGAAATTACTACGACCGTGGGATAAAGACTTTACCACTTGATTCTGAATTTCACTAACTCTCATCTTTTGATTTCTTTCGCTTTTGTACATAAGTCTTTAACATGTTAATTGTATTGTTACTTTACTTGAATATGAAATTTGCTCTTTCTTAAACTGTTGCTTTTAAACCTTGACTGTCTTCAAATTTTCTTCAAATTTTTGATGTTCTGCTTGTTGATAATATGTTTCTATGGACCTGTTATTGTCGAGAGAATGGTGCCAACTGCAAACAAGACTACAAGATAGAGTTAGCAATTCTGATGGCACCCTCATGATTGATAGAAATAGCACTCAAGAGATCAAAAAGTAGTGCTGAAATTGGTGCGAGGTTAGGTAGCTCATCATTCTACCCGGAATTTGCACAGATGAAACACTCTAAGGTTTGGTGCCTCACTCATGGTTATTGAATGATCAACTCTTTTAATATTGCATTCTCTACCGACAGCTTAAGTCCATTTTTGTCAGCTCTAGCCTCTCAATAACTAAGCACTCCGAATATAGTTCTATAATAGTTCTAAGTTCAGTTATTTCGGTTAGAACTCCGTATGTAAACGTAGCTAGAAATATACTAAGTGACTCTAAAATATCTAAAAGTTGGAGGTTTTCATGCAAATAATTTTGAAAAAGTTGAAAATTTTCTACCTAAAAAGTATGTACTTAAGAACTCTATATGCTTACACTCCCCCACACTTAAAATTTACATTATCCTCAATGTAAACTAACTCATCCAATGTAAAATCAAGATGGGAAATCCTAAAATGGCATAAAACAAGCAATCAAAAACTAAAAAGATAAGGTGAAGGAAACAAATCTGATGGGTTGACTCCCATGAAGCAAATGATAGTATCATATATCAATAGCCGGAACAACTGTGGGTCATCTAGATCAAATAATGATATCACCAAGAAAAGGAAACTACAACAAGCCAATAAAAAGAACAAATCGAGCACACCCTTATCTAGTTTTCTGTTTAAGACAACTACTTCTAGCTGTGGTTCAGGTTCAGGCTCTATAAAAGGATCTAGATAAAATATTTTCATGGGCTGGATTTCCTCGTAGGCAGGATCAACAGGGTCAGGTTGTAGAGTTTGGAGAAACTCAACTAAGAACTTAGAAGCACATAATAATAACCTGAATAATTGTGGATCCTCAAAGTCAATATGATTTGACTCACACATTTGATTACTATGAAAATGGTCATTCTTAAGCAAATGTGTCGATTCTACTCTCCTAAAGTAATCAGGCTTAGTCTCAAAACTTAATAACTGACACATTTGAAATTCATACGTTCCCACATATGGAAGAAAACATTTTGGTGGGAAAACAAAGTCAATCTTGGTATTATCTCCTAGGTAAACCACATCGACCATAGGATGGGTTTCTAACAGCTGAACTGTTTTCTGGACATTAGGTTCAGGAAATATAGTTTGAAGATGATCTTGCAAAATAGTAGAGGTGCATATGCCACGTCCCAAGTTAGGGACCTTTCTAAGAGTCAAAGGTAAGGTACAGGGGGATTGATAATCACCCCCACACTTAGAATCTTGGGTGTCTCTAGATAGACTAGTCACAATTTTCCTAATTTCTAGATCGTCAGATTCTTGAAAATAGTCAATTGCTTCTTCTAAGTTATGATCAGTTGGTGCATAATCTAACAAAGTTTTCACCTCATTAATAACACTATCATCTTCCATATCAAATCTACAATGGGCTAGGAATTTCTCTAATGGATCATCTATATGGTTCTGCAAATAAGTATCATGGACTATTTCATCAATTATGTAAACAGTTTCATGATTAATTACATCGTTATTATCCTCTTCTAGGTGACCAGTAGGAATCTCAGAATGTACATGATTAGAAGGTATATCAGTTTTCACAACTACTGCCTCTGAGTTATTAAACTCGACAATAGTATCCCCTGTATAAATAGGTTCTTCTAAATCATCATCATCTGAATACATAGGGTTTCTAATCCAAACCTCATCCTTTTGAATAGGCATATCATCATTAATATGATCGTGAGTTGGACAAGATACACTAGATTCAAATGTCATAACAGTGTCATCATTCTTATAAACACAAGTGTCAAGTTCATCATCATTCTCAAAACACAAAGGTTCATCGGTCCTAACGATTTCATTATTAATATCATGAGAATTATATAAATCAGAACTCGAATCATTATAAGGAGGACAATCATCTACTTGTTGTAAAAGTTCAGAAAGTATTTGAGAAGATCCTTCAGTTGATTTGGAAATATTATGACAACATTGTTCAATTGATTTTCCCAGGTCGTGACTCCACTGTTCCAACTTAGATGAGAGTGATGCAGATGGTTCACAGTATGATCGATCATCTCTCTCATATGTGAATTATACGTGTGTGAATAATAATTGGAATTAGTATAATGTAACTCATAACCTGGGTAAGGTTGGTAATAATCATAACCTTCACAAGGTCCGGAATGATCATACCCATGAGAATAATTCCAATCATTATTTACACACTCTTCTCTCTTAGGTTCTTGATAATAAAAAGGTGTGTATACATATTCCCCAAGTGAACTATTATATGAATCCTGTTTCCCGTCTCTTTTGGAACGATTCCAAAATGAAGTAAAGGAATCCAAATCATCGGGATCCATAATACCAAGCAAAATTTACCCAATAACTCACCTTGCAAAAGATTTGCGAGAATATCAAATATTTACTTACCTCCCGTGTGTATAATTTATAAACAATCACAAGCAAGGCTGACTCAACCAAATCACCTATTGAATCTAGCAAACAAAAAACATGATGGCTCCACTTAGATTGTTTCTAGACCAGCTTCTATTCTTTCGAAAGTCAACTAGTTACAGTTCTAGCAAACCTCTTAGAACAATCCGAATTAGATTAAGTCGAAGAGAAGCAGTATAAGCTCTAAGGAGCTTTGATAACCCTGTCTCTTTGGCAACTTTTCCCTGGGTTACAAGGCGGCTCTAATCAACTTAAAATAATCTTCCTGAACTTCGAGTTAGGCTAACAAAGTAACCAATACAGTCCTTTTGAACGATTTTCCTTTAAGCTCGTTACCCTATTCGTCTCTTTCTAGTCAAAATTTTAAGGTTTAGATTTGCGTTTGGTAACATGTTCCTAAAGCGGGCAAGAAGGAAACGGTGATGAAATCCGAGTCCTTATCTTATATGGCCAGTTCTTTCCATTTGCTAGAGAAGTAGTTCCGTATTCAGGTCCTCAACATATATGCACACGAAGGAATACAGTAAACCCACTTGCAAGGGATTCGTTGGTTGATCGAATCTTACCTCCCGTAACAGACGGGGGATGAACCGTTGAAGTCGACTCAGGCCACTGACTCCTGTGTCAGTGTATGAACCCAAGGGGCCGAGACAATATAGTAATTGTCGTCCCTCCCTGTGCAGTTTATATTTAATACTACCCTTTCGTAGGGTTTTAAAAATAATAATAATGTCCGTAATGTCCAAAACTAAAAGAAAATTACAAAAAAAAATCAAAAATTTCCTAATACAGTTTTCTAATTAAATTAACTAATAAAAATCCTAAAAAGTAAAAATTAACTATTTGTTTTCTTCTACGTTCGTTCATCTTTAACTTTACTCTAAGTCTTTTAATTACCAAAATCTTTGGCTCAATTTCTTTTCGTTTCTGTTCCCAAAACCTGCAGCAAAAGATAAATACCAAAAAGCGTAAAATCGAACAAAATAATAAAATCTAAAAAAAAATCTAATTGAAAAACAACTCCCCGGCAGCGGCGCCAAAAACTTGATGCATCGGAAAACCGACTTTGTTTTACCGCAAACGCACAGTGTCGAAAGATGTAGACAAGAGCAAATACGGTTTGTTCCCACGAGGAGTTTGAGTTAAGATATTTTTTTAGGTTTTTTTATAAAAAATTAAATTAACTAGTGAATTAAAACTATTTAATAAAGTTGGAAAACAATAAGAGGAAATCGTTAAGGTTCCGGGAATCCGTTGTAGATTAGGGTTTAATTGCGTTCGTCACATAGGGTCTCGATTTCAAAAAGAATTGTTTGTTCTCAACCTAAAGTAGAATTTCGAAGTACTAAATATACGGGGCATAAAGAGTCAAAAATATTCATAGAACAATTTCATACAAGGTTTCAACCAGTCCTTCTACTAATCAAACAATGAACTATACGTGGCATAGAACATGAAAAATCATCGAGCCGGTAAAACGTTAAGAGAGAGACAAATTAATGAAATTTAGTTCATATAATTGAAAACCCTAGTTTTGAAACACAAATAAAACCATCTCTACAAGTTCATCCTTTCGCCCTAACAAGAGAATTAGCCCAACATGGCTTTCTCAAAAGCCATAAAAATTAATTAAGAAAAGAAAACAAACTAACCCTTGATCCCTGTTCGTGAAGTTCTGTCCGTGAGCTTGTTTCTGTCTCCGGATCTATATTTACGTGAGAGTCTTCTCTGTGTACGTATGTGAGGGATACCTCTTGTTTTATCCGGGCCTATTATGTGAGGAGGTCTAAGGCTCTATTTATAGAGCTTGGATCACCGAATCGAATCCTAGTTGATTTAGGAAAATGTCACCACCAACATCCCTATTCCTTGTGAAACACGAACTCAACTTTCCTAAATTTCTTCTTTCCTAACTTCAACCGCAAACTTCTCTATTGCACTTCTCGGTCCCTAATCCATCTCTCTTTTCTTCTCCTTCAACAGCACGTTTCAGCCACCGATTTTTTCTCAGCATTAACTTCCATCCACACTTTCCAGGCTCATTCCATCGATCATCACAGCATCATATTCTTCCAGTTCTGTTAGTTCCATAAACAACCAGCCATTAACGTCAACTTCCAGCACCGAGCTCCTCTTCACGCCAACACCATCTTCAGCTACCACTTCCATCGAGTTCAAGCACCAACAACAGCTCGAGCCTTCATCTTCCATCACCGAAGACATCACAGAATCACCATCGTGATTGATCATCAACCCAAGCAACACAGACTCAGGACCGACTGTACTTTCCTGAGTTTCTTCTCCGTTGCTGTTCACTCCACGAACCATAGCAGCATCACAATCATCTTTACTATCTCTGCCAACTATAACCATACTCTCTTCATTATCATAAGAACCCAACAGCAAGCTCGTCATCTTCATTCACCAGCAGCACCAATTGCGAAGATGAAGTTAGCGCCTTTAGTTAAATTTGAATTATTGTCATCCCCAAGTAATAGTGCAGGTGCTTAGTGCTCTTAGAGTGAAGAAGAAAAGGATAGAGTGAAGAAGAAAAGGATTCTCTGAAAGGAATCACTAATTTTGTATGTTTTGTTTCTCCTGACTGATAATATTGTTCAGAATAGATGAGAACTATATATTTATAGTTCAAAGGAGACACACTGATTTCTCGTAATTCGTGAAAGTTAAAGAGAGGTGGAGAAGTGATGATTGTGTGGAGATTGTAGTGGGGTGCTGTCCAGAAAGTAAGGAAGACCCGTCAGACCACTACTCCCCATCCTCTCAACTACTCTGTAACCGCCCAGTCCTTGTTACCTTCTTGTTCATGGAGGTGGTTCCACCACCCACGATTGTCGTAGACCGCCAGATCAATACCCCAATGGGGGGGCCCCGCCGCCCCCCCCCCATGTGTTGTATTTGATATCTCGTGGAAATAGTGGAGTCATTAGTCATTATTGATTTGATTAAGTCAAGTCAAGTGACTTGCTAAGTCAGTGACGTAAGTTACGCGACTCACTAGATTGATAATCAGACTGATTAGTGTCGATTCTAGGAAGTTTAGTGGCCATGTACATGCTTAGGAGTAAAATAACATATTTCATAGCCAAGTATTACCTCAGAAGTGACTTAGCGTAAGCCTGAGAGACATTTGGAGACAAATGTTGTAGAGGGCTTCTTGAGCAATGAGACCTACTATAATTCATACAAAATTTGATATTGGACCAATATTGAGAAGAAAGGAGTATTTCAGAGAGACGTAGCTAGCAAAGCTATTGATAGCTACTTAACACAAATAGTAATGTGTTAACTTTTCTTAATAAAAAGGCTAAGGTGCTAACCTCTCAGGATTAAGGCCAACATGCATAAATTGTAGCAAATATCAATTATGTTAGAACCCGAAAGATAATGTCAAGTAGGTTCGAAGTTAGCACCTCAATTAGGTCAAATATTTTTCTTAGCACTTATTGTGCTAAGTCACAAAGTATGGATGCGCTAGGAATAAGGGTGTGTTGTCCATGGAGAGCTAGGGACACGCAAGGCCATGGCTAGGGATGCATCAGGCTGCTAGGGGTGTGCTCGAGCTAGGGGCGCATCTGAGCTAGAGATGGAAGGGACGTGCTCGAGCTAGGGGTGCATCTTCTACTAGGGACGTGCTTGAGCTAAGGCGCATCAATGTTAGTAGGGAAGTGCTCGAGCCTAGGGACACGTCAGGTGGAGCTGGGACGTGCTCAATCTAAGACGTATCAACGCTAATGACGTTCTCGAGCTTGGGGACGCGTCAGGATGTAGGTGCTGCTACTCAGGGACGCCTCAGGCAAATGAGGCTGATACTCGAGGATACGTCAGGCTAAAGATGGCGAAGAAAGTTCGCGCCTCTGGCGCTAGGTTTAGGGTTAGCATTTAGTGCTAGAGTCGAGGTGTTAAGGTAGTGACACACTAGATAAGTCCTTATTATATTTTGGCTAAGGCCATGTTAGGTTAGTTGGCGCTTTTCAGTTGCTAGGGTTAGCACCAAGAAAGTTAGCGCTTTTAGCGCTAATGTGGCTAACTTGTGCCAATGTGGTGCTAAGCTAAATATATAGTGCTAACTTGGCGCTAATAGGAGAAAAGGCTAGGGTTAGCCTAGCTCATAGGCTCAATGCATCTTTTATGGCATTAATTTTTGATTGTGGCGTATCCAAGAGGATTGGCGCATAATTCGTTCCTTATATTTAAGCAAAGTGCTAAAATAGCATATTTGAGAAGCATTTGTTGTGAATGAAGCGTTAAGCTAGAATGTATTTTTGGGGTTTAAGCATTAGTTATTCCCGAGTTTGATAGATGTTGTTGGATTATCAACGCGCATTCGAGGCGAGTTCAAGAAATTCAGTCGTGGAATTTATGCAACTTGAGACTCGTTCGACATGGCATGAATATTATGAGTATTGAGGAGGTTGCAAGGCCAATTTAGATTATTTAGAGAGAATATGTGCTCTTAGTTCGCTTGGGGAATATAAGTAGAAACACAATATTCCATATTTTGCTATAGAGTTAAGCATATGCGCATAAATATGCACATATATTCTTTTTGCTAAGCAGATGGCAATTTTATATTCTAACCTTTTTTAAAAACTCACCATCTACATTAAGTCCCCTCCATAGTAAGGAATAATAATGTTGTACAGTAAGCACTAGATGGTGACAATATGCCTTTAATAATTATATGTGCATAACTTAAATTTTAAGAGTAGAGGAAGATATACTTAGCTTTTGGATATTGAGATATGCACCCCTTAGGGCAAAACTTGGTTTGGGATAGTAGGTGCCCTTGTTCCTGCTAGGAATATGAATTACCACAGGTGCAAGGACCAAAAATTGTCGCGGCTAAAAGAAAGCAACTTAGCGCCACTTTTTCTCCTTTTCTTTTAGGTTTCCCAGTTGGACAGGGACTCTTCAAATTGGCGCCTATATATATGTCTCTCCCCCCCTTTTTACGTGACTTCCTCTTTTCTTTTCTTTTTCTTTTTGCACAGTAGAAGAAAGCGCTGGTAGCCATTTTTTATGGATGAAGAGTTCGAGCAGGTCCATTCTCGAGTACACGGCAACAAAGCAAACTCATTCCTCAAGCAAGCGTCATCCGTTAAGAGCAAAGGTAAGCGTGTCTCTCCCTTTTCTTTTTTTTGTCGCCATTAAAACTTCTTTTCTTTTGCAAACCCTAGTTTTTTTTTCAGTTTTTTTTTCTAAAAAAAAAAAACTAGAATTATACATCTTTTGAAAGCCATGAACTTTTAGTAGACCAGGGTTTCGATTCTCTTTTGATATAAGTCAAACTTGAATGCATTGCAGATGACTAATGAGCATAACAATGATGTTGGTACATCTTCTGGTCGGAATAAAAGAAGAAATTTATAATACTATATTTCTTGAGAGCGTACCTCATATTCGTGATGGGTTTCAGGAGTATATTTCTGAAGAGCTTGTCGTACATTCTTGTTTTATTGGTAACTTTATCCTCAAATATGAGAAGTTTGTTGTCCCTCAGAGTGTTGTTCCTGAGGTTGTCCCAAGACTTTGTTTGCAGAGAGGAGATTATGTATCTTCTTTTGTCGAGTTCAAGACACACTAAGTCCCCATGGAAAAGTGGGTGAGCTGGTGCAAAGTGATGTTGAGTGACCCTTCAGTGGTTAAGGTTTTGAAAGAGGCTGGAATATTTCACACTTTAAGAATGTCTAATCATATACATGTTTACAAGGATGTGGAAGGTCTTTTAACCTTTGTTTCACGTTAGTGTGTACCAAGTCATACCTCTATATACGTCTGGGGTGAACTAACAGTTACTCTTGAGGACGTAGTTAGCTTGTTGCAGCTTCCGGTTTCTGGGACTCTCCTTGTCAAAAATTAAAATAAAGAGAAGCAAATGATCACGACTCTGGAGAGGAAGATAGAAGAAATCCAACATGTTAGGGGCAAGATTTGTGCATATTATGTGAAGTGGGTCGGTCATTGGTGGAATGGTAAAGCCGATGCAGATGATCCAACTCTTAGTGACCCTTTGACCATTCGGCGTTTCTGACACTCTAGTTGTCTAGAAATGTATTTTGAAGATTTCCCCGTTGGTTTTGAAGCTCCCATTTGTCCCTCTAGCGGTAGCACTTACTGGTTGTGAATGTCTCCCTCTTGGTAAATTGTTCCTCGGTTCGTTGTATTCTCATTTAGATTTATCGGCTCGTGATATGAAAACTTATAATAGGTTCATGAAGATTGATTCTTGCATTCATACCGCGTTTCTCCAAGCATGGTTATGGGAGCACTTCCCAAAATATGCACCTTTCTCAAGGACTCTGAAATTGCAGGGAGGCGCTGAATATGGAAGGATACGCTGTTGGTATATAAGAAATATTACCTTTATAGATTTGATTAATTTGATAGATATCCCGAGTGAGGTGAACTTCAGGCCTTGGGATTTTTACCATGGGCATAGAATTTCATCAACTACTTTTGTTGGATAGGTCGAGGGGGTTCTCTGCTCAGGTCCAAAGAGGCAAGCTAATGCCTTTTTTTCCTGGAGAGAATGTATTCATGAACAGATGCACTCCAGGTTATATCCTTGTTTTTCATTCAGAAGGTTATTCGGTGCAAGCGTACAACATCGATCGTGCGGATCGTCAGATGAGTTTTGACCAAGAAGTGCCTTGTAGTCATAGTGTAGCGCCGTCTATTATAGATTTGAAGAAGAATTTAGATATTTGTCTTACTGAAAATATTATTTTATTCGTTCGGGGTAGGAACCCTCGAATATCAGCCATGTATGCACGCTTCTGGAATGATGATAGGAGACGCTTCAAAGAATTTCTCTCGAGATCTCCAGTGATGACTGGCGCCCCTAAGAAAGACAAGGCTCTGGGTACCAATTTGTAGAGCTCATCTAAGGCCAAGCATAAGATAATTATTGACGCGGCTCAAGAGGTAATGGTCTTTTCTCTGTCTTCTTAATTCTAGAAATGTGACTATTATAATTTTTATATTTCATTATTTCTGCTAGATTCGTGTCGTTCATCCTCGAATGAATATTGCTTCTATTGCTGCCAATAGTCCCCAATCTGTAAAGTAAGGACAAAGGATGATTCTTCCCGGAAGTGAGACCGGCCCTCGGGAGATACCATAAGCATGGAAGAAGGACATGAGTCTGGGAAGGAACATATTGAAGAAACATCTCGTACAGAAGAAATCCGCGAAGAACCTGAATCCGATATTATCGATGAAGTAAACATTGAAAGTGAAATGGTGCTGGAATCTTCTACTAACTTGGAACCTCCTCAAGTAAGTTCTATCCTCCTTATAATATTAATAAGTCATGGCCCCTTGAATTTCTCATATAAGTATAACCATGCTTGAAATTTGCAATGTATTTACAAATTTTTGTCGTCAGAAAATTTCAGAAGTATAGTGCTTGGGAAAAATACCATAAAAGATTCATACGACCTCCATTTCGGATGATTGACCCATCTATCCTTATTAATAAATAATTTCCTACATCTATGAGGGAAGAAATCCAGGTTTTGAGCTTGTTTGGGGTGTTAAAACGACCGAACAGTAGAACTCAAGAAGTATCCAGGAAAATCCTGACAGTTTTCAGACTTGGCTCCGCTATCCTCACTTATCTGATTGATACACCCTTTTATCACGTTGTAGTAGACTTCAATAAAAAACTTTTGATATAAGAACCATACCCATATTCATCACCAATTGTTGTCAGATTCATAGTTTCTGAGAGGCATTGAAAATTGCTTCCGAGACGTTTTTCGTAAAACTTCATGTGATTGTTCCAATTCATATAATCCATTGAATAATACTTTGTAATGATTGTGTATGATGTATATGAGTATATATGACAATTTTTATAGTCCATGCTCAAGATTTTAATATTTGAGACGTTCTGACTCGGTTTGCTCATATATTCTCTACTTTTAGGGGGAGAATGATCCAAACAAGAGAGTTGATCTTGCTAGTGAAGGAACAGGAACTACCGTTGATTCCAATGTATATAATGGCATTTATCCTACTTAAAATCATGATAAGATTTCTTCTTGCATGTTTGTTGAAGGTAATGCTTCTATTAAGTATCCTGGCGTAGGTATTTATATTGACTTTTGCTCTTCCCGGGTACTTGCGTGTTGAAGGTTTTTTTGTTCTATCCACCTATGCCGAGTTATATACAAGGATATGAAAGAAGTCTATCCACTTCTTTGTTGACACTTCCAGAATCTATATAGCTTTAGAACGAGACGTGTCAAGTTTGTTGCTCATCATATAGGATTACAATTCCTCGAAATAAAGTTTTTGATGCAGTCTTCGAGGAGTGGGAGGAAGCTGTGAGTAACGCCGAGAACTCTGGTTTAAATTTCATGTGGGTTCGTCATCGTCTGGGAGCCATGCGAGAGAAAGTTGCTGAGGTATGAGAACTTGCAAATGTGGAGGCAGTGACCAAGGATATAAAAAAGGTTCAAAGGCTTTACCAGGAATTGGATCTTGCGTTAGAGACTCTTGGAAGGATGGAGAAGGAGTATTCTATAGGTACTGAGCCATCTTTCCAGTATTTATTTCTAGTTTTATGACTTTATGAGCACATTTATGGTTTTCTTTTTGGATTTTGAGTAGGTAGGTTTTAACAATTATTTGTGGAAAGAGATAGACTCCTTTATTATTATTCTTGAAATAGATAAATATATTTGAATTGATTGATAAACTTGAAAACCTAACTATGAATGCAGAAATATTGCATTCATGTTAGAGGAAATATAAATATTACATGAAGATAGGGAAATATTTGAAGTAAACTAGTGAAGCACTCAGTCTTTGCAGACTTTGAGCCACTTGCCATGAATCACTACTCCTTCTGGCTTGTCACGGTTCATAAGCTTATAGTGACTACCTATAGAGTCTTGGTAATTATGTAAGGTTCTTCCTCGATAGTTAGAGGAACTGATGCGAAAAGCTATGTTTTCTTAATAATTTTCAGAATCGTGTCTCCAATTCAAAAAGGTCCAGACTTTATCTTTTCGTCTGAGAGGTCTTCTACTTGGGAGGCTAAGGATCGTTGCTGGATTTTCTTCTCATAGTTATAGGAGACTTGACTCGAAGTGAGTCACAAATTTTTTCATTCTTAGGAAAAGCAATTTTTAATCGTTTGTTAAAATATTAAAATGAATCGACTTCCCATTCACATCTTCTGGACGTGATATAATTGTATTTTAAGAAGAGACCCTTGGTTCTAACATGACATGGGATAATTGATTGCAAAGGGGCTTGAGAAGTGGGACTTACTTGGTCGAGTTTTAGAGCCCGAGCCGGATCTTCAAGCTTTATAGCGAGTCCCCAGTCATATTCATTATCATTCGTGTCGACCAAGTTCTTCTAGGAGACTTGACTTGGGAGAGGGTCTCTTCCACAAAGAATAAGCGTTTTCCATCTACGATATGGTTCAGGGCAGCAAAGAAATCTTCACGTTGTCCTTTTGAGAGATAGAGAAGCTCGCACATGCGTTCCATCAGAGATTGAACTATCTGATTGGTTGACTTTTCAGAGAGAGTGAAATTTCTGACAGGAAGGGGATTTTTATGGACTCCTTCATCTTCTAATTGCAACTCCCCTGATTCCACCTTTTCTTTGAAAATATGCTTTAGAATTTTACAATCACTGGTTGGGTGATTAACATATCAGTGATAATAACAGTATTTAGGGTCCGTCATCTGTTGAGCTGTGCGAAGCCGTGGCACAAGAGGTAATTGGAGAGTACCGTCTTCTATCCATGCTTTGAGTAGTTCGAGTACCTCTTCCATTGGAACTCGGAAGTCCGGGAACATTATGTTTGGTTTAACATTTTGTCCTTGTTGTGGTTGTAACTGTTGTTGCGAAGCTTTGGCTGTATTCTGATACATAGTCGGTCTTTGAGTTGGTATTGGTGTTGAGGTGGGATGGGAAGGAGAATGAATTGTCTGTGACTCTGGTTGAGATGGAGCTTTTCTCTTGGGTCCCTCGTTACTGACAACACCAATTGATGGTTGAATGTTGTAATGCTTATTGAACAATAGTCCATTTCCACGTGTGCCTCCATTTTTTTCTTCCCTTGTTAGTCTGGTTATCTCTAAGAGGGAAGGAGCAGTCGTGGCGGATCACTTCGCGGCTTCGTGTAATTCAGAGAAAGTTTGAAAACGTAAATTTTCTAGGAGGGAGCGATAAACAGGGATCATACCATTAACGCAGAGCTCTACTAGTTGGTGTTCGGTCACATTGATCAAGCACTTGAATTTTGAATCTTTTTATATGTTTATTGGGGTGCTCATTATTCCTGTGGAATATTATTCCCAGGTCTGATAGGGTGATTTTTTGAGAGACGAAGAAGTACTTCTTGTAGAAGGCGTTAACCATATCTTACCAATTAGAGATGTTGTTGGGAGCAATGTTTTTATACCACGTGTAGGCTCTTCTAGTGAGGGACGTTGAGAATTCTTTGAGACGTAGTGCATGATTGTATTCATGTCCCCTAAGTGATTCGGGAAATTGAAAGATGTGTTCATAAGAATTTCCAGTTTCGTCATATAATGAGAAAGTTGGAGAAGTGTAACCTCCCGACATAGGGTGTAATGACCCGACCCTCCACCGATACTGTCCCCACTTAGCCTCTGCGGTCATCCGGCATTGTGAGTTTTTTAACGGGCACCACTGCGGTCATCCGGTAGCAGCTTCCTAGGAGGTCACCCATCCCTGGATTACTCCCTCCCGAGCACGCTTAATTGTAGATCTTTTTTCCAACTCTAGAGCCAACTATGCTGAAAAGGCATCAGTGTTAGGAAAGGACAAACCATTACTCATATTCCATTCGGCAAACCCTACTTCCAAATTGAGGTATTAAAATACCACCACTTTAAATTGGAGGCGTCATTGGCTCCGAAATATACAAGCCCAGATCTCCAACGTTTTCTTCCACTCATGAAACCAGTACCTAACACACCAAGTACAGCATACTCAGGTGACCTGTCGTCAGCTCTGATACTATTTGTAATGACCCGACCCTCCATCGATACTGTCCCCACGTAGCCACTACGGTTATCCGGTAGTATGGGGTTTTCAACGGGCACCGCTGCGGTCATCCAGCAGCAGCTTCCCGAGAAGTCACCTATCTTAGAACTACTCTCGCCCAAGAACGCGTAACTGTAGAGTTCTGATGGGTTTTGGTGCATTAGTGATGGTATGATCGATTGCTAAGATTTTTGCCAATTCAGGAGCCAACTATGCTGAAAAGACATTGGTGTTAGGAAAGGACAAACCATTCCATTCGGCGAACCCTACCTGCCGAATTGAATTTCAGGCAGGTAGGGAGGTTGGTGTTGATGGGATGAGGATGATTCCTCCTTTCCATGGTTTTGTAGGAGTCTCTCCATATCATCACGGGTGAAAAAATTGGATTACTGGTACTTCTACGATGGTCGATCAGGAATGATATGGACTCCTCTGGTTTTTCGAACCCCAGGTGTTTCAGCATCAGCGACCACTGTAAAATTGGTCCTGGTCTGCTCCATTAGGCGATCGAAATTTGAGTATTCTCAATGTCTTCAGCGGTCTTGTCACCGAGAGGAGGCGGAGTGGTAATAATTATACGGGGAGATTCATTAGAAATAAGAGTGTTTTCAGAATCACTACCACTTGTACAACCTGAACCGACTATAGGGATTGCAACTGCTCTAGACCTAAGATCCACCATCTTAAATAACTGAAAATTGGATTCCATAATTGAGAGGTTGACCTCCCGCTATGGTCGCCAATTATTTTAGGGTGAAAACAAATGTACGGTAAAGTCGTACATTCAAGTAGATTCGGGAGATATATCAGTGTGATAGGTAGTGTGAAGAAAATAAAAGGATTCTCTGAGAGGAATCACTAATTTTGTATGTTTTGTTTCTCCTAACTGATTGTCTTGTTCGGAATGGATGAGAACTATATATTTATAGTTCAAATGAGACACACTGATTTTTCTTAAGTCATGGAAGTTAGGAGAAGTGGAGAAGTGATGATTGTGGAGATTGGAGTAGGGTAGTGTCCGGAAAGTAAGGAAGACATGTCATACCACTACTCTTCATCCTCTCAACTGCTCTATAACTGCCCCTCGTTGTTACCTTCTTATTCGTGGAGGTGGTGCCACCACCCACGATTGTCGTAGACCGCCAGACCAACACCTCAATGAGAATCCCCCCCATGTATTGAATTTGATATCTCGTGGAAATAGTGGAGTCATTAGCCACTATTGTTTTGATTAAGTCAAGTCAAGTCAAATTACTTGCTAAGTCACTGAGGTAAGTTATGTGACTCACTAGATTGATGATCAGACTGATTAGTGTTGAGTGTGGGAAGTTTAGTGGCCATGTAATTGCTTAGGAGTAACATAGCACATTTAATATCAAGTATTAGCTTAGAAGTGACTTAGCATAAGTCTGAGAGGCATTTGAAGTCAAATGTAGAGGGCTTCGTGAGCAAGAAGACCTACTAGAAATATATAAAATATTATATTGGACCAATATTGAGAAGAAAGGCGTATATCTGAGAGACGTAGCTGGCAAAGCTATTGCTAGCTACTTAACACAAATAGTAATGTGCTAACTTTTCTTAATACAAAAACCTAAGTTGCTAACCTCTCAGGAGTAAGGCCAACATGCATAAATTCTAGCAAATATCAATTAAGCTAAAGTATGAAAGCTAGTGTCAAGGAGGTTCGAAGTTAACACCTCAATTAGGTCAAATATTGTTCTTAGCACTTCTTGTGCTAAGTCGCTAAGTATGGATGCACTAGGCATAAGGGTGTGTTGGCCATAGAGAGATAGAGACGCGATTGTCCATGGCTAGGGACCCATCAGGCTACTAAGGGCGTGCTCGATCTAGGGACGTGCTTGAGCTAGGGAGCATCTGAGATAGGGATGGCATGGATGTGCTCAAGCTAGGGGTGCATCCGCTACTAGGGACGTGCTTGAGCTAAGGCGCATCAGCGCTAGTACTGACGTGCTCGAGCCTAGGGACGCGTCAGGTGGAGCTGGGACGTGCTCGAGCTAAGGCGCATCAGTGCTAGAGAGGTGTTCGAGCCTGGGGACGCATCAGGATGTTGGCGGTGTTTCTCAGGGACTCCTCAGCCGAATAGGGCCGGTATTCGGGGATGCGTCAGGTTAAAGATAGACAAGAAAGTTTGCTCCTTTGGCGCTAGGTTTAGGGTTAGCACTTAGTGCTAGATTTGAGGTGCTAAGGTAGTGACACGCTAGCTAAGTCCACTTTATGTGTTTGCTAAAACAATGCTAGGATTGTTGGCGTTTTTCAGGTGCTAGGGTTAGCAACAAGAAAGTTGGCGCTTTTAGCGCTAAGGTGGCTAACTTGTGCCAATGTGGTGCTAAGACAAATAGGTAGTGCTAAATTGGCGCTGATAAAATAAAATGATAGGGTTATCCTAGCTCAGAGGATCAATGCATCTTTTATGATATTACTTCTTGATTGTGGCGCATTCGAGAGGAGTGGCGCATTCTTCGTAGCTTATATTTATACAAAGTGCTAAAGTAGCATACTTGAGAAGCATTCGTTGCAAATGAAGCGTTAACTTAGAATGTATTTTTGGGGTTTAAGCATTAGGTATTCCCGAGTTTGATGGCGCATTTGAGGCGAGTTCAAGGAATGCAGCTGCCGAATTTATACGACTTGAGACTCGTTCGACATGGCATGAATTTTATGAGTATTGAGGAGGCTGCAAGGCCAGTTTAGAATGTTTAGGGAGAATTTATACTCTTAATTCGATTGGGAATATAAGTAGAGACACATTATTCCATATTTTGTTATAAAGTTAAGCGTATGCGCATAAATATGCACATATATTCTTGTTACTTAGCAGAGAAAATTTTTATAATTTTATCCCTTGTTAAATACTCACCATATGCACAATTACATGTTTATATTTGATATAATCTTGCACACTACCTTGTATTATGCTTATTTTCTAGTTTATGTCTTTTATTAGGTGAATCATCCAAAAAGGACTGTAAATTATTAGAATGAGCAAAGAAAAGAAGTGTTACAAAGGAAAAAGGGAAAACCATCTGGAAATCGTTTCAATTAATAATTTCTTCTTATCATCTTGAAGAGAACGAAAGGAAAAAGCCAACGGTGAAAGAATGAGGTCATTATGACGTCATATGAAAAAGTTATTAGAAAAAAACAACTTTAGGATATTCTCCGCCATGATGGTGACTGAGGAAACATATGTGCTTTGGATGTTTAGGTTATCAAGGTAAAATTGAGAAACTTTTAATTTCCTAGGAGGGTCGGGTGTCTGAGACAAAACAGAATTCTCTAAGGGCTAGGTAGCCGAGAAAGTTTGGTGAATTGCTATTTTTGAACGCATTTTAGTGTTTCTTTCGGAATCTAAATTGAGAAACCTTGCTACCAATGGGTTTCCAAATCCTATAAAGCGAGTATATTTTAGGGACAAGCATTAAAGTATATAAAAGAAGACATTTAAGGCTCAAACAAGGTATCTTGGAAGTAATCTTTTATCACCTTTTATATCACATCTTCTACATCAAAAACCTAGGTTTTACCCCTTAGGGGGAAACCATTCTTCTTCTTCTGTATATTTTTCGGTGGGCTTTAATAAACCTAGGAATAGCTAATTTTTCTAATGGTTAGGGATGTAGTTGGAAATGAAGAACATGTAAATCAATCTAGTTGATTATTGTTGATGTTCAAGATCTCTTTTTATCGTTCATGTTCTACTAATTAATATCACCATGTATGATTGGAGGTGTGTGATAAGTGCATAATTTATATATAATAAGTATCATTTCCTTATACTTATTTTATAGATTTTGTGTGCATTACCATGTGTTAGTATTACTTTTGTAGTTTATGTGTTTTATTAGGTTACATCTCTGAAACAAGTGAAATATAGCTTTACAAGAGAAGAATTTCCAAAGACCCAGTGTAACTCAGTATGATCTCTACTCTCCATCTTGTAGAAAATTTCATTACGAAGCCGACGGCGAAAGAACGAGGTCATCATATGAGAAAGTTATAAGCAAAACAAGAACTAAGGGGAAAACGGTCATTTCAAGGAATTGACTATTGGCACTTCGTCATATGATAAAGGCAGAGATGTTTTGAATCATACTAAAGGCACCAGATCTTTCTAATCAGGGCTTCCAAGTTTCAAATAATGTTAAAGGCGCCAACAAGTTTACTTGGGGCTACCTTCTGCATTTTCACTATCCGAGCAGCAAGCTTAAGTCAACTGTTGTTTAGGCCGATTCTTATGTGAGGTTAATAATACGAAATTGGTGGATTAAAGGGAGTAATTCGAGTGTTGGGATCATCTAGGATGAGGAAAGGAAATATTGAGTTTGGCTAAGAAAATAGGTTTTTAGGCTAACTTCCATTGATTGATCATTATGATCATGGAAGAGATGATTGATGGTCGATTGCGAGTTTAAAGGGTGCTGCGAGTTGGTGGAGGTGTTATCATATTTGGTTGATGATCGAAATTGGTGATGGCTTCGAATATGTGGTGATACAAAGCTTGGCAGTGAAGGAAATTAATGATGGGTTTCGATCTGTGGTGAATGTTTGCTGATGGAGTGAAACTTTTGGTAGTTGCTCGCGTCTGTGATAGTGGAGAGAGTTGCCAGTGACGTGAATAGAAGAAGTTATACCTGAGATCGTGGATTTGAGAGAGTCTCCGATGGTTGATATGTCTGTGATGATAGTGGCAAGAAGAACTCGAAGCTGTGATGATCAATGATGATATATAAGGTCGAAATGGAGTCTGTGATGCTACCAACAAAAGATGGGACAGAGTTCGAGTTACTATTAAGGGCTCGAGTAAGGAGTATCAGTTGGAGGCATTGTGGTGAAGCTTGAGTAATGGCCTAAAATCAAGAATTGGAGGCTGTAGGGAACAGTTAGAAAGTGATCGAGCTCGAGTTGATGATGGGTGCATTTTCTCGAAGGTGTTTTGATGGTGATGGTCGTGATGTTGCTGTTATCCGAGGTGCTATTGAGATTAGGATCGAAAGAAAAGAGGAAGGCGTTGTTTCCGGGAAGACGTGGAGGAGTTGAGTTGTTTTGGAAAAAAGTTACTTGAGCGGCAATCCAGGAGAACTAACCCTTGTTTCACACGGAAAGTGTATTTGGGCGGTGATGAACTCTCAATAAATATAAGTCGTGAACATCACTTTAGGGATATACCTTCACGGACAGGAAGAAAGGGCGGAGACACTTTTGACACAGTCTCGGACACAGACAAAAAAAAAAGAGACCTAGACAGACGGACGGAAGTACAGAGAACTGGAGATATAGGCACAAACGCGAGTGGCAGTTTTGGGTCCATACCCTTTCGATGATTATCGGTTAGTTTGAGTGTTTTTATTAATTAATTTTTATGGCTTTTGAGAAAGTCATGTCAGGCTAATTCTCTTGAAAGGATGAACTTGTAGAAATGGTTTTCTTTGTGTTTCAAACTTAGGGTTTTCAATTATAAAAACTTAATGTTAATGTTTTGTCTCTCCCTCAACGTTTTATCCTTCTCAATAATTTTTCAAGTTCTATGCCACATATAGTGCATCGTTTGATTAGTAGAGGAACTCGTTGAAACCCTACTTTAAACCTTTTTACGAATATTCTTTGACTCTTTATGCCACGTATAATTAGTACTTCGAAATTCTACCTTAGGTTGAGAACAAACAATTCTTTTTGAAAATTCTTTCTTCGATTCTTAAGCGAAAAATCTTCTATGTATTAGTAGCTAGATTTGCTATTTTACATGAGTAAAATCGATACCCTTTGTGACGAAGCAATTAAACCCTAATCTACAACGGATTTCCGAAACCTTAACGTTTTCCTCATACTGTTTTCAAACTTTATTAAATAGTTTCCATTCACTCATTAATTTAATTCTTTATAAAGAAAACGTAAAAAATATTTTAATTAATTTAGTATAGACTCCTCATGGGAACGAACCGTATTTGCTCTTGTCTACATCTTTCGACAATATGCGCTTGCGGTAAAACAAAGTCGGTTTTCCGACGTATCAAGTTTTTGGTGCCGCTGCCGGGGAGTTGTTTTTCGATTAGATTTTTTTTTAGGTTAGATTTTATTTTTAGATTTTTATTATTTTGTTCGATTTTACTTTTTTTTTTGGTATTTATCTTCTGCTGCACGTTTTGGGAACGAAAACAAAAAGAATTTGAGCCAAAGATTTTGGTGATTAAAAGACTTATAGTAAAGTTAAAGCTAAAAGAACGTAAAAGAAGACAAATAGTTAATTTTTACTTTTTAGGATTTTTATTAGTTAATTTAATTTAGAAAAACTGCATTAGGAAATCTCTAATTATTTTTGTAATTTTCTTTTATTTTTGGACACTTCGGGATATTACGGAATTTATTATTTTTAAACCCTACGGAAGGGTAGTATTAAATATAAATTGCACAGGGAAGGACGACAATTACGAGATTGTCTCAGCCCCTTGGGTTCGTACACTGATACCGCAGTTAGTGGCCTGAGTCGACTTCAACGGTTCGTCGCCCGTCTGGTACGGGAGGTAAAACTCTATCAATCCACGAATCCCCTGCAAGTGGGTTTACTGTATTCCTTCGTATGCATATATGTTGAGGAACTGAATACGGATTTATTTTCTAGTAAAGGGAAAGAACTGGCCATATAAGATAAGGACTCGGATTTCATCACCGTTTCCTTCTTGCCCGCTTTAGGACCACACTACCAAACGCGAACCTAAGCCTTAAAATTTGACTAGAACGAGACTGATAGGGTAACGAGCTTATTTGAAAGTCATTCAAAAGGAATGTATTGGTTACTTTGTTATCCGAACTCGAAGTTCAGAAAGATTATTTTAAGTGGATTAGAGCCACCTTGTAACCCAAGGAAACGTTGCCAAAGAGACAGGGTTATCAAAGCTCCTTAGAGCTTATCCTGTTTTGTTCTACTTAATCTAATTCGGATCATTCTAAGAAGTTTGATAGAACTGTAACTAGTTGCCTTTTGAAAGAATAAAAGCTGGTCTAGAAACAATCTCAGTGGAACCATTATGCTTTTTGTTTGCTAGATTCACTAGGTTTGATTTGGTTGAGTCATCCTTGCTTGTGATTGCTTAAGAATTCCCTTCCAGTTAGGATTTATTTTGATTAGGTCTTAGTTATTTATTTATTTTTTGCATATGCCCGATATACCGGTAGGTTGGGATAGAGATCAGGATAATCGTCTTGTTAGAAGTAATCCATTATTCATGGCTAGAAACGATGATGAGGGTGTAGACCCTCCAGTTAAAAGTTTGAGAGACTATATGTACCCAACTAGAGTCTCTCAACCGTCATGTATTGTTTTGCAGAGAAAATGAAAACCCTTACTACCACATTAGAGACTTTGAGGAACTATGTGGTACTATGAAGATTAAAGACTTGACCGATGAATATTTGAAATTGAGATTGTTTCCCTTTTCTTTAAAAGATAAGGCAAAACCGTGGATTGATGCCTTACCATCTTCTTCCATCCAAACTTGGGATGCGATGACTAAGTTATTTTTGCATAAATTTTTTCCTAGGTATAGAACCACAGCCTTACGTCAAAGTCTTAATAGTTTCTCGCAGCAAGATTGAGAATCTCTCCATGATTATTTAGAAAGGTTCCATGAACTTATGCTGCAATGTCCACACCATGGATTCGATACCTTGAGACTCACTATGATTCTCTACGAAGGATTAGATCACAAAACAATGACTATGGTAGAATCACTATGTGGTGGTAATTTTGCTAATAAAACTGCTAAGGAAGGTTATAAGTTTTTGCATGATGTGTCTGATAAAACCCAAGAATGGGAGGCTAAGGAACCCATAAGGTCTAGTAGAAAGGGGGTGCATAGAGTTGATATCCAATTCGACTCTGACGCTAAAATAGCTTCTTTACAAGAACACTTGAATCATTAGAACATAGTGCTAAATCTAAACCTTTTGTTGAGTCTGTAGACCAAGTCATTCATGACGAAGGTGGAGAATAAGTCCATGCTCTCTACCAAGATAATCGTCGTAGATTTGACCCTTATTCCAATACGTACAACCCAGGGTGGGAAAGACACCCTAACTTTTCCTGGCCTAGAGGTCAGTATGAAGGTCAACCTAGTAATACTAGTGGTTATACGCAGAAATCATCTGGTCCTACTGATTCTTCTAACCAAAGAGTACCTAGTATGGAAGAAAGTCTTAAGATGTTTATGCAGGCCACCCAAAAACAACTAGAAAATATAGAAAAGAACACTGCAAGGTCCATAGCAACTTTAGAAGGACAACTAGGTCAGCTTGCTAGCCAATTAAGTGAGAGAGACAAGGGACAGTTCCCAAGTCAAACACAGCCTAACCCAAAGGGGTCTTATGAGGTAAGTACACCTGGTGCTAATCCCTCAGATCATGTCCAGGCCGTCACTACCTTGAGAAGCGACCGGGTTATCGATAACCATATTAGTGATCCTAAGAAGAAAGAGAAAGATAGGAACCCACCACTGTTACACAGGAAACACCTTTAACACAAAAAGAAACCAATGAAACTGAAAGAAGTCAATCTAAAAACACTTATGTTCCTCGCGCTCCATCCCCCCAAAGGTTAGTATCCCATAAGAAAGGAACCAGCCCTAATGACATCTTAGAAGTGTTCAAACAAGTTAAAATCAATATTCCCCTCTTAGATGCCATTAAGAAGATTCATATGTATGATATGTTTTTAAAAGATACGTGCACGGTGAAATGAAAATTAAATGTTCATAAGAGAATTTTTCTTGCTGAACAAGTAAGCTCTATCATTACTCAGAAAACAACACCCAAATACAAAGACCCTGAATGTCCTACTGTTGCTTGCACAATAGGATAACACAAGATTGAACATGCTTTGTTAGATTTAGGGGCTAGTGTAAATCTTTTGCCATATTCTGTGTATGATCAATTAGGACTTGGTGACTTGGAACCCACTAGTGTTACACTCCAATTGGCTGATAGGTCCATTAAAATTCCTAGAGGAGTAGTAGAAAATATTCTTGTACAGGTTGATAGTTTTGTTTATCCTATGGATTTCCTAATTCTTGATACCCAACCTGTGACATACCCTAGTGGTCACATTCCTATCATTTTAGGACGACCGTTCTTAGCAACTTCTAACGCAATCATAAATTGTAGGAATGGTATTTTGGAACTTACTTTTGGTAGTTGGAAAATAGAAGTGAATGTTTTTCATGTCGCACGTTCTCCTCCTGATATTGACAACCATGAAACTGTTTGCATAATTGATGAAATATTCCATGATAATTATTTGCAGAACCATATAGATGATCCATTAGAGGCTTGTTTAGCGCACTTTGGGCATGATTTTAATGACGAAAGTGTCATTTGTGAAGTCAACGCCTTGTTAGACTCCACACCACTGTTAGACACTAATAAATGGAAGCCTAAAATAGAACCTCTATTCCTACCCGAATATCGATTCGTTCCATCTGTCGAGAAAGCTCCGACCTTGACCCTTAAACCATTACCTGACACTCTGAAATATGTTTACTTAGGCGCTGCGGACACTTCACCTGTTATAATTGCTTTTAATCTTACATTAGAACAGGAAAGCATATTGGTAGATGTCCTTAGAAAACATAAGATGGCTATAGGTTGGTCAATTGCAGATTTGAAAGGTATTAGTTCTAGTGATTGCATGCACCATATTTACTTGGAGGAAATACTAAAACGTCTAGAGAAATACAACGTAGATTGAATCCTAACATGAAAGAGTTTGTGAGAGAGGAAGTTCTGAAACTACTAGATGCAGGTATCATATACCCGATATCCGATAGTACTTGGGTCAGCCCCGTTCAAGTTGTACCCAAGAAATCAGGAATCACTGTAGTTAAGAATGAAAGTAATGAATTGGTCCCTACCCGATAGACCACCGGGTGGCGAGTATGTATTGACTATAAGAAGTTGAACAAGGTCACGAGGAAAGATCATTTTCCTCTTCCATTAATTGACCATATGCTAGAGAGTTTAGCTGTACATATGTATTATTGTTTCTTAGATGGTTATTCCGGTTATAACCAAATCCTTATTGCCCTTGAAGACCAAGAGAAAACCATATTTACTTGTCCCTTTGGTAAATTTGCATATAGACGCATTCCTTTCGAGTTGTGTAATGCACCCGCTACTTTTCAGCGTTGTATGTTGAACATATTTTCAGACATGGTAGAGAGGTTTATTGAAGTTTTTATGGATGATTTTTCTGTTTTCGGGTTGTCGTTCGATGAATGTCTCCATCATCTCACTCTTGTCTTAGTGAGATGCAAGGAGAAGAATATAGTATTGAATTGGGAGAAATGTAACTTTATAGTTCATTCAGGAATTGTTCTAGGTCATATTGTTTCTTCTAAGGGAATAGAAGTAGACAAAGCTAAAGTCGATTTGATTTCTAAGTTGAAACCCCCACGTACGGTTACGGAAGTTAGATCATTCTTAGGTTATGCAGGATTTTATCGTCGTTTTATTAAGGATTTCAGTAAGATCTCACGCCCTTTATGCAACCTTCTAGGTAAGGACGTTACTTTTGGCTTTGATGAAACTTGTATTGCAGATTTTGAGAAGCTGAAATTACTGTTAACTTCTGCCCCTATTATACAACCGCCTGATTGGAGTCTTCCATTTGAGATTATGTGTGATGCCTCTAATTATGCAGTTAGAGCTGTTTTAGGACAACGCAAGAATAAAGCACAACATGTCATTTACTATGCTAGTAAGACCTTGAATGATGCACAATTGAATTACTCTACAACTGAGAAAGAACTTTTGTCGATTGTGTTTGCCTTAAAGAAATTTAGACCTTATCTTTTAGGGTCTAAGATTATTATTTTCTCTGATCATGCTGCCTTAAAATACCTTCTAACTAACAAGGATACTAAACCTAGGTTGATTAGATGGATATTATTGCTACAAGAATTGGATTTAGAAATTCAGGACAAGAAGGGTTCCGAGAATGTAGTAGCAGATCACCTTTCTAGGATCATTTTAGAGTCTTCTGATGATGTCATACCTATGCATGAAACATTCACAGATGAACAATTGTTTGTTATTTCTCACTTGCCTTGGTATGCGGATATTGTTAATTATTTTGCGATTGGTCAAATACCTGAAGATTGGTCGAAACAAGATAAAACTAAATTTTTAGCTGAGGTTAAGCATTTCTTTTGGGATGATCCATATTTATTTAAGTACTGTCCTGATCAGATTATACGTAGATGTGTGCCTAATGATGAAGTTAGGAGTGTTGTCACTTTTTGCCATTCTTATGCTTGTGGTGGCCATTTTAGTTCTAAGAGAACTGCTGCAAAATTCTGCAATGTGGATTTTATTGGCCAACTTTGTTTTATGATTCTCACGAGTTTTGTAAGAGTTGTGATAGGTTTCAAAAGTTAGGTAGGATTACTATGAGGAATATGATGTCGTTAAGCTCTATATTGATAGTTGAGATATTTGACGTATGGGGAGTAGACTTCATGGGACCTTTTCCCACTTCGAATGGTAATGTCTACATCTTATTAGCGGTTGATTATGTATGTAAATGGGTAGAAGCCATACCTGCCAACACGAACGATCGCCATTTTATGATCAAGTTCGTTAGAGAATACATATTTTCTCGATTTGGTACCCCCAGTTCCATTATTAGTGATGGAGGATCACATTTTTGTAATAGATCTTTTAAGAAAATTTAAGTAAGTACTCCATTACACATAAAGTTTCTACACCATATCATCCCCAAACTTGTGGTCAAGTCGAAGTTTCTAACCGACAAATTAAGCAGATATTAGAGAAAACAGTTAATCTTAATCGTAAAGATTGGTCTACATGGTTATTGGATGCACTTTGTGCATATCGGACTGCTTATAAGATACCCATTGGTATGTCTCCCTTTAGACTTGTCAATTGAAAAGCCTGCCATTTACCTGTTGAGTTAGAATACAAAGCCGACTGGGAAATTAAGATCTTTAATGTTGATTTGTCTACAGCTGGGAATCACCGTAAACTTCAACTCAATGAGTTAGAAGAAATTAGTAATGATGCATATGAAAATGCAAAGCTTTACAAAGAGAAAACTAAAGCGTTTCATGATAAATCGATTAGTCGAAAGTCGTTTGAACCTGGACAGAAAGTTCTCTTGTATAATTCTAGGTTGCATTTATTTCCTGGTAAGTTAAGATCTCGTTGGAAAGGCCCGTATTATATCAAAGAAGTTTTCCCTCATGGGGCTGTCGAACTTGAGAATAGAGAATCGGGTAATGTTTCCAAAGTAAATGGACAAAGAGTGAAACCATATTTAGAGCTTAAGAACACCGAGGTGGAAACTTTCCTCCTCGAAGACCCGGTCTATCAAGACTAACAATGTTTGGGATCATGTTAGTGTATATTAGTAGGATTTTTGTTTTTGTTTCTTTTTGATGGGAAACAAGTATAATTTGCTTCATGGGAGTCAATCCATCAGATTTGTTTCCTTCACCTTATCTTTTTAGTTTTTGATTGCTTGTTTTATGCCATTTTAGTATTTTCCATCTTGATTTTACATTGGATGAGTTAGTTTACATTGAGGACAATGTAAATTTTAAGTGCGTGGGAGTTAAGCATATAGAATTCTTAATTATTCACTTTTTAGGTAGAAAATTTTCAAATTATTTGCATGAAAACCTCCAACTTTTAGATATTTTAGAGTCACTTAGTATAGTGCTAGCTACGTTTACATACAGAGTTCTCACTGAAATAACTGAATTTAGAAGTATTAGAGAACTATATTCGGGGTGCTTAGTTGTTGAGAGGCTAGAGCTAACAAAAAGGGACTTAAACCACCGGTGGCGAGTTCACTATTAGAGTTGTTAATCATTCAATACCCTGAGTGAGGCACCAAACCTTCAATTATCCGTTTAAAGTGTTTCATCTGCGCAAATTTCAGATAGAATGATGAGCTACCCAACCTCGCACCATTTCAGCACTACTTTGATCTCTTGAGTGCTAATTCTATCATTCACGAGGGTAACATCAGAATTACGAAAAAAACCTTACCTTGTAGTCTGATTTGCAGTTGGCATCACTTTATTTTTCTCGACAACAACAGGTCCATGGAAACATATCATCATTAACAAGCGTATGATTACAAATTTTAAGAAAGTTGAAAATGTTTCAGGTTTATAAGCAACACTAAAAGGAGCAAAATTCTATATCCTAGTTGAAAAGTAAGTACAAAAGCGAAAAAATTAAAAGAAGTGGATTTTTATGAAGTTTATGATACCGAGACAATATAATTTGTGAAGATTCAAGTGGTAAAGTCCTTTTTCCACGGCCATATTAGTTTCATTGTTATTATTTTAGCCCGTACTCAATATATCTTTCTTCAAAAAATAAATAAATAAATAAATAAATAAATCAAAATAAATCAAAAAATCAAAAAATCAAAAAAATATTTGTTTTGGTATTCACTAAGGTCGTGGGGAAGAAGAAATCTATAAAGAGTTTTGAAAAGCAACAAGAATTTGAGAAGAAAAGAGTTATAAATTTTCAGAGTTCTATGAAGTTCAAAAGTTCATCATCTACAGTTGAAGCCGAAGACGTTTCTATGGGACACTGTGAGAGTGGTGTTGATTGTAGATTGGGTGAGAAGGTGAGTGAGCATTCCCATCTTCGCATAGTGGTTGATTTCCTTTCGTAGAGATCATCAGAAAACAGGTATTTTTCTTCCCACATTTTTTTGGGATACTCGGATATAATTCGGAAGGATTTTCCATCCTACCCTTCAACGTGTGCAGGATTTCTATCTTCATTCCTGCCTGCACACATGAGAACCATAAAGTGCGTCCTTTGAGTCTCAAATTCATAAACCCTATTGGTGAGGCAGAAACGTTTGGTTTCTCTCGATTCTGAATTCTTTCATATGGTGGTTTTCTCCTAACTCAGGAGTTAAGCATGATAAAAATGTTCTTTGATACATCTGACTTCTTATTATTAGTTTGCAGAAACTTTATGTCTTCAAAGCTCTTTGGATGCACATACTTAGGAATACTTAGAAGTTGGAGTAGGTTTTGTGGGTAAATCTCTATTAAACCCTCACGAGACAAAACTCGTCCACTAGGGACACCTAGGGGTTTAAAGGCTTGTTACACATGCTAAGTGTAACCGTTTACTCAACGAAAATGAGTTGTATTTTAGGTTAGTTTAGATTTGTAGTTTGCTCGAGGACTAGCAAATTCCAAGTGTGGGTGAATTTGATAAGTGCATAATTTATTTATTTTAAGTATCATTTCCTTATATTATTTGCTAGATTTTGTGTGAATTACCATGTGTTAGTATTACTTTTGTAGTTTATGTGTTTTATTAGGTTACATCTCTGAAACAAGTGAAATGGATCTTTGCAAGAGAAGAATTGCCAAAGACCCAGTGGAACTCAGTATGATTTCTACTCTCCATCTTGTAGAAAATTGCATTACGAAGCCGACGGCGAAAGAATGAGGTCATTCCGACTTCGTATGAGAAAGTTATAAGCAAAACAAGAACTAAGGGAAAAACGGTCATTTCAAGGGAATTGACTATTGGCACTTCGTCATATGATAAAGGAAGAGATGTTTTGAATCATACTAAAGGCACCAGATCTTTCTAATCAGGGCTGCCAAGTTTCAAATAGTGTTAAAGGCGCCAGCAAGTTTACTTGGGGCTATCTTCTTCATTTTCACTATCCGAGCAGCAAGCTTAAGTCAACTGTTGTCCAGGACGATTCTTCTGTGAGGTTAATAATACGAAATTGGTGGATTAAAGGGAGTAATTCGAGTGTGTTGGGATCATCTAGGATGAGGCAAGGAATGGATATTGATTTTGGCTAAAAAATAGGTTTTTAGGCTAACTGCCATTGATTGATCATGATGATCATGGCAGAGATGATTGATGGTCGATTGCGATTTTAAAGGGTGCTGCGAGTTGGTGGAGGTGTTATCATATCTGGGTGATGATCGAAATTTGCGATGGATTCGAATTTGTGGTGATACAAAGCTTGGAAGTGAAGGAAATTAATGGTGGGTTTCGATCTGTGGTGAATGTTGGCTGATGGAGTGACACTGTTGGTGGTTGCTCGCGTCTGTGATAGTGGAGTGATTTGCCAGTGACGTGAATAGAAGAAGTTATACCTTAGCTCGTTGATTTGAGAGAGTCTCCGATGGTTGATATGTCTGTGATGATAGTGGCAAGAAGAACTCGGAGCTGTGATGATCAATGATGATATATAAGGTCGAGATGGAGTCTGTGATGCTACCAACAAAAGATGGGATAGATTTCGAGTTACTGTTAATGGCTCGAGTAAGGAGTATCGGTAGGAGGCATTGTGGTGAAGCTTGAGCAGTGGCCGGAAATCAGAAATTGGAGGCTGTTGGGAACAATTAGAAAGTGATCGAGCTCGAGTTGATGATGGGTGCATTTTCTCGAAGGTGTGTTGATGGTGATGGTCGTGATGTTGTTGTTATCCGAGGTGCTATTGATATTAGGTTCGAAAGAAAATAGGAAGGCGTTGTTGTCGAGAAGACAGGGAGGAGTTGAGTTGTTTTGGAATAGAGTTACTTGAGCGGTAATCCAGGACAACTAAGCCTTGTTTCACACGGAAAGTGTATTTGGGCGGTGATGAACTCTCTATAAATATAAGCCGTGAACATCACTTTGGGGATATACCTTCACGGACAGAAATAAAAGGCGGAGACACTTTTGACACAGCCCCGGACACAGACAAAAGAAAAAGAGAGACCTAGACAGACGGACAGAAGTACAAAGAACAGGAGATATAGGCACAGACGCGGGTGGCGATTTTGGGTGCATACCTTTTCGACGATTATCGGTTAGTTTGAGTCTTTTTATTAATTAATTTTATGGCTTTTGAGAAAGCCATGTCAGACTAATTCTCTTGTTAGGGAGAAAGGATGAACTTGTAGAGATGGTTTTCTTTGTGTTTCGAGCTTAGGGTTTTCAATTATAAAAACTTAATGTTAATGTTTTGTCTCTCTCTCAACGTTTTATCCTTCTCAATAATTTTTCATGTTCTATGCCACGTATAATGCATCGTTTGATTAGTAGAGGAACTCGTTGAAACCCTACTTTAAACCGTTTTACAAATATTCTTTGATTCTTTATGCCACGTATAATTAGTACTTCGAAATTCTACCTTAGGTTGAGAACAAACAATTCTTTTTGGAAATTCTTTCTTCGACTCTTAAACGAAAAATCTTCCATGTATTAGTAGCTAGATTTGCTATTTTACATGAGTAAAATGGAGACCCTTTGTGACGAACGCAATTAAACCCTAATCTACAACGGATTCCCGAAACCTTAACGTTTTCCTCTTACTGTTTTCAAACTTTATTAAATAGTTTCCATTCACTCATTAATTTAATTCTTTATAAATAAGAAAAACCTAAAAAATATTTTAATTACTTTTAATATAAACTCCTCGTGGGAATGAACCGTATTTGCTCTTGTCTACATCTTTCGACACTGTGCGCTTGCGGTAAAACAAAGTCGGTTTCCCGACACATCAGTGTGTTTGTTGAGGATGCATACTAAGTGAACACATACTCATTTCTAAAGATAAACTAGTATTTGGAGATACATAATAGTCAATAGACCCGGTTACAAGTAGCATAGTGTGATTATTGATTGTACTAAAAAATTCATGTAATTGCATATAGAAGCTTGACCGATGTTAAATAGATTATTCGTAGTACTCCTACTGAATTGATTAACCTAATTCAAAGATTCTAGCGCTCCTGGAGGATTAAAATGAATAGTACATCGCGTTAGGTTTTTCACTGAGTAGTATTTGCATTTTCATCATTATGGTATGTGATGACATAAATAATTTACCAAAGTATGTTATCGATAGGGTCCTCTATGGCTATTAGAATGAAGATATGGTGGATATTGATTCTAACCGATTGGAAAGCATGATTGGAGGTGGAAAGTATTTTGTTACCTTGATCTCATTCTTTATTTATTTCGCTTTTACTTCATTAGTTTCATTTAATTTAGTTTAGTAATTCACAACCCTTTTTTAGTTACATAAGAAGTTGAAACCAAATAACAATCACACATATCCTCGTGGGAACGATCCTTACTACCATTATATTGTTAGAATTAGTATAAAACTTCTAAAGTAATTTGTTTCACCTAAGACACAGATCAAATTTTGGCGCCGCTGCCGGGGAGCAGTTGACAATTATTTTTGTTTGTGAGTTCTTTTAGGTTTTTTTAACGTTTTTTTTAGTGTGTTTTAGGTTTTTTTTGGTCTGAAAAACAAGTTAAAGGAGTTCGCCACTCGTCAAAAGTGGGATGTAAATTCCAAATATAGGTATTAAGTATCACTTTTATTTTTGTATTTAGATTTTTGTCTAGATTTTATCTTTTATTCTTGTGATTCGTCATGTTTCCCTTAGGGAATAACATGTACAGGGTGCAAGATCGAGCAAATAATAGTGGAAGTCAGTACTATTTTCAATTTGAATGCTATGACAACTACCACCTATACTAATGGTGTAATCAAAACCAATCTTTTGGCTATGATCAATATCTTATGGAACCTTTTGAAAATATTTCATGCATACCAACAACCTTATGGTGGGTACGTAAGTGAACAATCTCAAGGATGGAAGGATAGTTACGTTTGTAATCATATTTCTCCAGGTATTCTAGACCAGATGTATACCATGAAGAAAGAAATTCAACAACAAAATCAACAGTATCAACAAGATTCTGATGAATCAAACCGTGAAATTCAGAGGAATATGGTAAACCTAAGAAGACAAATTGCTCAACTTTCTGAGGATGAGAAAACTTCATAAAGTCTTTGTAACAATGATGAAGTTATACCAACTCCCGATCATAATAATGATCATTCACTTATTCAAAAAGTGGAGCCTTGGTATAATGAAACTACTATTTTAAAACTTTCCTTGCAGAAAGATTTGATTCCGGAACAAACTTTGATTTTAACTCCAAGAGTGTTGAAAATATGGTGATTGGTAACGAAACCGAATTGGTTAATATATTGGAGGACCAAATTGATCTTTCCAAGCATTTTAATGATATTGTTGATACCGATATTTTGGTTAAGGCAGAGACTAATGAAGATTTGTTAAAAAGTTTTATTGAGGACTACTATACACATGAGGTAAATAATTCAATACAAGAGATAGTGGAAAGTTTGTCTAATCATTTGCATAATTATATTTCTATTGATATTTCTCCCATAATCGAAATAATTTCTCAAAAGTAGCTAATCCAACTTTTAATAAAATACTTCACTTAGGATTGGAGTTGTGTGCTTCCAAAGTTTTAACGAATTATTTTGCTTCATAGTATCCACCATTAGAGATGTTTGATTCTGACCATATGCGGATTACCCATGAGAAACCTGTAGAAGTTATGAATTCCATGTTCAATATACACTTCCAAGTGTAAAAAAAACTGGGTGTGGGGTAAATTACATATGATAATGGTTTTTAACTATTACTATCATATGCTAACGTCAGTGTGAAGGTGTTATTGCAGATTGTACGGACAATAACCAGAAGGTCAGGCTAAGCTCTGAATGGGAGGCAACCCATTAATTTTGCATTTCTATCTTTAAAAAAAAATAGTTTTTTTAGTTTGCAATTCATATTGGCATTCCCATGTTTAACTTCATAGATTCCTAAATCTATAATGAAGAAAATTTTGAAGATTTTTTTTTCGTTAGAATCATTTTGATCGTGACACCATTCAATGAAACTTCTCTAGATATTTCGTTCAAGTCCAACTTAAGCGCTTGACCCCAACATTTAAAGGGAAAAGACTCACCTTTCTTTTTCAAAAAGAAAATATGAATATGGAGTATGTTAGGTTGGAGCGACTGAGTTCCGGATTTTTCTAGAATCACAATGCATGTCTGACAGTCCACAGGCCATGACTGTTAGATGTTTATCAAAATATTGTTCCCTTTCGACACATTATAGAAAAGACGTAGGCGAAAAACTTTCGTTAAGGAAATTTTGCCAAATTCCTTACCAATATGTACAGTTTTCAGGCTTAAAATGATGTTACGTTAGAATTCAGAAATTTCGGTTTTGAACATTAAGGAAAATGTGAAGTTTAAGTGTGGGGGAGTATTTAGCATATAGAATTTTTATTTTATAGTTAGTTCTTGCTTTTGTAAGTAAGTTTTTTTAAATTTTTGTTTATTTTTGCTTGAACCTCCAACTTTTAAAGATTATAGATTCACGTAGTATACTTTTAGCTAAGTTTACATATGTAGTTCTTACAAAATAACTGAATTTAGAAATCCTATAGAACAACATTCGGGTTTCTTAGTCATTAAGAGAGATACAGTGATGAACTTAACCTTGTCGGTGGAAAATTAGGTGCGTAAGGAATGTAATATTGGAGAGCTACTCTTTCATTAGTGGAGACTACCTATAAAAAATAATAGTGAGGCACCAAATGTTCAACGTATATTTTCTGTTTAAAGTGTTTCATCTGCGCTAACTCCAGGTAGAATGATGAGCCAATCAACCTCGCACTTCTTCATCATTTTTATGATCACTTGAGTGCTAATCCTATCAATCATGAGGGTGACATCCGAATTGCGAACTTACCTCATATGATAGTCTGGATTGCTGAACGCACCACCCTTTCGAAGAAGTGACCATAGAAAAATATTAGTAGCATCAAAAAGCGGAGCAATACTAATTTATTAAGAAGTTGAATACATTTAAGGTTTACAAGCAACAAAAGAAGAGAAGAAATTGCATACCCAGGTGAAAAGAGAAAGAAAAGTAAAAATATGTAAGTTTTTGAAGTTTATGCGACCAAGTCAATACCAAAGTTGTGAAAAATTAAGTGCTACAATATTTTTCCTATGAAAATAGAAAAAACAATAACTATATATCTATATATAAAAAAACAGAAAAAAATTAATAGAAAAATAAACAAGAAGAATAAAAAACAATAGAGAAAAAATAAGTGATGTCGTATAAATAAAGTAATCTATAAAGAAGTTTCTAAACAACAAGTATTTGAAGAAAAATGAATAGAAGTTGTCGAAGTTATACGAAGTTCAAGAAATTATCATCAAGAGTTGAAGTCGAAGAAGAGAACGAAGTTTTTTTCAATTGGACGCTGGAGAGTAGTGTTGAATGTAGATCGGATGAGAAGGTAAGTGAGCATTTCCATCCTCGCTGGTGAAGGCGAAGCAGTTTATCGTTGCTTAGTTTAGTATGAAATAGGGAACATCATAACAGCTATAATTTGATCCACCCACATTAACTATTACTAATATTTTATTTATAACCGGTTAAAAGGAATTTCATTTTTGCTCGACATTTTGATTATTTTTTTTGAAACATATCTACATTTTGATAAGTGCATAAATTACATATTATTAGTATCAAATTCATGTTTATATTTGCTATAATTATTGCACATTACCTTATATTATTCTTGTTTTTTAGTTTATGTTTTTATTTGGTGAATTATCAAAAAATGAGATACAAAGTGTTATAATAAGCAAGGAAAAGAAGTGCTACAAATAAAAAATGGTCAAATACCAAGTGAAACTCGTTCCAATCCATAAATTCTTCTCACCATCTTGGAGAAGACGAAGAGAGAAGCAAAAGGGAGGTCATTCTGACATCGCATGTAGAAGTTATGAGAAAAGCAAGTTCATAATATTCTCGGCCATAATGGTGACCGACGAAACATATATGCCTCGGATGGTCAGGTAACCGAGGCAAAATTCAGAAACTTTTAATTTCCTCTGAGGTTGAGGTGCCCGAGATAAAATAGAAATCTCAGAGGGTCAGGTGGGCGTGAAAACCCCACATTTGGGACTTATAAATTGAGAAGACTTGCTCCCAATGGGTTTCCAAACCTTGGAAAAAGAGTATAATCGAGGTCAAAGAATTAAAGACTATAAAAGAAGACATCTAAGGATCAAACAAGGTATCTTGGAAGTAATCTCTTATCTTGTAATATCATATCACATCTTCTACATCAAAAACCTAGGTTTGTCCCTTAGGGGAAAACCATTCTTCTTTGTATATTTTTTATGGGTTTTAGTAAACCTACGAATACCTAATTTTTATATTGGTTGGAGATGTAGTTGGAAGTCCTGAACATGTGATTATTTTTGATGTGCAAGATCTTTTTTATTGTTTTATGTTTTACTTTTAATATCGCCATGTATGATTAAAGGTATTTTTGTTGAGGATACATATTAAGTTAAATAATATCCATATCTACAGATAAATTAGGGTTTGGAGATACGGAATAGTCGATAGACCCGATTACAATTATTATAGTGTGATTATTAATTGTACTTAAAACCTTCATGTAATTGCATGTAGAATCTTGACCAATGTTAAATAGATTACTCGTAGTACTCCTATTGCATTGATTTTCAAAGAACTTAATGCTCTTGGAGGAATTAACTTAATAGCATGTTTCATTAGGTTGTTCGATGAGTAGTATTTGCATATTCAGTTATTGTAATATCCCGATTCGGCAGGTAGGGTTCGCCGAATGGAATATAGGTAATGGTTTTTCTTTTCTAATACCGAGGCTTTTTCAGCACAGTTAGGTCCAGAGTTGGTAAAAAACTCTGCAGTTAAGCGTGTTCGGACGGAGCAATCCAGGGATGGGTGATGTCTCGGGAAGCTGCCGCTGGATGATTGCAGCGTTGCCTGTTAAAAACCATACCACTGACCGCAGTGGCTTAGTGAGGACAATATCCATGGAGGGTCGGATCATTACAAATGGTATCACAGCCGATGACGGGTGACCTATCGAAGGTGGGAGAGTACGCTGGACGGGTTGGTCCAGGTATTGGTCATATGAGGGGCAGGGTACGCCGGAGATCTGGGATTGTATATATTATGGAGACGAAAACGGCTCCAATTTTAGGTGGTGATATTGTAATACCCCGATTTTGCAGGTAGGGTTCGTCGAATGGAATATAGGTAATGGTTTGTCATTTCCTAGCACTGAGGCCTTTTTCAACACAGTTAGCTCCAGAGTTGGCGAAAAGCTCTGCAATTAAGCGTTCTCGGGATGAAACAATCCCGTGATAGGTGGCCTCCTGGGAAGCTGCTGCTAGATGACCACAGCGGTGCCCGTTGAAAACCCCACACTGCCTGATGACCGCAGTGGCTAAGTGGGACAATATTGGTGGATGTTCAGATCATTACAGTTATGGTATGTGATGACATAAGGAATTTACCGAAGTATGCTCTTGATGGGGTGCTCTAAATCTATTTGTATGGAAAGAGGATGGGTATTGATTCTAATCAATTGTGGAACATGATTGGCGATGGAAGATGAGATCATTACCCAATATTTTCTTACCCAGATCACAATCTCAATTTATTTCACTTTTACTATATTTTTTCATTTAATTTAGTTTCACTTTTACTACATTTTTTTCATTTAATTTAGTTTAGTAATTCACAACCTCCCTTTTGGTTATACAAGAAGTTGAGAACAAATAACAATTATAAGCTCCTCGTGGGAACGATCCTCACTAGAACTGTCAGTTCATAACCCGGTTCGTAGATTGACCCTAATCCGACTTGTTTAAACCCGGCTCGACTTGTTGGCTAAACGGACTGGCCGGGCAATGGCCAACCCGTCCAAATTTAATATTTTTAATCTCTGTTACAATTAGGGGTTTTATTACACTAAAAAGATATCATTGGAGCTTAAAAGCACTCATCAAACCGCTAATAATGCAACTAAAATTTCTTATCTAATTATCCATACCCATTATTCACATAAATTTTGGATTTTAATCAATAAAAACTATCAATTACTATGATTTTATGTATTCTTCTTAACTGACACCCCTAGATCAAACTACGGTATAAAAATTTATACAAAGCTTAATTTGTCCCAGTTATAATACAAGAAGTGATGGAGATCGGATTTTGATTTCCAAAGAAACCAGGGAGAAACTAAAACACGCCATCAATTACCATGATACTATGTATCCTTCTTAACTAACATCCCTAAATCAAACTAAAGTATACAAATTAGCAAGTGAGAACACCCCCTCCCCCCATCAATTACTCTTGACTATAAGCAAATTAATGAACAAAATTAAAAATAACAAATCAAAAACAACATTTTCATCTTATAAAGGATCATTTGATGATGGACTGAAAAATGAGGATGTTGTTATCAAACAAAGTTGATTTTTAAATTCTGATATTTAAACTTTTGGATCTAACTCTACTTGAAGATCTTGGAAATACATATTCAACACAATAACACACTACAAAAAAGAGTGTGAGAATTTTTTTTATTATCAAATGCTTATAGTAACAACTTGAATCACTTGATGGTATAATATGGAAGTTAAAATGGTGATTGTGTTGTTGCGGAAGTGATGCTGATATACTCGATCGAGGAGGAAGAATATTGTGAGGTTTAAAGTTGTTGTGCAGGTTCACCCTCCATGGCCACAAACATGCAGAACTTGGAAGGTAGTAGAAGAAGAGAAAGAAATGAAAGAAATGATATTCGGGTTTTGCTGTTTGTTTATTATATACATGTGACTATGACCAAGTAATCACACGTGTATGGAAGACTAAAAGTTCATATTTAGTCCTACTTCTATAGAAAACTAAGTCTATCTAAAATAAACAGGTGAAATTAAGGGTGCATAACGGCCGGTTCGGCTCGTTTTTTGGTAGAACCGTGTACCTGTACCTCCCTATGGTCGGTTCTCTACCCGTGTACATGTACCCTATACTCTCGGTTCGGTTCCGTTCCTGTATCCCCTTTTTTTTTTCTTTTTTCTCTCACTCAATTTCTTCTCTCAGCTATCTTCTCTGTCCTGTCCTTGTTCACCACAACGTCAAATCATGGAAAGCAACCCAGCATCCACATCACAATTCAACTAAAACCCATTGTCCCTGCTGTTGTAATCCGAAATTATCTCAGACCCAATGTTCTTAATTGTCTTGACTGCTAGTAAACCCTTTAACTTCAATCATTATGGAAGACTGATCGTTCAGGACATTACTGGAACACTTTATTTGCATGACCTGGTAGTGTTGTTATGAATCAATGATGACTCTTTTTCAGCTTCCAAATTCCTATAAAATCAAGTATGACGATAACCCATCACTCTTAATCCTACAAGAACTCAAAAACATTCACAATCTCATTCATTTGTAAGCCTAAAAACACGGCAGTAGACACCATCTTCTGTTTCTATCTTCTATTAAGTTTCCAGCCACAAATTGCTCCTCAACCATCAAACCCATCTCTCCATTCTTCCATCTTCTCCTCGGCTACAGATAGAGCACTCAACCCTTGGTGATCATGGATTGGTCGACGACAGACTCTGGTTCTTAAAGTGGTCACAACAATAAGAGACAGCAGCAGAACTCCTCATTACTCTTCTCAGCTCATGAATTAGGTTTCCACATATATAACTTACGACTAAGACTAAGAGTAATCTAACTTACAACAGACGGGTACAATCGGTCCGGTACAGGTCGGTTCCTAGGTAGAACCTGTACCTGGTACCTGGGTGTACTTGGTTCTCATTTTTTGTGCTTGTACCCTGTACCCTCGGTTCGGTCCGTTTCAGGTACGGTTCCGTTCCGTTTCAGGTACGGTTTCGTCGGTTCCGGTCGGTTCCTGTACATCCCTAGGTGAGATATAACAAATGGTTATATAGCCACTTACATAACCCCCTAGATCCTAGGATCTAACCCACAGTTCATTAGAATTTTTGTGACTTCATGAACATTAATTAAAATTAGGGTTGATCTTGTAACCCGTTAGAGCTAACCCGTTTAAGGTTAGGGTTTGAGCTTTAGGCTTGTTCTTAAATATTGCTAGGGCTAGGATTAACCCATAGCCGACCACTAGTTGGCAAACCGTTTGACAGCTCTAATCCTTCCTACCGCTATATTGTTAATATTAGTACGAAACATCTAAAGTAATTTGTCACACCTACGGTATTATCACATTTCAAATCACTTACTTGACATAATTCAATATATTTTGGCATTTTGAGCAAATTATCATTAAAATACCTTAGTTGTATTTTCTTCGGCAACTCTAGAATTGGAAGAGAGCTTTGCTTGACTAAGATAGAAGTTGGAGGAGGAGGGAACATCAATAATTAGTTATTTTTTACTAGCCATCTTGAAAGCCCTGCCCTGCCTGCCCCATCAACATGGAATCCTATTGTGTTTGTCTAACTTGGACATCTTCTGATAGGATGGTTACCTCATTTGTTAATTCTGCTTGATGATGTGTGATTTGCTTAGTACAAATATTTATCACAAATAACCTGCAGCTTACCCAAATACATGAAAGAAATGTTTATCTCAACATGAATCAGTTACAAACAAGGAGTGGGATGAAGTTGATTTCATAGTAACAAACGAAGTTACTGGCTGTGATTAGTTTCTCATTGATAAAAATATAAGTTTCTATGTCTTGACTAAAAATAGTTTTATTATCGATCTCCACCCCAATCATACCCGTATAATAGCAGTATGATATTTTAAGATTATATTAAATATTAAATTAACTCATTGAATGATGCAGTGTGATAAATTATTTGCGGTGGTACCGAAGAATCTGCTGAGTATTTTTGAACAACTAATTCGTGGATGTCATTAGTATTTGAGGTAACACATATTAAATGTAATGGTTGGGAAAACTGAGTTTCAGGCCAGCAAACAGTGAATACCCAACACAGAGCAAAAACCTTAGCTAGGAGACTCTCTATAGATACCTACGCATAAGTTCAACTTCATATGATTTTAAGACTTGCGGTCCTGAATCGACAAGGCATTACTTAATCGGCATTGCATATTACTGTGCTCGTCTTCTAAACATTAATTTTTTCTATTTGTTTTAAGCAAACCATACTTCAAATTAAAAAAAAAAATGGTTTTACTCCATTGGGGAGCTACATTTGCATCCATAAGAATGTCTTTAAGTGCAAGAGTTAAAACATATATTAGAATGTTTGAAGAAATAAAACTACTTGGTCCAGAGGTTCGAGATTTTTTTGTCATCTTGTCTACGACCCCATTGCCATCTCGGCCGATATAGCTGCTACAGAAGTTTTCTATAGTTCGTGATAACTCTAAGGCTGCATCCAAAATTGCTTGGTTCTGTTATTCTACCTCGACCTTCTTACCTGTTAGATAATCTACTACACTGTTGTTGTCTCCTTCCAGAACCAGTTTATTGATGTTATTGTCCTTTGCCCACTGTAAAGCTAAGAGAGCTTCCCGGATTTCAGCCTCTTTTGGAGTGTAGACTAGAATCAGGAGTGATTTTCCTCCCCTGATCGAACCTGTATAATCACGAAAAATTAGGCTGCTTCCTGCATAAGATATAGGGTCAATGAAAGAGGCATCATAGTTGATCTTGGTTGTTCCCAAAGTAGAATTTTCCCATCTTATCTTCTTTTTATGAATTTTTTTCTTTGTTATTCGACTCAGTTGTGACTTCCCCATCCTTGCATAGGCAACTGCATAAGAGGCCATGTCATACTTGATAAGCATAATTATCGTGGTTGGTTGTTTTTCTTCCCCTTTGAATACCATATTACATCTGGATTTCCAAACATGCCAAGATACTATAGCACATACGTCGGCCCACTGATGATAAGTATCCTCTTATCCACACAGATTTATGAAACAGGACAAAAACCATACCTTAATGTTTTGGCTATCCAGATCTCTGATAGCAGTGTCGAGACCAAACCAAACTGCTCTCACATAGTGACAGTCCCTAAATAGGTGGGTGCAGAAGGGTTTCATTATGTTGGTTGCATAAGGGACATCTCAAAGATTCAATTTGGATCCTAGTATTTAAGATAGATCTAAATGGCAACAATTGGTAAGACATTTCCATACAAAGATTTTGATTTTGGGGATTACATTGAGTTTCCAAATTTTCCTAAACCATGGGTTTGGAGGAGAGGACTGGACAGAAGGCTTGTAGTTGTAATGGGTTTTGGTAGTGGAGATTCCATTCTTGGTAAGGGACCATTTGATCTAATCACTTTTATCAAAATCAATTTTGATCCTATTAATTAGACTGACTATCTTGATTGGGAACAAACTAGTAAGAAGATCCAAATCTCATCTTCTGTTCTCGAAATCAATGAGTTGTCATACTAAAGAGAATTGTAGTCTAATAGCCTCCATCATGGGAGAAAAAGGAGACACAAGCGTTGGGACCCAAAGGTCCTCCCAAATTAGAGTGTCAAAACCATCCCCGATGTTCCAAATAACCAAACTTTTGATGTTGGTGAGACCCTTTCGAATTCCTCTCCATATAATGGAGCCTTGTTTATTTTTTTCTCCTAATTTGAGCGGATGGTGATGTTTATTGTATTTGGTATGAACAATCTGGGACCACAACGCCTTTGGTTCATAAATAAGCCTCCAAGCTAACTTAGCTAATAAAGCCTTATTTATTTTTTTTAAGGTTTTTTAAACCTAATCCTCCTTTAGATTTTGAAGTGTTGATTGAAACCCAGGCCCATAGACAAAGTTTTTTTTCCCGCATTTCCTTTCCCCACCAGAAATGCCTTGAGATGTGGGTAAGCTGATTCAATACGGAAATTGGTAACGGAAAACAAGACATCAAATAATTAGGGATGAAAATAAGGGTAGTTCTGCCTGCTGGAGAAAGAGATTTATTTTCCAACTTTTTAGCATAACCTTAAATTTAGCGACCAGATTAGAGAAACCCGGAGTTTTCTGCCTCCCAAATAAAAACGTTGCCCCTAAGTATTGGTCTTTCAGATTAATCATTTTCACTCTTAAAACACGAATGAGCATCCTACACAGCCTTGGGGGTGCTTTCGGGCTATAAAAAGCACCAAATTTATCAAAATTTGATAATTTGACCCGAGGAACGGCTAAAATCATTGAGAATTTTAAAGTCCTGACGACATTCCTTTAAATTTGCTTTGTGAAAATAAGGATATCATCAGCAAAAAAGTAAGTGGGAGATGGATGGACTATCTCTTGCAACCTTAAATGCTGAAATAATTTTGGAAGCTTTTGCGTGAGTTTTTGACAAGGGGTAGAATTGTGAAATTGCCTATTTGCTAAGAAACAAAAGCATATATATGTGCATATTTATGCGTATATGCTTAATATAAAATATCTCTATATATATTCTGAATGCGAATTAAGAGTGCAGGTTCTTTCTAAACATTTGAAATTGGCCTCGTAGGCTCACCAATACTTATAACATTCATGCCATATCAAATTAGTCTCAGTCACATAAATTCCACGGCTGAATTCCTTGAACTTGCCTCGAATGCGCATCGTTGTTCTAGAAACATCCATTACACTCGGGAATAGCTAATGCTCAAACCCTGAAATACATTATAGCTTAATGCTTCATTCCCAATGAATGCACCTCAAATTGCTCTCCTGAGCTTAAATATGTTGCTTTAGCACTTTGCTTAAATATAAGCCACAAATAATGCATTACTCCTCTTGGATGCACCACAATCGAGAACCAATGCCATAAAAGACGCATTGAACCTCTCAACTAGGATAACCCTAGCGTTTTCTCATATTAGTGCCAAGTTAGCACTAGCTACTTGGCTTAGCACTACATTGGCACCAATTAGCCACACTAGCGCTAAAATATTAACTTTCATGATACTAAACCCTAGTACCAAAGAGGTGCTAACTAACCTAAAATGGTTTTAAAAAGCACATTTTGGCCTGATGAGGCCTCAAACAACGCATCACCACCTTGGAACCTCAACCCTACCACTAAAAGTGCTAACCTAATTCTAGCGCCAAAAGCGATAACGGTCCCTAGCGGCCAGCCTAGTGCTCTCCAGCAAGGCCTATAGTCCCTAGCCCTATCTGACGTTCCCCCAAGAGACGGAAAAGGTTCCAGCGCGTCTTTGCCTTGGCGCCCTTAGCTTATCTTTAGCATCTCAACTCCTAGCGCGTCCCATGATGGCCTATGTGCCCCTGGCTTCGGTATCCTTGCTCAAGCACGACTCTAGCCTTCAAGCGCGTCCCTAGGTAAGCCTTATGATCCCCTAAGACATTGCGTCCCTCTAAGGCCGCGACGTCCTAGTTCCTTAGCGCCCTAGCTCCTCAGCGTCTAAGGCCTATACGCTTTTAGCCCTAGCGTATCTCGGTCTCTCCTATGTAACCTAGTTCCTACGCGTCTTTAGCTAAAGGCTAGCACACCCCATGATGGATAATACGTCTTTAGGTTCTCTGACATGCCCCATAGGGGCCAATGCATCCCTAGCGTCCTCCATGAATATTAGCCAATAAGTCTCAAGCTCTAGTACGCCTCTTGGCCTAACATACTCATACTTAGCGACTTAGCCACAGGTACATTAATGTTGAAACCTTAGTGCAAACTATACAATTGAAGTGTTAACTTCAAACCTTCTTGACAATAACTTCATATCCTTAGTACAATTAATATTTACTAAGAGCCATGAATATCGGTCTCACTCCTGAGACATTAGCACATTAGCCTTTTACATTAAAAGAGTTAACACATTCTTATTTGCGCTAAGTAGCTAGTGGTAGCTTTGATAGCTACTTTCCTCAGAAATACGCCTTTCTTCTTGATATAAGTCCTATATTGAGTCGTATACAATTTCTAATAGGTCTCCTTGCTTAAGGAACCCTCTATAGTATTTGGCCTCAAATGCCTTTCATACTTACGATAAGTCGCTTCTAAGCTAATACATAGCCATCAAATATGCCATGTTACTTTCAAGCAAGTACATGACCATTAAACTTTCTAGACTCTATACTAATAATTCTGACTATCAATCCAGTGAGTCACACAACTTGTCTCACTTGCTTAGCAAGTCATTTGATTTGACTTGACTTAATTAAAATCATAGTGGTTTATGACTCCATTATTTCCAAGAGATATCAAATACAACATGGGGGGATTCTCATTGGGTTATTGGTATGGCGCTCTACGACATCGTGGGTGGTGGTACCACCTTTACGAACAAGAAGGTAACAAGTAGTGGGTGGTTACATTGCAGTTGAAAGGATGAGGAGTAGTGGTCAGACAGGTCTTCCCTACTTTCCAGGAACCAGCCCACTACAATCTTCATAATCATCACTTCTCCACCTCTCTCTAATTTCCACGACTTACGAGAAACCAGTATATCTCCTGCGAACTATAAATAGATGATTTTCATCTATTCGAAACAAGACATACAAGATACTCAGTCTGAAGAAACAAAACCTACAGAATTAGTGATTCCTCTCAGAGAATCCATTTTCTTATTCATATATTATCACACTGATATTTTCTCAACTTTCTTTGCTTCCCTCCCCTAAGACCTACCCAAATCCTTTTCATTTTGTAGTCGAAGCAGGAGGTGAACGACCATTTCTTGGTTTAGGATCGTCCTGTGAGATCTTGATCTCTCAAACCTACCTGAAAGTACCATTTTGCAGTATATTTGTTTTAACCCTAAAACAATCGACGGCTACAGCGGGAGATGAACCTCTCAATTACAAAAGCCAATTTTCAGTTATTCGAAATGGTGGATCTCAGGTCTGGAGCAGTTACAACTTCTATAGTTGTTCAGGTAGTACTGGTGGTGGTGATTCTGAAAACACCCCTATGGCTACTGAACCTCCACATACCAACTCTACTACTACGCCTTCTCCCGGTGACAAGACCGATGAAGACACCGAGAATACTCAAACTATGATCTACATAGCCGATCTGATGAAGAGACAAGAATTCCTTGCCATAACTTAGGTGGACAGGGCTATTAGTCAGAAGGAGGTACTTTCTTGTCTCAAGACCTTGACGGAACAACTCACCCCGGAACGATGTCATCGTCTAACGGAGCAGACTAGGACCAACTTTGCAGCAGCTGCTGATGCTATAACACCTGGGGCTCGAAAAGATAAAGGAGTCCATATCATTCCTAATCAACCACCACAGAGGTACTAGCAATCCAATTTTGTCACTCGTGAAGATCTTGAGAGACTCCTACGAAACTATGGCAAGGAGGACACAACCTCGACCAATCAACATCAACTTCTCTACCCGCCTGAAATCCAGAGGGTCCCTCTGCCAGAAGGTTACTCTTCTCCAACTTTATCATTGTATGACGGTACTAGAAAACGTTAGCACGTCTCTCGATTTCTCGAATCCCTTAGAGGAAACAAATACAATCATATACGATGTCTCAAAGAATTTTCAAATTCCCTTACTGGAAGGGCCTACACATGGTATACCAACATTGCACCCAACAACATCTCTGATTAGGAAGATATGGTTAACACCTTCTACAAGAAGTACTTCTTCGTCTCTGAGAAGATCACCCTGTTAGACCTGGAAAGAATATTCCAAATGAATAATGAGGACCCCAATGAATATGTGAAAAGATTCAGAATTCAAGCACTGGATTGTCATGATCTGAATGTGACGGAACATCAACTGGTGGAGATCTGCATTAAAGGTATGATCCCTGTTTATCGTGCCCTTCTAGAAAATTTACATTTTCATACATTCTCTGAGTTACATGAAGCCGCAAAATCATCCGCCATAACTTCTACCGCCCTCTTTGAGAAAACTAGACCAACAAGAGAAGAGAGACATGGAGATACTCATGGGATTCGACGGCTAGTCAACAAGCGGTACAATGTTCAACCGTTAATTGGTGTCGCCAGTAATGAAGAGACCAAGAAAAAAGCTTCATCTCAACCAGAGACACACACAAAGCACTCTCATTCCCATCCACCCTCGACACCAGTACCAACTCGAAAGTCAACTCTATCTCAGAATACCGCCAAAGTTTCACAACAACAGTTACAACCGCAGCAGGGGCAAAATGTTAAACCAAACGTAATGTTCCCGGAATTCCCAGTTCCAATGGAAGAGGTACTTGATATACATGAAGTATGGATAGAAGATGTTACTCTCCAAATACCTCATGTGCGATGGCTTCCTACAGCTAAGCAGATGACGGTTCCTAAATATTGTCATTATCATCGATATGTTAATCACCCAACTATCGATTGTATAAATTTAAAAAGTATTTTCAAATAAAAAGTGGAATCAGGAGAATTACAATTAGAAGCTGAAGGAATCCACAAAAATCCATTTCTTTTGAAAAACTTCACTCTCCTGAGAAGTCAACCAACCAGACAGTTCAATCTTTGATGGAGCGCACGTGTGAGCTTCTCTATCTCTCGAAAGGACAACGTGAGGACGTCTTTGTTATCCAGAACCATGTCATAGCTAGAAAGCGTTTATTCTTTGCAGAAAGGAACCGCTCCCAAGTCAAGCCTCCCTTGAAGAACTTGGTCGGCACAGATGCTGAGGAATATGACCGGAGACTCCCCAATCCGACTAAGACTTTAAGACTCGATCAAGTAAGTCATACTTCTCAAGACCCTTTGAAATCAATGATCCTATGTCCTGTAAGAACTCGTGAGCTCTGTTTAAATGACGACTATATCACGACTAAAAGATGTGAATGGGAAGCCGATCCATTTCAATATTTTATCAATTGTTTAAAAATCGTTTTTGCTAAGAACGGGAAGATTCATGTCTCATTTGAGAGTCGAGTTGCTTCTGGCGATGAGAAGAAATACTAGCGACAGTCCTTGGACGCTCAAGGAAAAGACTTCCCAGACGAGATGATAAAGTCTGGGCCTTTTCGAATTGGAGACACGGTTCTGATAGTCACTATAAATATGCATCATAAAATCATAAAACTAGAACAAATCCTTGAGAGCTGGCTCAGCCCCTATAGAATACTCCTTCTCTATCCTTCCAAGAGTCTCCAACGCAAAATCCGATTCCTGGGAAAGCCTTTTCAACCTCTTTTATAGCTTTGGTCACTGCCTCCAGATTATCAAGTTCTCCTACCTCAACAAAATGTTCCTGGATGGCTCCTAGACGACGACGAACCCACATGACATCCACACCAGAGTTCTCGATATTACTTACAACCTCCTCTAACTCCTCGAAGACCGCATCAGAAACTTTATGCCGAGAAAGTGAGAACATCTCATGTACGATGGGAAACAGGCTGGACACGTCTCGTTCTAAAGCTCTGTAGTTTCTAGAAGTATCAACTGAGAAGTGACCAAACTTCTTCCATATCCTTGTATACAACTTGGCATAAGTTAATAGAACGGCAGAACCTCCAATACACAAGTACCCGGGAAGAGTCCTTCTCGGGCCGAAATCAACATCAATACCCGATCCAGGATACTCAACGGAGGCACTACACTCAACAAGTATGCAAGCATAAGTCTTCTCATGATTTTCAGTAAGGGAGAGGGAATTATCTACATCGGTACTAACGGAAATTCCTGTTCCTTCAGTAGCAAGCTCAACTCTTTGATTTTGATCATTCTTCCCCTAAAAGTAGAGAGGATATGAGCAAATTGTGTCAAAACGTCTCAAACACATAATTCGTGATCATGAACCATAAAACTTGTCATACATACTCATAAAAATCATATACATTCATTACAAAGTGTTATTCAATGGATTATATGAGTTGGAACAATCACAAGACGTTTTGCAAAAAAAGCCTTGGAAGCAATACTGCCTCTCAGAAACTCTAAAGATGACAACAATTGGTGATGAATTTTAGCATGGTTCTTCTATCAAAAGTTTCGTATTGAAGTCTACTACAACTTACTAAAAGGAAGTATTAATCGGAGAATGGAGCTAAGAGTTATGTCAAAAACTCATAGCAGAGTCAAATCTGAAAATTGATAGGATTTTCCTGGATACTTCTTGAGTTCTATTGTTCAGTAGTTCTAACGTCCCAAACAAGCTCAAAACCTGGATTTCCTTCTTCCAGGTTATAGGAAATTGTTTTCTAATAATTATGGAGGGTTCAATCATCCAAAAAGGAGGTTGTATGAAGTTCTATGGTGTTTTTCCCAAGCACTATATTTCAAGCATAATTATACTTATATAAGGAATTTAAAGGGTTTACATAGCTTATTAAATATTTCAAGGAGGGTATAACTTACTTGAGTAGGATCCAAATTGGTGGAAGAGTCCAACACCATTTCACTTACATTGCTTACTTCATCAGATTCATGGTTTTCATGAATTTCCTCCGTACGAGATGTTTCTTCGAGCTCCTCTTTCCTGGATTCAAGCCCTTCTCCCATGCTTATAGTGTCTCCCGAATATTCAGGAGCATCACCAGAGTCAACGTAAACACTTGCACTCGCATGCTACATCAAGATAAGAAAATATATATATATCATAATATATGTATATACACAAGAATTGAGAAAGATAGGTGGAACACTTATATTCTTGCGAGGGCCAGTCTTTCCTCCGGGAAGAATCACCCTTGGTCCTTGCCTTACATTCTGGGGACTATTCACAGCAACAGAAGCAACGTTCATCCGAGGACGAACAACACGAGCTAGCAAAAAAAATTAAAGATAAGAATCAAGAAAGTCACGTTTCCGGAATTAAGAAGTCATAGAAAAGACCCTTACCTTCTGGGATGCGTCAATAATTTGCTTCTATTTTTACTTAGATAAACTCTGTGTATTGAGACTCCGAGCTTTGTCTTCCCTCAAAAATACAAACAACCAAATTCTTCTTTAAATATGTAATTGATGGAGCTACACTGTGACTACTAGGTACTTCTTGATCAAAACTAATCAGACGAGTCGCATGTCCGATGTTGTATGCTTGCACCGAATAGCATTCTGAACGAAGAGCAAGGATATAACCTTGGGTGGAACTGTTCTTAAATGTATTTTGTCCATAAGAAAAGGCATTATCTTGCCTCTTTGGACCTGACCAAATAACCCCCTCGACCTCTCCAACAAAAGTAGTTGATGAAAGTATATTCCATGCTCCGAATCCCAAAGCCTGAAGTTCACCTCGCTTTGGATATTTATCAAATCATTCAAAGCTACAGAGGTAATATTCCTTCTATGCCAACGACGGATCCTTGCATCTTCAACGGATCCCCGCAAATTCAGAGACTTCGAAAAAGATGCATATTTTGGGAAGTGCTCCCATAACCATGCTTGGAGAAACGTGGTATAAACACAAGAATCAATCATCAAGGACCAGTAGAAGTCTTCATATCACGAGCCAATGAATCTAAATGGGAATATAAAGAACCGGGAAATAATTTACCAAGAGGGAGACATTCACCACCAGCAAGTGCTACCGCCAGAAGGACAACTGGAAACTTCAAATTGCCAACATGGAAGTCTTGAAATACATCTATAGACAGTCAGAGTGCCAGAAACGCCATAATGGTCAAAGGGTCACCAAGAGTGGTATCGTTAGCATCGACCTCACCATTCCACCAATGATCAATCCACTTCACATAATACGACTATTTCGGCCTCTACCTTGTTACATTTCTTCTATCTTCCTCTTCATAGTTATAATCATTTGTTTCTCTTTAGCGGAATTTCGACAGGAAAACTCCCAGAAATCAGAAGCTGTAACAAACTAACTACGTCCTCTAGAGTAACTGTTAGTTCGCCCTAGGCGCATATAACGGTATGAGTTGGTCCACACCAACGCAAAGCAAAGGTTAAAATACCTTCAACATCCTTGTAGACCTGTATATGATTAGACATTCTTATAACGTGAAATATTCCATCCTCTTTCAAAACCTTAACCATTGAAGGGTCACTCAACATCACTTTGCACCATCTCACCCATTTTTCCATGGGGACTTGGTGTGTCTTGAACTCGACAAAAGAAGATACATAATATCCTCTCTGTAAACAAAGTCTTGGGACAACCTCAGGAACAACACTCTGAGGGATAACATACTTCTCAGATTTGGGGATAAACTTACCAATAAAACCAGAAGGTACGACAAGCTCTTCAGAAATATTCTCCTGAAACCTATCACGAGTATGAGGTACACTCTCAAGAAATATAGTACGCTCTAAAAAAACAACATCTAGGGATTGCAAATAAAAAGCCATAATGGGGTTAAAAATATAAAGAAAGAAAATGGCACTTACCTTCTTGTTCTGGTCGGCCATGGTACTTACTCAAAATCAAGTTCTCACACTTGATAATGCCGCAACCTGGAAGAAAAAATCAATTCTTGTTACGCCAAAAAAAAAAAGTCATGGTGATAAAAATGGCATATATATAGGTGCCACCTTAAAGAGTCCTTGTCCAATTAGGAAACAAAAAGAGAGAAAAAAGTGGCGCAAGGTTGATTTTTTCTTGTTCGTGACATTTTTTGGTCTTTCCCACCCGTGGAAATCAATATGCCAAGTAGGGACAAGGGCGCTTACTCTCCACAACCAAATTTCACACTAAGGGGTGCATCTCTCAGTATCCCAAAAGCTAAGTATATCTTCCTCTACTCATAAAAAAATTAAATTAAATTATGCATATATAATTATTGAAAGCATATTATCACCATCTAGTGCTTATTGTAAAACATTATTGTTCCTCACTAAGTAGGGGACTTAATGTAGATGGTGAGTTTTTTACAAGGGGTGGAATTATAAAATTTCCATTTTTCTAAGCAACAAAAGCATATATATGTGCATATTTATGCGCATATGCTTAATATAGAATATTGTATCTCTACTTATATTCTGTAAACGAATTAAGAGTGCAGGTTCTTTCTAAATATTATATATTGGCCCCGTAGACTCATCAATACTCATAATATTCATGCCATATCGAACTAGTCTCAAGTCGCATAAATTCCACGACTGAATTCCTTGAACTTGCCTCGAATGCGCAGCGATGTTCTAGCAATATCCATTAAACACGGGAATAGCTAATGCTCAATCCTGAAATACATTATAGATTAACGCTTTGATCGCAATGAATGCACCTCAATTGCTAACATGAGTTTAATATGCTGTTTTAGCGCTTTGCTTAAAAATAAGCCATAAATAATGCGTTACTCCTCTTGGATGCGCCACAATCGAGAAACAATGCTGTAAAAGACACATTGAACCTCTCAACTAGGCTAACCCTAGCCTTTTCTCATATTAGTGCCAAGTTAGCACTAGCTACTTGGCTTAGCACCACATTGGTACCAAATAGCCACACCTGCTAAAATCGCTAACTTTCCTGATATTAAACCTTAGCACCCAAGATGTGCTAACTAACCTAAAATGGTTTTAGCAAGCACATTTTGGCATGATGAGGCCTCAACCAACGCATCACCACCTTGGCACCTCAACCCTACCCGTAAAAGTGCTAACCCTAATTCTAGGGCCAAAAGCGCTAACGGTCCCTAACGGACATCCAAGTGCATCTCCAGCAAGGCATATACGTCCCTAGCCCTAGATGATACGCCCCCAAGTGACGGACAAGGTTCAAGCGTGTCTTAGCCTTGGCATCCTTGGCTTCTCCTCAACGTCTCAACTTCTAGCGCGTCCCATGGTGGCCTATGCACCCCTGGCTTCAGCGTTCTTGCTCAAGCACGCCTCTAGCCTTCAAACGCGTCCCTAGCTAAGCCTTATGTACCCCTAAGTCAATTCTTCCCTCTAAGGTCGCATGTCCCAGCTCCTTGGAGCCCCGTCTCCGTGCAAGGCCTATGCGCTCTTAGCCCTGTTAATACCTGAAAAATGACTACCCATGGATAAAGAGATAAATTCTTATTAGATGGGCTTAAGTTCATCATCACCTTAGGAATTTAGGGGTCAAGCCCAAACACTTAGGAATATGCCCATAGAAGTATGAGGACAGGAGAGGAATAAGAAGATAAGTTGGGGATAAGAATGACATATGGCAATTTATCAATAATAAGGGGCTAAAGGGAGGCATGTGTAAAAGATGATCAAGAGGGAAAGTTTATAAAAAAGAAAGGGAATAGTACAAAGAAATGATCTTCTTTTCCTTTCCCTACTCATAGAAGGAAGGGTGTAGTCCTTGTTGTGACTAGGATTGGTATCCCCTTTACGACTTTATTCAAAAACATTTGGCGACCACAAGGGGAGGGTTGTCTCTACTCCAGCAAGATGCACTCAGGGAAAGACACTCCAGTCATATCACCCAACCAGCCGACTAACAACGAAGTAATAATAGAAGACGCAAGTGGTGACGATAAGCCTCCAAGACAAGCCATCATCAACATACTAATCGTACAAATTGCCCACGCAGAAAAGGTAGAGACAGTGGTTAACAAAAATAAGCAGCAACTGAAGAAAGACTCTCAGCAGAACCAAACTTTGCAAGACATGCAGTCGAGATGAAAGGACACAGTCGGCTCTAACAGAATCTTCGGAAGTTCATGAGACAAGCAGAGGAAGAAACGGTGGCCACAAGGAAAGCAATAGACGAAGAACGGTTCTCACGTGGAGCATCACAGGAGGAAATTGCCAATTACCTGGAAGAACACTACAGGGTAATGAAGCATGATAGCTATGATTCCATGAACACCCCATACTCGGTCGAGGTTGACGAGTATCAGTACCCGGAAGAGTATATGTCTCCAAAGTTCAAGACTTACGATGGACGGGGAAACACTCGCGGATACCTTAGTCGGTTTTTGTCAATGATGAATGCATACGCATCCGATGGAAAGTTGTGCCTAAGAGAATCCCCTAAATCTTTATCAGACACCACTTTCACCTAGTACAATAACCTGAAGCCCGGAAGCATAAAGTCATGGGAAAGAAGGTCACAATGATTGATCTCAGCAGGTGTAACCAAATAATAGGAGAAGAAATCGGAAAATTTATCACGCGGTTCCGGAACCTATCCCTCGAGTTCCATGGAGACAACAAAGAGGAAACTATAGTGGAAATATATGTGCGTGAAATGACACCCATGTTCAAATGGAATCTCGTAAACTTTAAGTTTCAGACGTTCGTAGAATTAGAAGAAGCGGCAGGAAGAATAGGAAATTGCACGGATATTCTGAGCCTATGAAATATGGATCACACGTGGCAACATTCGGTTAATACCGAGTCGGTACTAGCATTCAACGGTCGTCCTATCGTCAACACCGACATAAGAAGGCCCCCCACTTTTCATCCCTACAACACGGCGCGAGGCAACAGAGGGCCTAGAACAAATCTAAATCAATTACCGCCTATACCGTGTAGCCGGGAACAGATCATCAGTCTGCTCGAACAGCGGGTGGCGAATCAGGAAGTAACACTACCACCCTTGGTTTTGGATATCAATAAGGTCAACAAAACCAAAGATAGATACTACCACTACCATCGTCGCGTGGATCACCTGACGCAAGAGTGTTTCTCCCTTCACGACATCTTTAAGCGAAAAAGAAACGCGTGAGAGATTGAAATGAGAGGCCAAGCAATCAACGAAAATCCGCTTCTCCAGCATCAGGTCATGATGTTGTCACACAACCCACGGGATGACACCTAGAGGCCCTGGAACCAATAGAGGAAGAAGTGTATGAAGCGGAGGAAGAAGTCTCGGGATTTGATAATACTGAAAGCGTAGCCAGCAAGTTCGCCAAAACGATTCTTGCACATCAGTTCTTCGACTCACTGGGATTCAGCGAGAACTAGACTCAAGATGCAGCAAAGGCCATCGCAGCGATAGACGCTGGTAATCCCTAAAACCCAACACCAAAAGGAGCGATCACCTTCACTGACGAGGATATCTGTTACCCTGGAGAACATCTTCGACCACTTTATCTCACGACAACCATCAACAAGCAATAACTGAAAATGTCGTTTTTCGATGGAGGTGCATCTCTAAATCTAATCTCACTTTATACATTGGAAATTTTAGGTGTGCAATGATCGGCCATTCGCATGCACGCTACCACAGTAAAGGGACTCAGAGTGAATACTCAAACCGCTATAGGAGTTGTCAGCCTAGTAATGAGGATTGGCCCGATAAAAGGCCCCACGCGATTCTATGTGCTAGAAGATGATACGAATTTTTATGTATTGTTAGGGCGAGGATGGTTGCTCAAACACAAATTCATGGCATCAACCTATCACCAGTGCGTAAAGAAAAACATGGGAGGAAAACAATATCGGATTGCAGCAACCAACAACCCCTTCGGGTCAGAAGAAGCATAAATGGCGGATGCTGTTTTCTATGATATCTCAAAAGAAGTGGAAGAGGCGCCTGCGACTGTGCTCACCATGCTACCTAGGTGGAAGGACGAAGCGGTCGCCAATGAAAAAACTATAAAATAAGTATTCATCCAGTCACGGATGGCGGTTAGCCCCCCCTCAAAGAAACAAAAATTGCAAGAAGGTTCTCAGTTCCGAAGGTTTTCGAGGCCAGAAAGAGGACATGTATACATTTTATAGCAATAAAATGAGGGGACTCCCAAGAACGAGCACGAGTGCATTCTAGCTTTTATCGATCAATAAATGATGGAGTCACCCTTGGGACTAGTTAAAGAGTCCGAATCGCTTTCAGACCCAATCATAATGGAAACAAAAGAAGAGCGCGGCGTAGAAGACATGACTACAGACTAAATGTAAGAAGTAAATATAGGAACAAAGGACGAACAACGACTCATCAAAATAAGTAGAAACTTAAAAGAAAAAGAAAGAGACACGCTAGTCGGATTGCTAATAGAGTACAAAGATGTGTTTTCTTTCCATGTACGACGAATACCGAGATTAGATTGTGACATTTTCGTCATAATCTTGGCGCACCTGAATTCGGACCCGTCAAACAAAGGAGCTGCGACTTTTCGCAAGAAACCGCCTTAGTGATAAAAGAAGAGGTTGAACGACTGTTGGGGGGAAATTTTATAAAACCTATACAACACGCCACATGGCTGGCCAACGTCATGCCAGTTGTAAAAAAGAATAGAAATATTAGGTGTTGTGTGGATTAACGAGACCTCAATCGTGCATGCCCAAAGGATGATTTTCCATTGACGTGTATAGACGCTTTAGTAGACGCCACAGGATGTTCTCGTTCATGGACGGGTTTATCGGTTATAATCATAGCAGAATGGCGGCTGAAGACGCTTTCAAAACAGTGTTTCATACACCATATGGTAACTTTTACTATGTGGTCATGCCTTTGGGGATAAAAAACGTCGGGGCCACCTATCAAAGGGAGATGACACTAATCTTCCATGACCTTCTCCACCAAAGTGTAGAAGTGTATATGGACGACATCGTAGTTAAATCAAGTGCAAGGGAAGATCATGTTGAACATTTGAGACGGGCATTTGACAAACGTCGCAGATTCAAGTTAAAAATGAATATGCTAAAGTGTGCTTTCGGGGTAACCTCGGGCAAGTTCCTCGGTTTCATGGTGATGGATGAAGCGATACAGGTCGACCCAGACAAAATAAAAGCTATCACCATGGTAACACCTCCCAAAGATGTGAAGAAACTGCAAACCTTCATCGGGAGAATATCATACATACAGCGTTTCATCCCGGGCTCGCCCAACTTCTAACCGTATTTATCCTAATGCTAAGAAAAAAACGAAATTCGAGTGGGAGGAAACACAACGGAACGCGTTCCATAAACTCCAGGAATATTTTTTCAGCCCTCAGGTACTCAGACCTTCTCTCAAGGGAGATCCCTCTACCTTTATACCGCCTTCACAAACCTAGTTATAAGAGAAATCTTGGCACAAAACAGGGGAATGACAACCTATCACCCTTTTATTACGTTAGATGGGTACTAAAGGACGCCGAGTTACGATTCCCCAAAGTAGAACAAGCATGCCTAGCTCTGATATACGCGGCACCAAAGTTGCGGCCATACCTTTTGATGCATGAAATCATTGTCGTTGCGGCGGCAAAACCGATCGCATATCTAGCGATGAAACCGATCCTAACGGGAAGGACCGCAAGATGTCTCATGCAGTTATCCGAGTTTTAACTCAAATATCAAAATCACAGAGGTTTCTGGGGGCAGGAAATTACCGATATTTTGGTTGCTTTTCCCGGGAGCAACATACGTCCACCCACGGTGATGTGTTAGGGGAAGTAGCGGAACTAGAAGGAGATGCCTGGATTATTTCCTTAGACGGGTCCTCATACGAGAAATTTGGGGGAGTTGGCATCGTATTCGAAACACCCACTGGAGAGTTATTATTATATACCGTCAAGCCGGACTTTCATTGTAGCAATAACGTGGACGAATACGAAGTACTGATACTGAGATTGAGAATGGACAAGGAACTCTTCCTTGAAAATTTAGAAGTCAGAGGAGATTCCAAGTTAATAATTATCCAAATAAACAGTGAGTTTCAAGTGAAAGAGGCACACTTAGCACCATACCGAGCGGAAGCACATAACCTAATTGCTAAAATAGAATTGACCACAGTTGAACACAAAACGAAGAGCTCCAACAAGCATGCAGATGCACTAGCCACGCTTGTAGCCAAGATCCAGTTGAACGACAAGGAGGAAAGAATTGTGATAATAAAGCGAAGAGCGCGACCTCGAGGATCCACTTGGAGGGAAGATGCGGCTTTCAAAAATGCATACAATTGGCGAAAGGTATACCTCGAGGATCTCGCAAGGACCAGTGAAGAGCATACCATCCCGATAAAATTGTTAAAACAATTCATAACAGTCCAAGGCGCACTTTATTATAGATCACCAGGAGGATCCTTGACACGTTGCTTGAGCAAAAGGGAAGTGGAGAAAACAATACCAAGAATACACGAGGGGTCATGCGGTAAAACGAGTAATGTCCGTATACATCGACGATTATAAAAACTAGGGGTGTATTGTCCTAGCACAGAAGCCCAAGCGACAGCTATCCAGGACAGTTGCAGAAACTATCGAGCACCGCCACAACCGGCCGAGGTATGTGTGGCAGAAGAAGACGATTAGAGGCAACTATATATAGATTTTATCCAGCATGGTAAATTACCCGAGGGAAGAAAAGCAACACTCAAAATACAGAAGAAATCCAGCATATTTTTCATAAATGAAGGGATTATGTATAGAAGGAGTTACAACAATGCGATCATGAGATGCCTATCGAAAGAAGAGGCAATAAAAGTCATGACCAATTCGCATGACATGGAATATTAGGGAATGCGCAAATTATTCTTACAAATCTATGAGGGAGGATTGTACTGGCCAACCATGAAGAATGATACAGAAATGCATGTAAGGGGGTGTCTAAGTTGTCAAACCCACGGACCTCTGATCCATGCACCCCACTCCCAGCTACACAGCATTGTCACGCCTTAGTCGTTCTGCAGTTGGGGCATGGACCTGATTGGGCCGATAAACCCAAACTCCTCCAAGCGACACAGATATATCATCACCGCAACCGAGTATAGTTCAAAATGGGTAGGCAATCCTTCTGAAATATTATACAGGAAAAACTATCGTCACGTTCATCAAAGAGCATATAATATGCAGATTCGGAGCTCCAATGATCATCAGAGCCGACAATGCCAAGTCGTTCATCAACAAGGATGTTTATAACTTATTAGAACAATACAACACCCGTCTGCATACATCTACTCCATACTACCATCAGGGAAATGTCCAGGTGGAAGCCACCAACAAAACATTGCTAAGAATCTTGAGCAGGACCGTGCATGATCATTATAGGGAATGGCACGAGCAGTTGCCACTAGCATTATGAGCATATCGTATTTCTAAGCAGAGCTCGACGGGAGTGTCACCCTACTCCTTGGTCTATGGGGAAGATGTCATTCTACCGGCAGAAATCGCCATCTTTTCGGCAAGAGTTTCCATGGCAAGTCTAACCACGCCAGACGAGGTCAGTCATTTTTTCTATCTGGAACGTGTCGCCAACCACTACAACCAGAAAGTTATAAAGAGAATCTTTGAGGTTGATGACTTAGTGCTCAAAATTGCATCACATGTACATCTGAATGCAAGCGCTAGGAAGTTTGCATCCAACTGGGAGGGACCGTTTAAAATCCGAAAGACTGCAGAAAACGGATATTACCTTTTAAAGCGATGGATCCAAGATTAAGACACCTATCAATGAAAAGTGTCTAAAAGGGTTTCATGCATGAGAAATACTACGGAAAATATTTTTTCGATCTTCAATAAAAGAAAATTTTGTTTTATCTAATTTTCCTCTGAGGTCGATTGATATGGTCATAAGAGATGAAGAGGGAAAAGCGCCTATGTTCGACCACTTAACTAAATAGTAGAATAGTCACAAGAGCGGAAGAGAGTAAAGCGCTCATGTTCGACCACAACTGAATACTACAATGGTCACAAGAGAGGAAGAGGGCAAAGCGCCCCTGTTCGACCACTCAACTGCATGCGACAAAGGTCACAAGAGCGGCAGAGGGCAAAGATCCCCTGTTCGACCACTCAATACCACAATGGTCACAAGAGCGGCAGAGGGAAAAGCGCCCCTGTTCGACCACTCAACTGAATACCACAATGGTCACAAGAGCGGCAGAAGGCAAAGCGCCCCTATTCGACCAATCAAATAAAATATCACAATGGTCATAAGAGAGGCAGAGGGAAGAGCGCCCCTGTTCGACCAGTCAATTAAGGATTACAATGATCACAAAAGCGGCAGAGGGAAATGCGCCCATGTTTAACTACGCAACTAAGTACTACAATGATCACAAAAGCGGTAGAGGGCAAGGCGCCCCTGTTTGACTACGCAACTAAATACTACAATGGTCACAAGAGCGGCATAAGGAAAAGAGCCCATGTTCGACCACTCAACTAAGTACTAAAATGATCACAAGAGCGACAGAGGGCCAGCTTGTTGGGCTCACCATATGTTTACTGAGGGCTTAGACGTTGATACGCGTGCCTACTTCACGACAGCTACCATGATCATTGTTGTCCCTACTGAATCAAAACCCTTTAGTTGGATCGCAACTATGTGGGGAGGTTCGATACAATACAAAACCCCGCATGTTATTTACTGTAGGGTTCACCAGCAGGAGAATCTAGCAGGAAGATGACTTTCCGCAGCGTGAAAGGTTAGTAAATTCATTTTAGATCAAATATCATAAAATTGATCTTTATAAACCAGGGAAAAGTGAGAAATAATAGTTTTAGTGTAAACTAATATCCCGTGGTAGACTTAAGCTCTTCTAGGTCTCCTACTTTAATTATTTTTTTTAGTTTGGTAGGGGCTGCCAAGCTTCACTAATCTAATAGGGGTATCTGCATAAGTAGAATGCTTGTCATGTGCCACCTTGGTAGCGCTCCTGTTTGATCACTCAATTAAACATCCGCGGGATACTCAAAACATCCAGACTAATGTGTCTAATCAAAAAAAAAATAGTGAAAAAGGGGGAAAAGATAAAAAATAGCACAACATATTTAAAAAAAAAAAGAAATAGTCAACATTCATATAACATTATGGCGGGTACAAAAAGTAAGCAAAAAAAAATCGCGCACGACTCAAATACACAGTCATGCGAACTAAATTTCGTTCATCATGTTTCATTTCCTCCCAAGCGTTGACGAAGGACTCCAACAGGGACGCACATTTGATGTCTTTAGAACCTAGAGCATCGGCGTAGGGATCCATGATATCCAGATACAATGAATGACTGACAGCAAACACAACTGTAAGGGTCTCCGCAAGGAGAGTGTATCCGCTCACGTCGTCCATAAGGATAGCCCTTTAAGATTACGAAGCTCCAACTTCAGGTCAGATATAACTATCCCATCGGCCCGAGAAAAATGAGTATCATCCATACCTTAAAAAAAAAACCCCAACACTGCCCGAAATAACTTGCCTTTAATGTACGTCTATTCTCAAGGGAGAGCTTGTAGCGCCGCCTGAGCCGAGTTGAGAGCTACTTCTACCACTTGCCAAGATTGAAACACATCCACACATTGGAATTAAGTTACAACACGACGCTCACGATAATAACGGTGGTGTTCAAAAAATAAAGGAGGGAGCAACCGACCCTCGTGACACGCTTCTTGTAAAAGACGATCCGCGTTTGTACAGAGGGAATGTGAGATACTATTCTCACGATAAAAATAGTCAAAAATAACGCTCAGCACATTAGACATCTGAGTCAATCGAGTAATCTCTGGTATCAAACGATCCCGCGCCATGTGATAAAAGGGAAGATAATATATATTATGCCAGAACATATGAAAAACAAGAGGAGAGTAAAAGATTAAGGTTGAAATTAACCAAATAAGGAAAGAAATATATAATAAACACGAGCGTAGGGTACAACTACACATTCAATACCACATTCAAATAAAGAATTAAAATATCAATAAGCATTAATATAATTCTAGGAAATACCAAGAGGATTATATGATTAATTTTCCTGACTAACGATCACCTTGCGACAAGACTCTATCTCTCGGTCCAAAACCCTCATCAAAAGAACAAATTCATCGTACAACCGAGTAGCTAAATAGCGCTGAGTGACTGCTTCATTATGCAAACGATGAACATCCTGAAGAACCCAATCAGAGGCATTGGCACTACGAGCAATCTCGGAGTCTCGTCATGTTCCCTAAAAGCAACCTGCATGGCGGCACGACGACTCAGCCTATGGGTCATTAACATCCCCACTTCATCTTTCAACACTAAAAGTCGTGCTAATGAGGAAAATAAGAAGGACAAAGAAAGGTTTAAATAGAAGAAGCAATGAATCTTTATTACCATATGGTCAACAAAAACAGTTATAAAAATTAATACATATAGGAGTTACAAATCCTTAGAAAAGATACAATAAAAGACACTACACAAACTAATCGTACGACTCTGCCAATATTGCACGAAAGATTTCTATCTCCTGATCTAAATCTTTCATGATAAGCACAACCTCCTGATACTTAGAGTTGGCAGCATACCGCCTCACATGAGCCTCAAAAAAAATTCGATTGACGTCACCCATAATACGAGCATTATCGTAAGCCTTCCGAGCAAGTTTAAACGTTTCATGATGATCCCCCCAAGCGGCATCCATGGAAGCCATATGATCTAACCTATGAGTCATTAACATCCATACTTCGTCTTTTACACTAGGAGTCTCTCGAGATCTTTACGCATGTCCGAGGTCATAACAGTAGCGGCTTCAAAAACCATGGTTAAGGTATACCAATGTAGCTCGTAAGCCATCCTTCAAAAAAAAAAAGAGGAGGAAGAGGAAAGGAAAGAAAGGATAGAAACAAATACTAAGGAAAAGATAAAAGGAACACTTAAATAAAAACAAATACCACGCACAAGGCAAGGCACGTACTCAAGGGAGAACTTTAAATAGGAATCTAGGAAAGATACAACTACACGTCCAGAAAATAAACGAAGAATTTAATTACAAGATAATCACGAAGATTACAACTGCAACCATAACAACCATGCTTAAAAAAAGCAACTGCAATCACAACTTCTACATCCCAACAACGCGGAGAGTCTGGAGTAGCTTCGCATTACGAGGGATATCTTGATCAAGTCGCCAACGTGTCTCATTAGCTTCCATAAGAATATCTTCAGTGATATTTATCTTGTCATTGGCTAAGCCGTATACACAAATCGCCGTTTCATAAGCACTAACAACCCAATAAAGAATGGTGAACCCCTAATAGATAAGACCCGCCTTATACCACTCATCGGCCGCTTCATTGTGAGTCACGTACGCGGCTTTCTATCGCGCTTCATCCTCGACTCTATCATCAATCAAGCGATATAATTTTTGTTCCAAATTGTGAATAAGAGTAGCTGTCGCAGGGTAAACCATTAGGAAAAAACAAACAAAATGAGAACAATACGAGCATTAATTATAAGTACACAACCCCCATTATAATAAAATATCCTGAAATTCAGGTGTCACTAATAAATAAACACTTAAACAAAAATAAATATCAAGAGTAAAACAACCACTTAAGATAGTTAAAATGCCATAATAAAAATCATCAAAATCCCACATAAGTTTCTAAAAAAAAAGGAAAGAGGAAGAAGAAAGCCAACCAAATCCAAGATAAGTACAAACATATTACAAACACTCAATACCAAAGAGAATAAACTTAAACTTCCTTAAAAGCATCCAGATCTTATTTTTTCTGCTCAAGATCTTCACGTACTCGGGTCACAACAGCTTCAGCTTCTCAAGCCTTCTATGTAGCTGTTGAAACGTTGACGAGAAGCTTGTTCAGACAAGTCCTCTTTTCTTCAGACACTTTAGTTAGATCCTTTAGGCTTTTCTCTAATTTGGTGATCTGAGACAGAAGGATTGAATACTGATAAAACCTGCGCTTCACCGTACCTAGCAATTGAGACAGCCATGCTATAGGAAACTGAAGACCTATGCCAGTTTGAATGGAAGATTCCCATTCTTTTAGCTTACCAGCAGCAGGAGGAGCATCACGATCTCGGGAAAGCCCCTCCGCAGCTTTGAGCAAACCCTTATTCATAAAGACTAAAGTCCTCATATCCTTAATCATAACCTCATTCACCATATGACCGCTTTGCTCGACAATCATCCTGTAAGTTGCGGCTAAGTTAGAAGGGACCCAAAAGCCATGCACTAATATATGGTTCTCAGTTGCCCCGGCTTCGTCGGCACTTACAACTGAAGGGTAGCAAAAGGAAGGATCTTCCGGTTAGACTAATAGGGAAGCGACATCTAATTCTTCTTAAGTAGCTGGGACAGAATCATTTCCCACAAGCCGCTCGCGTTTAACATTGCTCGTGACACTGGAGGCATCCTTCTTAAACGCGGAATTGCTACCTCGCTTTTTAATAGTATAAAAATAAAGAGGTGGTAAAGAGTATAAGATATAAACAAAATATAATGATGATGATGATGATCAAATATTAAAAATGAATGAAACTAACCTCGGAAGTTTGGGGATTAGGAGACGACGCGTGAGCAGGAGAAGGCTCATAGTGATCGGAAGGAGGACTTCGAACCACCAGCAAAATCTAAAAAAAACAAATAATAATGGATAATAAATAAAAAAAAATTCACAAATCAAGCATACAATAGGATAGCAAAATGGACGTAAAAAATAGGAAAAAACAAAATATATATACCTTAACACCAGATTTAAAAAGACAAACATGTAATAAAGAAAGTGACACGTGGAAAGCAAAAGGGACAATAATTACCAGAAGGAGATATATTTTTTCAGAAGGCACATAGTCTATAGATACACCAGGATGAGAATAGGACGAACCACCACGACTACATGAACCAAGCAAGATGGTAGGCGTCTCCTGGGGATGATTATGAGAATGAGTAGTGGTATCCACTAGAGGGCTAAGAGAAACAACATGTAAACGTGGAGAAACGACACGACCACCTCTAGACAAATCGACACTCAAACTATGGATACGATCCATGAAAGAGGAAGACGTCGGACTAGTGATAGCCCGAGCTTTGGCCTGTAAACGAGACATAGGAGAAGCATCAACCAAGATACATCGGGGAATACACAAAGTTTGTAAAATTCCCGCGTCATGTTTAGCTTTATTAACTTTACGACGAGGCGACCACTCGTGTTCAGGAATGTTAAGATATTCTTCCACTATAAAGGAGCGGGCCTTGTACCGAATAGGACCGACGAGGATATCACCCTGATAACACACAATTAGAAGAAAAAAAAGGGGTTGTCTTTTGTTTTAGGGAGAAAAGAGACTCGAACATGAAAAATACTTGGTTAGAACCTTGCTCGATTTTTTTCGCGGTGGATGAGGAGGCATTTGTTCCTTTTTAATCCCCTTTTTCAACAACTCTTGATCAGCCGGGGTAGCCCAACTAGTAGTCAAGGGAGCCAAGGGATAACCTTTTGAACCAGGTATAAGACCCAACCTAATAGCTTTCGACTCATTTAACTTGATACGACCCGACACATGCATCAACCTAAGGTCAACTTAGGATAGTCTGGGTGGAAGGACTTGTTCATGAAGAAGAAAATTCAGAGCTTGCTTCCAAATTTCTGTTTGGAACGAATACCAATTGGGTGAGACAATGAGCTCTCGCGTCGGAGATGGATGAAGGAAAAAAAAAAGTGAATCGCTTGGTCCACCAAACGCGTGTCTCCTTTGAACACAAAGCGGTCAAAACTAACTTTGATATCAGCTTTTTCACTAGAATACGGACCCGAATCGGGACTCCTTGGTCGAACCCCAGTTGGCGATCCACACGATCATAGTTATAGGACATTGCTACAAACTTACCCAGATAAAATCCAGAGAGATAACTAGGCAGCACAGCCATAACAGAGTCAAAGCTGTCACTTGCCAAATATTGCTCAGAGATCAGGGTTAGATATGCAACCTCAGTAGTGAAATTGTAAGGAAGGTACCCAGAACGACCGTCATGATAAGGAAAAGGCTTGAATTCCTTGGAAACATCCATATAATCTTTAAGAATATTCCCGGATTTTCTCCTTTTCCCACACCACAAGGCCATGCGAGGATGATAGTAAGAAGTCGGAACCATATCAAAGGTACCATCTTCTCTCTCAACTCTTTCCACACGACGAACGGCTAAACCGTTAGTTGGAGGAGCATACTTGGTAAAATGCTCCCATGCCCAAGATTGAAGGAAATTTGTCTCGACATAGGTTTCAACACTGTGACGGGCGTCCACTCTCTGAATATCTTTACAAAAGAGATCCACCTGATGATACAAACCACCCAAGAATAGAGGATCCAAAGGAAATGATATACCTCGTGACATCAGTAAAGCCATCGGCACGAGCTCGTTCTTGATGGTGTCACAGGGGATGTGTTCGAAGACATCATGACAGAGCCAGTAAAAAATGAAAGCTGCTAGCTTAGCACGAGCAATCTTCTCCTCTTAGACGGGGGAGCTGACCTCCCCGTCTACGGGATTTGGAGCCCAATATTTTACCCATAAAGGGAAAGAAGCGCGTTTATTTTTACTAACCTTAGTACCGCGGCCAGAAAGGTTTTTATCTCGAGTGATTCGGCTTGGTACACCAGTAGAATCCTTCATAGCATCAACCATCATCTTCCCACCAATAGGGCGGGCTATAACTTTCTCTCTTGCTTCCGAAGTAGGGGTAACCTTGGACTTCCCTTTAGACAATTTTCCCGAATCAACGATCTTCCCCTTTATAGGGTGGACGTATTTTACAAAGGAGTCGTCCTTCCTCCCCGATCGGATTTCCCGAGATTTACCTTTGCAGCCAATCAAGTGAGCACAAAGAGTCATGTCCCGATCATTCATAGCTTCGGAGATAGACGCCTCATGATATAGGTAAGATCCATGAATCAAAAATCCTATTAAATCCACAATATCCTCCAATATAGGAGCCGTTTCACCCCAAGCAAAAAAGAAAGTGTGAACCCGAGAAATCCAGCGTAAATAAGTCTGACCATGTCACTTTTACATCTAACTATCACACGATAAAGGGACGCGTCTATATCGTCTTCTATCCCAAAAGAAAGGATCGTGGCTAAATGATCATGGTTGGAACGGATGTATGTGACCGAAGACTCCCAGAGGGGAAAAGTTTTAGCAGAAGAGCGCTGATCTAAAGTTGGAAGGTGATATTCCCCACGATGAATGGCCATGCGCTGCGCGGAATTTTATTGAAGGGGTGAAGGGGAAGGACGTCTTCCTCCGCATACATGAGCCACTTAGGGGATGCGAAAAAGGGTATTAAAGCCGGGTTGGTTAAACAAGAATCGAGATAATCGTCAGTCGGCGTAACCCGCGTACCATATGAAAAAACTGGGGGCTACATAGCGGCAGAGAGATATCGGCTGCCAAGAATTTCCATAATATAATACAATTTACCATCATCCGGCAAAGGAAGAGGCATGTCATCAGATTGGCCGCCAGATTCGGACCTCGCTTGAGACTCTGTCTCTCCCGCTTCTTCCTCTTCTTTCGCTGAAGAATGTTTGAGGGAATCGTCTGAAATCAGGAATAATAAATTATAGATACGTAGTAAAAAAGTAAATGAAGTGATAAAGAAGAGACTGTAAATATATATAGAAAAGACCTTTCTTTGACTAAAATGAGACTGTTACTTAGAGTAGGGTAACTGAAGAGATGGTGGGGTACGTGATTAACCAACCGCTGAGTGGGATAGGAAAGTACGTGTTAAGAAGATAGTCAGGGAGAATTTCTTTAAAAGTGGGTTTTAACTATTGGGTTATCCAATGGTTAGCCCAATAGTCATGGGGCTAATGTTAATACCTGGAAAATGTCTACCCATGGATAAGGGGAGTCATTCTTACTTGATGGGCTTAAGTTCATCACCACCTTATGAATTTAGGGGTCAAGCCCAAGCACTTAGGAATGTGCCCATGGAAGTATGAGGATTGGAGAGGAATAAGAGGATAAGTTGGAGATAAGAATGACAGATGGAAATTTATCAATAATAAGGGGTTAAAGGAAGGCATGTGTAAAAGATGATTAAGAGGGAAAGTCTATAAAAAGAAAAGGAATAGTAAAAAGAAAGGATCTTCTTTTCCTCTCTCTACCCAAAGAAGGAAGGGTGTAGTCCTTGTTGTGACTAGGATTGATCTCCCTTACGAGTTTACCCTAAAACAAGCCCTAGCGCATCTCAGCCTCTCCTATGCAACCTAGCTCCTATGCGTCTTTAGCCAAAGGATAACACGCCCCATGATGGATAATACGTCTCTAGCTTCTCTGGCATATGCCCCATAGGGGCCAATGCGTCCCTAGCGTCCTTCATGACTTGTAAAATAAGTCTCAAACTCTAGTACGCCTCTTGTCCTAACATACTCATACTTAGCGACTTAGCCACAAGTACATTAATACAAAAACCTTAGTGCTAACTATACAATTAAAGTGTTAATTTCTAACCTTCTTGACACTAACTTCCTAGCCTTAGTACATTTAATATTTACCAGAATCCATGAATATTGGTCTCACTCCTAAAACATTAGCACATTATCCTTTTACATTAAAAGAGTTAGCACATTCTTATTTGAGTTAAGTATCTAGTGGTAGCTTTACTAGCTACTTTCCTCAGAAATACGTCTTTCTTCTCGATATAAGTCCTACATTGAGTTTTATACGAATTTTAATAAGTCTCCTTGCTTAAGGAACCCTCTACAACATTTGGCCTCAAATGCCTCTTAGACTTACGATAAGTCGCTTCTAAGCTAATACTTAGCCATCAAATATGCCATGTTACTTTCAAGCAAGTACATGACCATTAAACTTCCCAGACTCCATACTAATCAGTATGGCTATCAATCCAGTGAGTCACACATCTTGTCTCACTGGCTTAGCAAGTCATTGATTTGACTTGACTTAATAAAAATCATAGTGGCTTATGACTCCATTATTTCCACGAGATATCAAAGACAACATGGGGGATTCTCATTGGGGTATTGGTATGGTGGTCTATGGCATCGTGGGTAGTGGTACCACCTCCACGAACAAGAAGGTAACAAGTAAAGGGCGGTTACATTGCAGTTGAAAGGATGAAGAGTAGTGGTCAGACAGGTCTTCCCTAATTTCCAGGCACCACCCCCCTACAATCTTCATAATCATGACTTCTCCACCTCTCCCTAACTTCCACAACTTACGAGAAACTAGTGTATCTCTTCTGACTATAAATAGATGATTCTCATTTATTCGAAACAAGACAAACAAGATACTCAGTCTGAAGAAACAAAACCTAGAGAATTAGTTATTCCTTTCAGCAAATCCATTTTCTTCTTTATACATTATCATATTGATATTTTCTCAACCTTCTTTCCAATTTGTAATGCAGGACGTGAACGACCATTTCTTGGTTTAGGATCGTCCAGTTCGAGCTTGATCTCTCGAACCTAACTGAAAGTACCATTTTGCAGTACATTTGTTTTCACCCTATAACACCTGGAAACCAGTTTTTCCTTTATTTTTCTTCATTGAATATAACACTTCATTTGTAATAACGATATTATCAACAATTTGTGTACCCGGCACAAAGGCCACTTGATATGGGGAGATGCAGCTGTTGAGAAAAGGTTTGATTCTATTGCCAAGAATTTTGGAGATTAATTTATAGCTTGTGTTAAACAATCCTATTGACCGAAAGTCCCCCAGATAGGAAGGATTGTCTTTTTTAGGGATCAGAGAGAGAAAAGTTTGGTTGATTTTTTTCAGAAGGAATTTTTCTCAAAGAATTTCTGAATTAGAAGACAAATATCTTTTCCAACTATCTCCCAGCTGATAAGGAAAAAAACTACCGGGAAGCCATCGGGGCCCGGAGCTTTTGACGGAGAGTCTCCCAAATTTCTGTATTAGAGGGGATGGCTACCAGTTTAACATTTAATTCATCGGACACCCATGATGGAATAAGCGCTAAAATAGTCGCCTGGTTAACATGATGGTCCTGATCATCGATGTTAGCAGATTGAGCAATGGTATAAAAATGATTTTTAAGAACATAAGCTATAACATTAGGATTTTTATGGACACTTCCTTGCGAGCCTTAGAGCCTTTGAATTTTTTTTACTCGAAATCTGTTAGCGGCAGATCGATTGAAAAATCCAGTGTTTCTGTCTCTAAGATTTGTAAAATTATCTCTAGATTTTTCTTTCATGAATTCCTCCTCAATGTTGTAACATTTAGATAAATCCTAAAGAGCTATTCCATAATTTTTGATATCCTCCCTAGACTTATCTTTAATTAAGTGGAGAGAGTTTAATTGATTTTTGAGAATTTGGATCTGAGTTCCGATATGGCCAAATATTTCCTTGTTCCATCTTCTGAGCTCCTTTTTGAGATATTTAAGCTTAGAACAAACCCTAAAACTTGGAGAGCCTAAGACAAAGGTGTCCTGGACTGATTTAATAACTTCCAAACAAGTCGGATCCGAAAAAAAATGAGTTTGAGAACTTCAAAGGTTTAGCTCCCAGGGAGAAAGTTTTGTACATATATAGGACCAGAGGACTGTGGTCCGAACCTATAGAAGACAAATGGGAAAGAGAGGAATCTGGGAATGTAATGCTCCAATCAGAATTTACGATCCCTCGGTCCAGCCGTTGCTCAATAAGCCCATTAGAGTATCTATGTTTGACCAAGTTACCATATTTTAACCAACATATCCCACATCGAAAATCCCACAAGAACCTACAATGGTTGCTATGTTAGTGATCTCGGAATTCTGTGAATTGTTTCCTCCTTTTTTCTCTTTGGGGTCTAAAACGAAGTCACCTGTGAGGATCCGCTGGATGTTCTTGACTATAAGATCAATATCAAAAATTAAGTTCCAAGGGTCACACTTTGATCCTTTATAGGGGTTGCCATATAAAAAAGTTATAAGATATTCACATTTTGAGATGGGATTTATCACTAAAGCATTTATCATATTGAAATTCTTCTCGATGACTTTAAGTTGGACATTTGAGTTCCACCCAAGAGCTAGGCCTCCAAAGCAGCCTATAGATGGAAAAGTGTCCTAACTATTAAATTTACAACTCTTAAGGAGCGGATTGACCTTAGAATCATCATTTTTAGTCTCCGATAGAAAAACTATGTCAGCATAATGGTAGGAAGTAATATCTAACAGAGATTTCCTAGTCACTAGGGTACCGCACCCTTGACAGTTCTAGAGAATAATGTTCATACTCCTACTTGTTAATGTCCATGACCAAACAGAGAGATAACAAAAATCCCCACACCCTTTAATTTCTTGTAGACTGAATTTTGGCTCAATACTAGTACCAAGTACCCAAATAGGGGCCCATCTTGTCTTAATGGGCCACATACTAACATGCAAACTTAAAAGTACGGGCCTCAGATTTACTCGTAAATAAGAAAACACGGTTTCAGCTATTCTTAATCTCTGCTCTTTGTAGCTCTTCCTTAGAAAACAAAACCCTAGATTTTCAATTTCTTCGTCTAAGATTATGCACCACAGCATACCAGAAAAACAGATTCCATTCACAAATCTAACAAGAAGTTCTAAAACATGTTGTAAATTGTAAATGCTACAGTCATGATTTTGATAGACATTTAAATGAGCAAACAGATTGAAACAAGATGAAAAGTAACGGTGAGAGAGATGAATATGGTGAAATACCTTGGAGCCAGATGAGGAATTGTCTTGTAAGGGAAGGCTAGATGATTCAGCATCACACTGTTTAGGGGGATCTGCAGAGCTAGCCACGCAAGTTTTTGGGTCTGATCCAAAGAATATCCGGGGTCCATCAGAAGTGTTTGTCATCTTTCCGGCTACCTCCTCATCTAATTGGATTGGAACATCTCTCTTTTTACCAAAGATCTCATGGAGATAAGTTGGGTTTGGCTTGAATGGGAAAGAAACATTCTTTTTTTGAGGTGAATTTTCTTTTAAAAACTTCATTGCTTTGCCATGCTTTTCTAGAAAAATTCTTCCCATTTTCAGTTGGGCAATACTTGAATCTCTCTTTGTAGTTGTAGCCTCAATTGATTTTGGACGACTACTACCACTAGCGAAATAAACTCCCAAATGATTGCAAGCTTCAACACTAAAGAGTTTGAAAAAATGTGAAACTCTAGGTCCTGACTTTGGAATCGCAATATTCTCTGCATTCATTATTGATAGACACATTTATGTGTCTAATTTGTTCCCAACTTGTATATTGTTAAAGCTCGATTGTGCACTAATTGTGTCATTTTATGTAATTGTAGGTATTTTTGGAGAATTAATAAGTGTGGAAAAAGTTGGCTACAAATTGATAAAGGCACCCAGGCTTTTTATAAAGGAACCCATGCTTTAAAATTCAAAACTTAGTTCTTGGCGGGAATTTCTTCCTCTCCACATCGTGAATTTTTCACGTAAGATTTTTAGTTAATTTCAAGTTTAAAAGGATGGAATATATTCTTACCAAATAAGTAAGAGTTGTACAAGTATGGGAAGCTAGCAAAATCAATAATCTCACGTGAAATATTCTCTCATAAACAAAACAGGAAAAAATTATTTTTCGAGTACCCAACGATTAACAGAAGATATTCTTGGAGAGATTTTATACTCGAGTCAAATGAGTGTTATTGAGAGATTTTATACTTGATTTGTAATAGAAACAAAATAAATGAGATCAACACAGATTTGATTTTTTTTATGATCAAATATTCCCGAGAATTGAAGAGTGAAAATTCGAAGAGATTTGCTGAAGTTAATGGAGATGTTTGATTATGTACTATAAATACAAGTGGAATAGAAAAGCTTTAGGGGGGATGGATAGCTCAGAGTGAGCTAGAGATCGAAAGAAAACAATTCCAGGAAAAAATATTTTTCTACTGGTGAAGAAGAAGGTGAAGAACATAAGGCGCCCAGAGACTGTCACTGATAGTATCGCTAACGCAGGCACTGAAGCAGTCTTATTTCAACAACACCCGAAGTCCGTCCTTTCCTTTTGTTTTCTTTTCTTTCTTCTGTAACTCACAGAACATCTTCTGTAACACTTATAAGCGTATATGTTCTCCTGTGTTACTATTATTTCACCATTGGAAGCACTTTTGAGCTATGGAATATATTTTTGAGGGCTTTTCCAATACAATGAGTTAAACCCCATATGCTGAGGTGACGAAGGAAGCCATTGTTTCAATAAAAGTGGTATAATTCTATTTTAATTAATTTTTGCAATTTTCTTTATGATTATTTGCCTTGGTTGAAAAATTGATTTAATGATTTTTGTTAAGCAGTTGTGATTTCGTTAGATGGTACATGCTTTGGCCTAGGTTTTAGATGTTTCATGCTTTTGATATACAATTTTTCTTTTGAAAATCTACTTTTTGCAATATTTTAGAATCAAATTAAATGTTAGAATTGCATAAATAATAATTAGATTAAATCATTTTAATTGGTTAATGGTGAAATCCATAACCTCAGTATTTGTGAATATTATTTTCATATTTTGTACATATTTTTAGTTTAAAAATTAGTTTATTAAAATCTAAATTCAGTCTTCACAAGTTCGAGCGAACGATACCCTTTTTACCACAATCTACAAACCACATCAATTATCACAGTGGGAACTTGATCCTTTGAAGAGAACTTAAAACCATCAGTATCAAGAACACACACAAAATCAAGCAAAGGGGTGCAGCTTGGGCTAACTGGCATTGTGGTGGAGGCTGAAAGTGGATTAAAAAATAGACTCTATTAGAGAAAATCTGTGGGCCTAAATGGGAGAAACCAGGTGGAGTAGAGGGGGTTGGGGTAGGATGTAAAGGTGGTTGAGAGGTAAACTGTGACAAGGGGGTAGGATTTGAAGATTGGCCTTGAACTGGATATGGAAAGGAGTAAAGAAGCTCAGATTTTGAGAGGTGAAAATGAGCAGAGATGACATTAGGATTGAAACCATCAGAAAGATTTGAGCTTGCAATACCAGAATAAGAAGGATAAGCAAAAGGATTTACAGACCAATCAGTTCCATGGGTCACATCCAAATCAGCACCAGTCTGTTAGTGGCCATAAGGGTTTGAGAGAGATACAAAAATTAGTGCAGGAACATAAGGGAATGGATCAACATTCACTACATTATTTTTGTCCTTTTGCAACGGATATCAAGGTTGCAGTGAACTTGGGAACAAGGTGTAACAGATTGTGCAACGAATTGTGCAACTGATATAAGTGCTACACAATTTTATCAAAGCAACTTTAGTATTCGTTGCTTAAATAGAACTTAGACGTTGCTTATTTTTATTAAAGCAACGGTATATAGTATTTAAGCAACAGATAAGTAGGATTTTAGCAACGCTTATATAGGTCCATGATAAATGTTTGCGGCAGTTATTTTATTTTGTAATGATTATATCCATTGCGGATTTTGATAAGGTTTTAAAAGAAAATTGTTGGATAAATTCCTGCATATTCCTGCACCTGCACATATATTTTTTTTTTCACCTACATATATCATTCTAGATAGACATCTACACCTTCCACAGTTCTAGATGAAGTAGAATACCCAACTTATCATCATCCCCTAGAATACATTTCTTATCGGGATTGAAATTTTAAAAGAAACAAATGAATCACTACATTATAGCATATACTAGATGAATTAGAATAGACCCAAACAATTAATTACTGTGATTTAAAGACCAAACAACAAAGTACGGAAAACCTCTAATTTCAGAACCCCTAGACTTTTAGTTTTCAAATAAATTTCTAACATGTGTTGAAGTAGAAGCCCTTGGTAGAGACCAAAATTACCAAGCAACGCCACCACCAACACCGTACATTACCAACACCACCGAACAGAACCTCCAAAACAACCATTAATCCATAGCGTCAATCCAAACTGATAAAAAGCAAGCAAGTAGCTGAATTAGTAAGCAAGTAAAAAATCGTATTCTAAGCAAGTACTCGGACAAAAACCTTTGCATCATAAGAGTACCTGTAGTTGTTGCCTGAATGTATACCAGTTATAACTTGGGGGAGCGTATAAGGAGTTTTAAAGTACCTGTCCGGGTTCATTCAAAAATTCAATGTCAAGCTTAATTATATCAGTTTTCAAGAAAAACAACAAGGTCACAAGTTATTGAACCGATTGAAACAAATTTTACCACAATAACTTTCAGCAGTAATAAAAAGGTAATTCCATCATCAACGAAACATCATCTCTAATAAAAAGAGGATCTAAGTATTTGTATTACAACCTCATGCAAGACAACTGTGTTATCTTCATCCAATAAGAAAACGAGAAAGTTGTAGCTATTCCACATGATATTGGATCTCTGCAAATGGAAAAGTTGTAAAAGCTATCAGGTTTATGATGTGCCCATACGCATGAAGCCATACATACAGAGATACATAAGCACATCAAGTAAAAGAATTTGTGCATATCAAGTTCACATCTGCTATAATGACGTACTCTTGCACCAAAAAATCTCAAAGTTAGTTAACTCAAACTCAAACTTGTGCATATCAACTACACAGCTGCAACAATTTTTTAATGTTGGCAATGGAACATGTCTTTTTTCCCAAAGTCAGCAAATGAACTAAGTTTCCCTGAATAAGGAATCTAACACTACGAACAACTAGCTCAGCCAATTTGTAACTGTTGTAATAAGAAGCGTTGCATAAACTGACCATCCAGAACTCACCAATATCACGCAGCAGGCACATGGCATCATCTTCAAGCAATGCAAGAAGCTCTCTAAATGCTGTCTCAGAGAGTGTTGCATCCACACCATTACAGAAAATCCACTATGATCAGTAAACAAAATTACAATAAAATTACAAAATGTTCAAGAATTATAACTGAATTTCAATGATAGGAGAAGAATACTAGCTTCTTATTCATTATAGATAATCTGATAGTAAAGTTGTTGTTTGATAACATTATTAATCATTAACATGATAAAATCAGAAACCCTAGAAATTACACTGAGAGAAATTAGATCTAACAACCTACAGAACCATATTTTCTACCCCATATATTATATTCAAAAACAGCAAGGAAAACACTTCACTTATCAGAACTACACTTCGCAGTCGCAAATAGATCACTCATTCATGTATACTGCACAATATGAAAAACTCAGTGTCTCCATCTATCATTTCGACTGCAACGTCGGGTTCAGAACTCAAATGCTCTTGCAACTACCAACTGCTCATCAACTCTTGCTACATCTCCTGATGAGCAACACACAACTTCAATTTAAATATAATCTAATAGAATTGTAAAGGACTTCAAAAGAAAATTGAACTCAATTTAATCGATGGAATTTGGTATTATGGAATTAGTAGAGCGAAAAAGTGTTCATTTACCTGGAAGTTTTAAGACGAGACCACCTTTGTCTTCAATATCCTTGCGCTCCTTACTTGGTTCGTGATCAACTGATAACTGTTTTGCCATACCATTACTAACAAATGTTAATACACTTTTATCAAAAGCTCAAAATTTAACAATATCTATCACATACATGGCAGTACACTTAAGTCAAGCAATTTGCCATACGAACCTTCTCCCTCCTCCTTTATCCAGGCTTGGACCATTGGCGGAGTTAAAAAGGGGTTGGCACGGTTAAAATGAACAAAAAACAATATATATATATATATATATATATATATATATATATATATATATCGTAGAAATTATATCGTAGCATTTAAAAGACAGAGTAGATAGATGCATAGTCTGTCTGATCTTCTTACATACAGTCAAAAAAACACCAAAAACTAGCATGTAGGATTCGCCATGTGCGTGTATATCTTCATATAGTCAAATACCCAAAAAAGAAGTCTGTAGGATTCGATGTCTATGAATAATCCTCCTATTATCAAAAAACTAAAAAAATCCTCGACGGATACTACCCATCACTTCACACAGGTTTGAGCCTATTTTCGGCCCATATCAACCAACTAGGCAGTGGTAGCTTTCTTAAAAATTTAATATCATCTCGTTGAGGGCCATCCCAAACAACTGTTGTTTGGTCACATACTTACTACACAATATGAAAAACAAATAGGTGATACGCATACACAACAAACTGCGATAAACATAGATTAAATGTTGTGATATGCACATCATGAGAAACAAAAATATATACACTGGGAGATTTTGTAGCCTGTCGTAAGCTTTGCACGGTTACTGCTGCAAGATCTTCTCATACTCTGAGGAGAAAACAAAACAAATAGGTGAGCGAATTCCCATAGGTTCATAAAAAGCAGTTACGTAAAGTTGGCATGAAAATATCAAGTGTAAGCAAGGAGCAGCAACAAAGATAAAGTAGACATAGTAATCCTTACGCAAATGCAAGTAAAGTTCACTTATCCAAGTGTAAATTGGCCACCAAATCGATCTGACAGATACAATAAAGGAATTTTATATCAATTTAGTTAAGACTAATCAAATATAATAATTCACTATCTACAAAATGAACAAATATTTTTATTTAACCTTGGACTATGCTTTATATTTCAAACTCAGCAGCAACAAATTTGGGAGAGCTTTGGACATCAAGGACGACTATCAAACTTTAGCAACTAAGGAAACCAAATGATATCGAGATGGCAATATGGTCACAAAATCAATCTCAGCAAAGTTTGTGCACATTCGATCTGTACACCTGATTTAGGAAACATAACACATATCTAGAAGATCTCCCCAGAAGCAATTAAACCAAAAGGATGCAGATGATCTATTATAGTCTAGTATTAAAATCCTCGTATCCACACTACAAAAAAAATGGTTTTAAGAGACTACTCGTTTTGAGTCGCTTAAAGCCCCTTTTAAGTCGCTATAACAGTTATAGCGACTAAAAGTGGCACTCGCTCCGTTGGTTGCCCAAAGCCATGTATGTCAAAGCCTTGAGCGATCATTCAATCGCTCTAGTAATAAACCAATTAACCTAAAGCGAGTACTTTTCTCATTGCTTAATATTTAGACCAACTAACATGGAGCAAGTAAAATTGTGATCGCTTAACATCTAGACCAACCAATATAGCAAGTAAAATATCAATCGCTTCAGATATACCAATCATTCTAAAGCAAGTAAACTACTTAGTTGATAGATACATGGAGCAACCCTTACTGAAATTTCTTGGTTAAAGCTTTAAGCGATCAAATAATTTTGCTCGCTAAAAGTGATTTCTGATTTTGATTGGCCTGAAGTTGGTTGCTCAAGGTTTTAAGCTATTAAACTACCTAGTTGCTAGATACATGGAACAACTTAACCTGAAGTTGCTTGGCTAAGATTTTAAGCGAGTAAACTATTTTTCTCGCTAAAAGCAATGAGGTTAGTTGCTTAACTTTTTAAACTGGCCTAAAATTAGTTGCTTAAAGTTTTTAAGATGCCAAATTTTTATGCTTGAATTTTCAAAGTTGCTTGCTTAAAGTTTTAAGCTATAAATTTGTATGCTTGTTAAACGGATTCTGCTCTTTTGTTATAGTCACCGATTTTGATGATCCCAATCACCGATTCCGATGATCCTAATCACCGATTCCAATTTTTAAAATAAAAGTAATACTGAATAAATTATAAACCAAATTAATAAAACTGAATTAAATTTCATTATATCACAAAATTAAATTTACATCTCGTTATAAATAATTACTATCTCCACAACTCTAAAACAAATTAAAACAGAAGTTGAACAACACTAATTCAACTTACAAATTAAAACAGAAGTTGAACAACACTAATTCATAGCTCCTAAAGCACTGTAAGTACGGTTTCTTCTGACGGCAAAAATCGGCGGGACGACAAACTGATGGAAATGAATTCTGGTGGTGCCCATCTTTGTTCACTTGGGGTAATCCATTTACCAACGATCCATGTCTGCACATACCAATCTCACCTCAATTTTTTGATGAACCCGTAAAACACATAACCTAAATCTTTCTTTTCTTTGCTACTCAAATTTTACTGTACTAGTAAAATACTATAGTAAATGAATTTTGCAATACCTTACAATTTTGGGCTGATTGATACTTGGTGACTTGTACCAGGTAACCCTGAAATTCCTTCTCTACTTCTCTTTGAATACTCTCAAATCTTTCTTTAGATAGAGTTAACATCTGAAATCATATATACGAATGAGATAAGAAATTTGTAAGAATCCCATGAGATAGGTAAGGGCAAATGGATCAATTACCCTTATTTACCAATAAGCTGATAAACTCTATTTATATATATTTTATAAATTAACTTGAGTAATGTGCTTTGGCACCCCTTCTATTAACGGGGTAAATGGGTGTCATCAGATAATACTGGAATACTATTATGAGATATGGTCGTATGATTTATTACCATGACACGAACTCTTTTTCCGCAAAGGTAGATAGCAATGGCCCTTCCTAGATTGGATGTGGCTCCAGTAAGAAAAACCTCCTTCACGTCACTCTTGAACTCGCCAGCCTACAGTAAAAGAAGACAAACACATTAGATAGTCACAATAGATCAAATTTTGAATGGGTTAAAACCTGAAGTGTCCACTACAATTAGAGACAGTTGGACCATGTTATATCGCATCAATAACAAAAAAAATCAATTATTTAGAGTTCTTACTTGGTGAACATCCTCTGCATGCCGGGTATAAGATAGGGAGAGAAAGTCAATCTCATTTCGAACACCCAGGTGCTAATAACCTTAAAAAAGGAAAAATCCATCATAAGCAAAAGAGAAGAAAAAAGTAAAAGAACATGAGTCTTTTATGACTATTAAGAAGTGTATAATTCCTCTGTTCAATACGAGCAATGACGCAATTAACTTTAACAACCACTTCACTATGAAGAGATTCTAACAGATACTTCTGCAATTAGTTGGACATTGTCACGCAGTGAAACACATGAAAAAAAGAGATATCCAGCCACTTGTTAATGAACAAATACTTACTTCTTTATCTTTCTCTGTTAGGGTAGGGAGGTCGATATGAATTTGAGAGACATGCAAAGTGAACAATGATCCAGATAGTACTGCAGCATTCTTCACTGTGCAAACTACATCTACCTCTTTCACCTCAAATAACTGCAGTCAAATATCAAGATTCATAAGATACAATTGGGGAATACTCAAAGAACTCATCGAAATCTCATAATTCAGTGCCTTACCTCAAGCCAAACTGATGTAGTTTCACTTCCTGTAAACAAGTATTGCCCAAGAAAAATGGTGTCTCCTTTCTTTACTGCCTGCACACAATCATATACCTGGTCAGCAACAAATGAATACGTAGTATGATTAAGTTTCCAGTGACCCAGTAAATGGGCAATAACAACAACAACTTCCTCTTCGTCTTTTAACTGCAAAATGAGTGTAGCAATAACAACAACAACTTCCTCTTCGTCTTTTTACAGCTTAATTCTGATATGAACCCAAAATAAATCTTACTAAAAGAAATATTTTTAGAGGTCACTGGGAAGGAGCAGCAATCAACCTTAATATTGGTTGAGAAGACAATCTAGCTTGAACTTGTAACCTATTCAAAAAAGCTTAGTGAAAATCCCATTTATAACATCAACCACCTTGGACGTAATTAGCAGCTAGACATAACCTCATATCCACAAAAAATAGAGAAAACCCATAAAAAAATTGACCTAAAAAAAATTTGAATCAAATCAGATAAAGTGATGGAGAATGTTTTACCCGTAGATCTTTGAGAAATCCAAAGTTCTTCTGCTAATGCTAATGCTACAACAACAAAAAGTAAAAACAAAATTAAAATCCTAACTTAAAACAAATTATCAAACAAAAATTGTAACACCTAACATCACCTGATGTGTTCAACAACAAGAATGGAAGAATAAAATTGATCTATAGAAAAGGGTTTCGAAGATTTCACTGTGAACTATAATAGGGAAAAGCAATCACTGGCTAAGGTTTTGAAAGACCTTACTAAGTTTGTAATCGTCGTGATGGTGTTGAAAATCCAGATTCGGCGGTGATTATGGTGATGGTGCAGTCGATGGAACCCTAGTTAGTTTTTCTCCTAAGACGGCTCAAATTGGAGAGATAAAGAGAGAGAAAAGCAAATGACGAAAATGAAAAGAAATTTTTTCTTAGGGTTTTGAAAACAAAAATGTTAATGGTGGATAAGCCACCTCATATGGATCATGGAAAAATTTTGATGGTCCAGATTGGAAGTTGGATGCTCATACGGATTGTGTGTTAGTTATCAAAGTGTGTTAGTTACCATTGTGTGTTAGTTACAAGGTGGATAACGGATTTCGGATGTCGAAAGCAAAACGTAATGGATTTTGGAAATTAGGATTCATTCAAAATTGGGTTTTTTTATAATTAGGGTTCTTAGTTTGTCATTTGTTTTAGTGTTATGATTTAATGAATTGAGAAAGGAATTAGGATGTTGCTTAATTTCTTTATAAATTAAGTTAAGCTTTACCTAATAACAAAACATATTGTTTTCTTATTTGATATTAAATATATGATCATCCCAATTGAAAGGAATTGGGACGCAGAGCATGATGAGGAAGAGTTTAGGGTCAATGTTGCCACTTTTAAGTTTTTGCACACATGAGACATCCCATTTTGCTTGTCCAATAAGTTTAACGAGTTATGGGAAGAGGTTACTACGGATAACAAGGCGAACATCGATAAGTTTAGGGAACCGATTAAGATTCCGACTCAGGGGAAGAAACACTATGAGGAATATAATACGATGAAGAATGGGTTCAGGGCACCGATGATGATTCCGACTTAGGGAAAGAGGTTATGAAGGATAATATGTCGAACAACAATGGGTTGAGGGTACTGGTGAAGATTCTCACTCAGATGAAGAGCCTACTACGGATAATAAGGCGAACATCGATAAGTTTAGGGCACCGATGAAGATTCTGACTCAGGGGTCGGTCCTAAATTATGAAACTAAAGCAGGAAAAAATTTAGGATACCAAAAGAAAAACCCAAACTTCTTCGGGTAAGAGTTGAGGAATATAAACTTAGGTCGGTCCTAAATTACATACAATGATATTAACTAAAAAGGTTGAGGAATATAAACTTAGATCAATGTACTCGGTCATTAAGTTGAATATAACTAACATAAGTACATTTAGGGTTTCCATTAAGATTTTGACTCAATCGACTAGGTCATTAAGAAAAGTATGAAACAATAGTCCATTTAGGGTTCCATAAAAGATTCTCACTCAATCGACTAGGTCATTAAGAATAATATGAACAACTGGTATATTTAGGGTGTCCTTGAAAACTCATACTCAATCGACTAGGTCCTCAAGCACAATATGACAAATACACGTACATTTAGGATTGTTAAATTTCACTCAAATTTCACTCAATCTTGCTCATATTATATCAATTTTTCATCAATTTCACTCGATTTCACTTTGAATTGTTGAATTTTATTCAATCTCAATCAAACTTATTCATTTTTTTATCGATCTAAGAAATCCAACGATATCAAACTATGATTTCATCAATCTCACTAAAATTCACTCAAAGTTTTGTCGAGTCGACTTGAATACACCCAATTTTGATCGATCTTACTCAAATTATATCATTTTTTCATCAATTT